>VZRV01001518.1:3212780-3636199 GCA_013398115.1 Falcunculus frontatus | reverse complement strand
AAAAAAAAAAAAAAAAAAAAGAATACTAAACCCAAGAATTTACTTAAGTTTCTCCTGAGAGTGTTTGACAAGCTCCCCTGCAGTACATGGGGCTCAGTGACACAGAAGTGGCCATGTATTTGTCTGACACCTTTTAAGACCTCCTGAAGGATAAGGTTGGTAAAACGGGAGGTTGCTTCTTCCTCAAGTGAAAGTGAGCAGTGAGGTTTATGAATAAAACCACAGTTCTTCCCTCTGCAATGCTTCTTCAGGGAAGGCATCACTTCCAGACTGCTCTGTTCACTCCCCAAGCTGCCTCTGTGGTCGGTGTCTCCAGTCAGCAGTTCACCACTGACCGTCACTGGGACAGAAGGAAAATGCAGATGGTCTGCTTTGGGGCTGGTGCCTCATGTGCTAAAGTGAAATACTGAGGCACAAAATTATGAACGGATTTCCTTGGAAAGATAGCGTCAGTATTTATGTACTGTGGTATTACAGTTCAGAAATTCCTGAGTGTGGTGTTTCCTGTGTCTAGCAGTAATATCAGAGTTACTTTTCAACTGTGTGAGAGATAGAACAAGAGTAACACGATTTTGCACCTGCTTAGGATTATTTGGGCTGTGGAATGTGCGTCAGAGGATGTTGATTAGATTCATAAAATGTACCTGAATGCAACCTCCTGCTGTGTCTAAGTTGTAAGTGCTCTTCTGCTTAGTCAAACCTGTGTTCCCAGGTGAAATAATACAAGAGCCCATCACAGCCATCATAGCAAGAAAGTAATTGAAAACCAAGAGGAAATACTGTAGAAAGAGGTGTGGGCTTTTTAAAATTTACCTGACTTTATGCTTTGCACCATGTCCAGCCTGTCTCACAAAATAAAACTGGTGAAGATGCCTTCATGTATAAGGGCGCATGTAAAAGCACGTAAAACTAAGCTTCCTTTCTCCTCCAGATTTGAAACAACATCTCACCTATTAGGTAAATCTGTTGTGGCCGTCTTTCAATTCTAAGAAGCAAACTCTAAAGGAGGTAGTTTTATTTTGCACAGAATAGTTAAAAATCTGCTGAGACAGAGAGGATGTGAGTAACTATTCGATGTTGAGTGCTTTTCACTCAGAGCAAGGGTGTTCACTCTGATCTGCTGTTCTTACCCAAAAGGATGTTGGACTGTGTGTCTGAGGAGGTTCCCTTTTGGATCCTTCTAAAATGAATGTGTTTCTATACATTTCGTGGCTTTTTTTGAAGGAAACGAGTTATTTTACTCTTGTTGGAAAGCTTGAAAAAAGAACTGGAGTTACTGGGGACTGGAATGAAGGCAGCAGGAATGTGAGTTAGGTTTTTGGGAGAATTGCTTATCAGAACTTGGAGATGTCTGGAGGCTTCCTTGAGCATTGCATTGTTTACATTAATTACCCTTGGGCACTGAGCTTATGAGAGGGTTGGTTCTCAACTCTTGAGAGTAGGGAAGCAGATGATGGATAAATCAGGCTTTTATGAGCAATAGGCATTTATTATCCTTGCTTGCAACAAAGTTTGTGATAGCACAGGAGATAACTTATTTACTGAATTTAGTAAACTAGACACCATTATTTCAGGAAAAAAAATGTGAATATTGCCGTGGGAGACAATTATGTTCCCTTCATAAATCATTTTTTTTTTAATTCTTGAAAGTCATATGTGTCATGTAACAAAACATGGTGCACTAAAATTGTGGACCAGATTATTGAGCTCAGTGATCTCCCAAATGATACATTTTTAAAGACATTATGGTCACTCAGCATAGTTGTCATGGTAATTCCAGTCCCTGTTCACAACTACTTAAAAGTCCTCAATATTCTTCCATAACCATTAGTGGTCTTCAAATTGTTTAAAAAGGGAGTATTCCTGCTTTAGTTCTCCCATGGTAGTTAAGATATCTGTGCTTTTCTCTCTTTGTATCCAGCTGTCAAAGTATGTGGAAATTTGCATTTGCATGAAGAGGTTTTTTGGTTTTTTTCCCCAGAAGAGGTTCTATTTTTACAAAAACTGTGGGAAGAGATTTGGACATTTTGGCATTCTAATACTACAGTACAACTGCTCTAAATACTTACTTTTAAAATCAAGGTAATGTCTTTAACCCACATTAGGGTAAAATAACATTTTTTTAGATATTGTAGATAGAATCAGTTCTATTATTGACTAGCATAACTAATACTAAATACAAAAGCTTTATGGTTAACTCAAGTCTATAGGGAGAATGCTGCAATGTATCCGGTAAAAGCAGTTCTTTCGTTTTTTTCCAGCATATGAAAACAGGAGTTCCAGGTTTCTGTTCTGAGTTGAAATTTGGGAAGAGATCTGCAGTGATACTGTGATGCATCAATGTACTGGGAGCAAAATTATGGATGAAAGATTTAGAAATCTGTTGAGTTTTGGAAGATTTGTTTTCTCTCCCAAGAAGATTAAACCATTTGCACTTTTTTGGTTAAACTTAGTAATGTCAAAAGTAGTGAAAAGATGGTTAAAAGCCCAAGGTTGCAAGCAGGAGAATTATTTTCATAGGCTACTTCCTGGAGAAGAGGCAAAAATAAGAAATTTCACTCTTAATGAATTTTACCATTTTACTTAGATATTGCAGTTTTTTCTTTGTGAAAAGCCTTGAACATATTTTTCTACCCAGAGGAGCAAATATGCACACAGACTTGTTTGGATATGTGTTTTTGTTTCATACATCTATTACATGTTCCTCCTTTAGGATTCCTCCTCCTCCTCCTCCTGCTGTATTTTTTTTTCCAAGGCATTTTCAGGGCTGGGAAAAAATCGGGACACAAATTTGCAGTACACAGCACGGCATTTATGGAAATGTCTGATTTGCTCTGAACTGTAAATTCTAAATAATGATAAGTGGAATTACTGCTGTAATTATCTTTCTGTAGGGAACATTTCTAACTTGAAACATAAAGCCTGCCTATTAAATAACATTTATCAGGAATGTTTCCTTAGGCATACTTTTCAGAATTGTATTTTATTTTTATCTTGAGCAAGATCTGACTCTGCACCGTTTGTGTTAGAGACAGGGAGAATAACTGGAACAGGCAAATGCCTCATAGGCAACAGGAAAGCCAGTGGAGAGATGAAAGATGAGCTTCCAGCAGCTGCAGAAAGGATATACACTTCAAGGGTGCCCCATAAGCCTTATAAAGCAATAAAGGAAGGAAAACAACATTATGAAGGGTCCTAACAGTCATAAAATTCCAAAAATGGCAAGGATTGCTTTCATTATATAAAGTGTTCGTTAAAGCTTTAAATAATGAAATAAACCCTTGACACTGCGAATGGAAACCTTCCCTGTTCAACCAGCCTCTGTTTATTTTACAATAATCCAGGCCATAAAAGTAGTGCCGCGCAAATTCCCCGTTCCGGGGGAGCTCCGGGATGCCCGAGGACCACACAGTCCCCTGGCTTCAAAGGTGCGGGGTCTCCGGCAGCTCGCCCTGCTCCTGGCCCGGTGCCACCCCGCTGGCACACACCGCTGCTCCCAGCCCGGCCAGCCCCGAGAAAGTCTGAGTCACAAAATCCCTGGGATTGTTTAAATTGCCTTCAATTAGGTGTTTCGGGGTTCCTTTTGGGGTCCTTCCCCCTCTTTTTTTCTTTCTTTTGAAGCCCAGGAGTATTTTGGGTATTGGAAAAATGAAGAGTTTGGGACCAGAAAGTAAGCGGGGAGACTCATTAAGGGGTCTTCTGGGATTCAAGGTGGAGATACTAAAAAATGGCTTCTATATAAAATTATTTGCTGCTCACATGCTTCCTTAAAACAGCAGAGTTTGAATTAAAACTAAGCACTTGGCAGGTTATGCAAGCAGATACTTAATTTCTCTATCAAAAGAATGGGAAGAAATCATTTATTTTGAACAGGAATACTTTCAAAATTCAGAAGACCTTGAATCTCTTATTTCAGCCCTGTTAAAATAGTTTACCTTCTCTGTTAATAACATAATCTGTTTAAATATTTTCTCCTGAATTAGAACCCTCTTTAGGAAAAATTGTAAGCTTCACATTGTAAGTACACATGGAACATTCTTCCTTATCTTTCACTGAAATTCAGCCATTTTCTGCTTTACTTGCAACAAACAGGAACAAAATGTGTCCTTGGGGGAAAAAAGGAATTCAAATATAGGTGGGTAAATTTGTCATTGAAACCTTTAAGCTACAGCATAATCTCCTTAAAGGCACTTGAGCAGTTCTGTAATTTATGGCACTGGTTGCAGTGAAAGTATGGGATCCCATTAATTTTTCTGCCCACTGTCATAGTTTGCCTTTTGTTACTCTATCCTAGTTCTGAGCAGTTTTCTAAGCTGCTGCTGTGGTTAAACATAATTTTTAAAAGACATTGGAAAAGAAAATTACTCCTGATATATATTTTTGTGTTCTTGTATGTGTTACATGAGATGTATTTGTGGAGTTTTGGTATCTCTGTACTTGCACCCTCCAAAATGAAATCTTTTGTCTCTTGGCGTATTTTTGGGAGACCAGACAGGGAGACTGTCTGCATCACGAGTGGGAGAAGTAAATGACTCAGAGTTCTCTTTATGAGGAGCTTTGTTTCATTCAAATCCCTCTTGCCAAGATGCTGACACTGAATTTGAGTCATCAGCAATAAACAAGTCGTACAGAAAATTGAATCTTTAGAGGGCAGAAAATCACGGGCAAAGGAAAAACACTCACCAGCAAGCTCTGTGTTAGTCTGTGCTTGAGAGGAGTTATTGATTGCATTATTTCCCATGGTGGATTTTTCTGTAAGTGGCTTAAACTAATTCAAAGTCCCAGCCTGAAATTTCATTTTGAAAACATGTATGTGTAGTGAAAACAGCAGCATCGGTCACGCTTTGAGATCACGGAGTATAAAATTGAGTTTTCACTGCACTAAACAAGGTGATTTTGGTCCCTGGTTTTGTCGAGAGCTTTTTACCTATGCTGTGTCACAAAAGGCTGAGATCAGTAAGAATTTTTGGGATCTTACAGGAAGGAAGAAAGGCATAGTGAAATTTAGCTTCTATTGGGTTTTGGGTTTTTTTCCCCTCCCCTGTATAATGCAATAATTATGAATAAATGTACTTCATATCTCATGGTAGCAGTTCTTCAGGACTGAACGTGTTTGTTTTCAGAAGTGATAATAGATCAGCTAATAGATATTTCAGTTGAAAATGAAACTTCTGTACTGTATCAGCTTCAGGAATTTTACTTTCATGAAAGCAGCACAGCACCTTATTTTTCTGTGGTACCAGTGTTTCTAACCACTCTCAGCTTTGAAAATGCAAATGCTTTAAACAAGGGTGGAAATGCACAGATATTTTTATGTGGAAATATTTTCACATTTAATAACCTTCCCTTCAACAAAACACTGAGAAGTCAATAATTTGCCGATTACAAAATGTGCCTTTTCATTTTCGTTTTAAGGTGTGATTCAGTGTAGGACATGACATATAAATGGATGAAGCTGACTCATGGAGAGGCCTGGAAAGGGGATAGGATAATGGGAATGACTTCAACATTTACAGGCATTTTTTGCTCCTTCAAGTGTCTTGCCCAATGTGGAGTATCCCCAGGGGCTCTCTATTACCAGGCATTCCTTTCTTGCTCGTGACGGGTTTGTGCTGTAGTTACATTGCTCTGACCCGCCTGCCCCAGCTTTAGACCACTGTCTTGGTAACGAGGCAGAAATCCAGCACTTTTGAAGGAAAGAGGAAAACCCAGTAAAATTTTTGAAGAAAACCTGGGGTCTAACGCGCACAGTAACAGTTGTGATGAGCATAGTCGAATGAACTTACACTCCAGCGCGGCTTTGCTAAATATAGCTACAGAAGACTTGTTGTCTGCGGGCGCTGGTGTCGGAGAGCATTGCCATCTGCAGCTGGGGAAGCTGCAGAAATAGGGACACAAATCACAAATAAAAGAGATGGCAGTGGGATTCCAGCAGGTCCTGTACTCGGCTCGACTGGGCAACCTTCCTCCTTGGAGGGGTGGATGGTCTTTCGTTCGTGCTGTCCTTTTCATTGCAAACGTGGCATTTTCCCTCTTGTGCCTGGAGACACTCTCTAAGACTTAATTCACTAGAAAGGAAATTGTTTTGGTGAAAGAGGGTCAGTGTACTGCATGCCTGTTGTTCTGCAGTCCTCGGACAGCCAATTTTAAATATGGAAAAAAGCAGGGTAACATTTGCTCACTGTTGGTGTGTTCAGGTCTCTCAGGCTTGTGCTTTGCTCTCCACTGCTGACCCTCGGGCATATTGAATTTAGGATTCAGATCGAAATTTGCAGAGGCTTTGGAGAGTGAGTAGAAAGCCCAACAAATACTGTCTGCTCAAAGGACATTGTGGGTGAGACCCTTTCACCTCCTTGAGTCTGCTGGCTTTTCAAGAGAAGAGTTAGTTAAAAACAGAAAGGTACCATAAATCCTTTCTTCCCAGGGCAAGAAAGTACAGTTCCTGTTATCCTGTTGATACTCTCCAAAAGCCAAGACTAAATGCACTGGAAGAACATGAGCTACGTGAACCTAGCTGAGAAGGGGTTTGCTCCTCAGATGATAGATGTAAAATTATCGCATTCATTTGCAAAGGAAGGAAGGACATAGTCCAAAGGTCTTAGTATTGTGTTGAGAAAACTGAACGAATGGTGATTTAAGGTAAGAACAGAGTTTAAGCGCTCCTAACATTTGGTGAGCTGTGCTTAGTATGTATTAGGAGCTTACACCATGAGTTCAACATAGCTTTGAAATGCAATAGTTTTACATATGTCATAATAATATTTTAATGGTTGATGAGCTATTGTTTATAATCTAAAGTCAATCTACCTGAAAAAACACAAATGAATATGAATAGCATTAATCCTGATAAATAAAGCATAGTATTTCCCTGGACTACATGATACGCTTGGCTTCCTTCCACTTCAAAATGGTGAAAGTGATGGTACAATGAAAATTGTGGAGATTTTATATTTTGCTTTTGCATGTTTTTTATAGTTGGTGACTTGGGAAATGATGGACATGATTATAGAAAATTTAGTGATAATTCCAAATTAATTTGCTGTTTGCTTCTGAAACAGAAATATTTTCATATTAAATTGTCTCAAAAACTCATTTTATTGTTGATTTTTTGGTGGAGTCAGTGGTCTGGGGAAGGAGTCACTATTGTTTCTGCTCAGAGTAATTCTTTAATGGTGAACTTCAAAAGAGTGAGTCTGGATACCAATTTGAATGACGGATTATTACTGACCAGAGATAAACTTGATTTTTATCTTTCCCACTTTGGTGTCAAAGAAATTGCTTGTTCCTGTCATTTTGTTCCATTAAGGGCACTATAGGTTTATAAACTAGTGGAAGAAACTTTAAGGCAGGAATGGGTGCAGGTTGCATGAGCTGTGTCTGGAATGTATAGCTTGAGGTATTGATTTGCATGTGTATGTACTCCCATGTGTGTGGAAGAGTAACCAACAGTCAAGCACCTGTTGTTAATAGTTTCATATCTAAAATGGCATTGCCAGCTTGCACATACCACAGTGGAGCTGTGGTTCTCCATAGGGTATCTCTGTTCTCCTAAGAGAGCAATAGTAAAATAAGAAAGCAAAAATTTTACTCAGGATATGTCTGGAATGCATGAGACTTTGGTGTTGATGAGCACAGGAAGTCAGTAGTAATTTGTTTAGCAACAGTTTAAAAGAAAAATTTGTCCACGTTTTATAATTTTCAAATAAAACCAAGCAAATTTTTTCATTAAAACATTTTAGTGAAGTGGTATCTATTGTTACTGTCTGGTTTGTGAGAAGCTGATGGTCACAATGGAGAGGGAGCTTGTTTTACTAGCTTGAACACATGCCAAAAGTGTTCAAAATGGGAAGAAATGTGCTTGAAAAGTCAGTGGGTTTGAACTTTAAAGGCTTAGGACCTCTTGCCAAGTCTGCCACTTCTTCCCTGCATAAATATGGGAATGTTATCATTTGAAGTGCTTCAGTCTCACTCTCCTCATTTAAAAACACATATATTGTAGCTGATTTCTTTTGTAGATCAGTTTGAAGTATGATAGTGAAGAGTATAGGTGTTATTTCAAGGACTGGTTTTGAAGCAAGGGCGAGAGGTTGGCTCAGGACACTGGCAGAGAGGTTTGGAGAATTTTGCCTCCTTATTGCTTACCAGAACCATTCCCAAGAAAAGGTGTTTCAGCAAGGCGTAGCATTTAAAGATGTTTTTATGTAGATATTGATTTCAGACCAGCAGACACTGGTGCTAATTTAGCATCTATTTGCTAGAGCAGCTGGGATTGAAATGAGTGTGTTGTTCCCTTGGCAAACGGTGTCCTTAGGTAAAGGTTGAGTGCAGGGGTGGAAGAGCACAAACAGGCCCACGTTGCTGTGCCCAGCTGGACATTACAGCCAAAGCTCCTCTTCTTTTTGTGGTTTCCACCCTCCTAAGCCCTCAGTCTTTACAAATATACAAGTCCAGTGTTGCAATTGAGCTTTAGCTGCATGATGAGTCTCACAATAACAGATAGGCCTATTGAAAGGGCAGGGAATATGGCGTTATTTAAAAGATCTTTTAATTGTAAAAGCTAATATTCTTTGTAGTGTCTGGAGTACCTTATATTAAACACAAGCATATATGCATGTATTAAATTCAATATTCAGCTCCAGAGTCAGGACTGTATCTCCGCTTTGATGCCAAACTCCTCCCAACCTCTAAGAAGACTAAAAGTATATGTTTTATTCTACATGACTAATTATGCATCATTTTTTGTTAGAAAACTTTTACAGAGAAATAATCTTTATATTAAAAAAACCACAGCTTACCTGGGGAAGCTTGAGACACAATGAAGTGTCATTTTACTTTAATTCAGGAAATACAGACGTTTGTCTCCAAATTTTTTTTTTAATACTTAAGTGGAAAGCCAGACAAAGGCTCTTTATGGTACTATTTTCTAGTGGATCTGTGGTAAGTCTGTTCTGTTTTGGTTTTGTTCCTCAGAACTGCTCAGAAATTAGCTAAAACATTTATATTGCAGAAATGATATAGCAGCAGTTTCAAGTCTTTTGTGCCTTACATGCTCGATTAGAAAAATCCCGTTAATGATAGAAAATGCTAATCAGTGATGTGTTTTGCCAGCCACTACAAGCCCACGCATTCTATATAATCCATTGTTTATTAACCTAATGAAGGTCATTGCAGCTTTTGAAAGCTTGTGGGCAGAACATTAAAATAGTTTAAAAACTCTGTGCTGCTGGACTTTGGTGCTGAAATAAGTCACGGTTGGGTATTTTCTTGGCAGAATGGCTCTGGCCTAAACTGAATTTTTTCTGGGTGGAATGATCATTCTGGGCTTTTCATTTGTTCATTCTAATTGTTGGGACAGACGAACAATGCAGTGGTGGCTAAGCTGATCGTGCTGCCATTAAGCAGCTAGACACTGTCTTTATCCACATCTTGTTGATTTTCCTTTTCTTTTCTTGGCAGGTGACATCACACAGAAGGGATATGAAAAGAAGAGATCAAAATTAATTGGGGCCTACCTGCCACAGCCTCCCGGTATGTGTATCTGTGCTTGCGATATATGAAGATGTCAAGTGTACTGATAGTTGCCACTGTAGAAATCTGCATCTCTGAAGAAATATATGTGGCAGAAACAAAGCTATTGTTATGCAGAATAAGCTTATTCCATCCATTTTTTGTGTATTTTTATATATATGTCTGCTTTGATGTGTGTGTACATTTTTTGCATACGTTGGTGTGGGTTTGGCAGTCATGTCTGGAAAATTAAATCAGCCTAGACTTGTTAGAGAGGCATTGTTTGTTGGAAGGATGCAAGAATCCAAAGGAAAACATGATGTCCTAACTCATTAGCATCTCAGCCATGTGAAGTTTTCTGAACAGAAGTATGCACAACAGTAGAAGAGAACCTTGCATCTTTGTAACTTCCTTCATTTCTGGATTTCCTGTCCAAGTCTCACTTTTGAAGACACTAGAGAGACCATCAATAACCCTAGAGTTCAGTGTGGGCAGCTGACCTTTTACATATACCTGGTTTTATTATTAAGGGATGGGCTGCATGCACTTGCCCAAAAGGTGTAAAAATATCTTCAAACTAAATTTAATAATGTATTGCTTCATTGACTTTATTTCATATATATGTATCAGAACTTTCCAGGATTCTTTCACTCTTGTGAGGCACTGGGTCATGAAGTTCAATAGTAGTTGTAGGTGTTGGTGTAGACCTCTCTTCTGTCTTGGTCTCAGAGGAGTGTGCCTGTTCATTCCTGGTCTCACTGACCTTACAGAGGCTCCACTTGGGCTTAGCTGTTCTCTGAGCCGTGTTTTTGTTGCGGGCCTCAGCATTAGTTTCCTCCTTCTTTTACAGAATCCTTCCTTTTTAGTGGAATTGATGGGGTTTTATTTAAACTGCTCCTGTGAAGTGTGAAGGCACTGCCTTGTTCTCTCTTCATCAGGTTTATATATATATTGTCTAGCTCCATAGCAGAATGCTGATTTAGTGCCTTCGGATTTCACTTGGTGGGAACTCCACAAAAGAGATCAGTGTTGCAGACACCTCTGTTTTCTGAAGTGATACAGCCTGGTTTCAGGGTGTCTGTGACATTCCTGAACCATTGGGAGCCATTAGAGAATGAAGCAAATCAAATCAACAGAATTACAATACCAGAGGTGCAGTTTATTAAATTTCTGGGTATTTATTGGTCTAACCCGACTATTAGACATACATTAGTCCTCACAGCTGGTTCTCATGAGACCTGCTTAGATTTGCTTGGTTATGGAGAGCCTCACAGCAATCCTCCATGCAGCAGCGCAGTTGGTACCAGAATCTGTTTATTTTTTAGTTGTTACTCTCCTTTCTTCACACAAGCAAATAGAGCTGTTTCTCCAAAAAGCTCACAGTCTTCTGGTCAAACTGTATCCGTGGCTGAAACTGCTGGGGATTCACATGCATGTAATGATGAAAGAGCGAACGTGGAGAACCCTCACAGATTTACCTTTCAAGGTCTCTACTGTCATACTTAAATTTTGCATTGTAAGGAGAAGCAGAGGGATCTCTGTAAGCCTGTCCTACACTGAGGTCCATTCAACAGTTTGAAGAGGTCATCACTGAGAATGTAGCTGACTTAGAGCTGTTTTAAAGACGGGACAAAATGGAATTAATATTTTCTGCTCAACCAGTTGCCGGAAAATCCCGCACAAAGAATGTGGAATATGGATAAGTGAAGGAAGATTATAATAGGATCAAGAAAAAAACCTACTGAAATATTGTCCACTGTTTTCTTGTAAATATATTACACTCAATCATTTAGCTGATGGCTAAATGAATTCTTTTATTATCATGGAAGACACTGCTTCTACTGTATTAAAGTATTTTCCTCCAGAAATGGATACTATTTGTGCTTGGGTCTTTTGCTGTCTTTGTACTTTTTGTTTGTTTTGTTGTGTTACCTTTTGGACAAAACTTGAAAAGGTTTGATTTGATATAATCCTTCTAAGACCTTACTCATCTGAACGGCTTGAAGTCCCTGCTCACTAAGAAGGGGGAGATGAATCATTTCCAAGAAGATATAGGATGACAAAACAGATGCTGCCTTTTGTAAGCCCCTGTTAATATCTCAACAATCACATACATGACCAATTAGCCTTTTTTAAAAAAAATTTTTGTGACCTGTTTTGATGGGGAATGCAAAAATGTAAAAGCTTTGACAGACTTGGATCTTGGTGTTGCAAGGGAATAGAGGATTTAGAGATATTTTAAACCAGTATGGAAATGGACATGACTTTTGCTGATATTAGAGGCATTGGGAAAGGGCAGGGATTTGCATTCTGTGACTGCGTTCAACAAACGAAAGGAAATCCAAAGGCATTTCCCCTCTGCTGGGACATCCAGTCCTCCCGCTGCACCTTTGCTAACATTCCTAACGCCCATGTTGGCAGAGTGGAACATCGACCCGCGTTGGCTCCGTGGGTGTCCTGTGGTGTCTGTGCGTGCGTGTGCGTGTGTGCGTGTGCTCTTCTGCATGGGGGCAGCAGCTCCACTCGTTGCTGTAACAAATGTAAAAAAACTAGACGTGAATTAATTAGTTTTTTTCAACTTGTTACAGCAGCGAATGGAGCTGCCGCGGTACGGTGTAGACTGCAACACAGTGAAGGAGCTGCCAGAAGAATGCTCCGCACTGCCAACATTGGTGTCTGTGACATCCGGGAAGCGGCCGCTAGAGAGAGAGCAGCCAGCACAGCAGGAAACCGGCCTCTCTTTTATTTTCGTTTTGGTGAGCACGATGAATGTATCTTTTCCAGTCCGTATCTGTATATAACTGTGCCTCATCTGGAAGCCTCTGTTAAGACACCTACATCAGTAGGATGGACATGGGGCTGCCAGTTGCAAGGCAGGACAACCAAAGGATGACATCTGGAAGGCCGTTGCTGACTTTGTCTGCCTTGAGTGAAGAGTGAAGTGATGGGAAGGGAGAAGGAATAGCTCTTCTTAGTAACATTTGAACATATTAACACTTCTCTAGCTTCCATACCGTGGATGCTTTGGAGGAGATTGCACACAATAAAGTGGTGAAACATAGGAAGGCGTGTGTTCCTAATTCCTTTTTTGGCACAGCCTTTTTATAGAGCTCTAAACAGGCCCAAGCTCACCAGATTCTGGAGGAAGCTGTAAAAATCTAAGCACCCCTAGTTCTGTGCTGTTTTCAAGTAGAGATCTCTTCCTGAGCTCTGCTCACATCCAAGCCATTCAGAAGCAGACTGACTTCTAGGAACAGGCATCAGGGTGGTAGACCAGGCTGAAGGAGGAACATTCTGCAGGGCTGCATCTCTGCAGTGTGGACTGGCAAGGCATGACTCCAGCCATGCCTGTGGAACTGTGCCCTTCCCAGATACCCATCCCTCTGGCAGGACCTGCACTGGTGGCAGGCATTCTGCTTTATCCCTGCATTTGTAGGAAGGCCGCAGAGGATTCAGAGCCCCTCAAGACATCAGATTTTTTCTTGCCAACCATGTGGGCACATGGAGGACATCACACTCTTGCCTGTGTGCTTGTCCACACTCGCACAGGCAGTCCAGACACGGTGTAAGAGATGGCTGGAGGGAAGATAAGATTTACAGTTCTTGTCTCAGGACTAGACATACCTGTAAAAAGATTATCTATTTGAGAAACTCTTCTCCACTCATTTTCAAACCAATGTGCTATAATACTATGGAGGAGATCTATATTGGATTCTGACTGCGTTTGTATTTCACCTCTTACACACGGCTGCTCTAGGTCAGGTTCACTCAGTCTGATGAGGTTAACTTCCTCTGCCTGAGATTCTTTTGCAAAATGGGAAGGATTTAATGTAAATTGCAATTTTAGGTTTAACAGTGTCAGTGGTATAAAACCATGTGATAAATGTAAGGGCTGTAGACATATCTGAACACACACACGTCTATGGTCTTTTTGTCATGCTTGGGATGCTGTCACTTTAGAAAGGGAGAGCTGTTACTTTTCTGGAGTGGGATTAGTGAAAGGTAAAGCCAGACAACCATGTGGTTTATACTCCTGCAGGTGATGTAGAAGCTGGCTCTTAGGCTCCCTGTTTCTGACAAGACAATCCCAGAGAGCGTATTATCACATGCTGTACAGCAAACGTGCAGTGAAAAACAGGGGATGTGCCAGATCCACTGCACATCTGCAGGCTGACTCTGCAGTGCATGCACAGTGGGTCTGACACATCCAGATGCTGCACAGACTGCACATATGCAAAGGACATTAAAACATTTCCAGCTGGGGCTGTCGAACATCCAGAAATCCGGAACGGATATGCTGCATTTGGCAGTGTTAATGGGACAAGGGATGGGGGCAGCCCCCTTTTTCTTTCCCATTAAACCCCCACCTGCTTTAACTCAGGGAGACAAAAGTACATCTTTGTTTCCTCAAGATGCTTTCTCAGGACACGAGTTTGTAGCTGGAGATGTTCTGTGTGCAGAGTAGTTTTCTTAGCGTGCCCGTGTGTGAGACATCTAAAAATAATAGTGAATCCAGACCTTTATATCTGTACATATATCCCAGTCCCTCTTGTGCAGTGACCTTTCTCTTACTACCTCTGTAGAGGAGCCATGAAGTAACCACTTAAACAGGGATTTATTTCAGAATAACTTTCGGAATTTTATCTTGATTCGATCAGTCACTTCTGGGTAAAATAACGTGGACAGCTGCATGCACACTATTAAGAGAAATCCTCCCTAGAAGAAAAAAACCTAAATTACCTGCATTCCCCATAAGCTGTGGTTTTGCCCAATTTGCTTCCAGTCTTTTGCCAGGAAATTTGATTATTCATTCACAGAACAGAGACAGTGTTGTTATCAATTAAGGATTGCTTCTAACAGCTTAGACATGGGTGGTTCATTCTCTCTTAATCAAGTGCTGTGTCTCCACTAGATTGCTTTCTGTAATTTCCCATCGTTGGTACCACCAGTGTAGCTCTATTTGTAGTGTAACCATGTGGACCAGTCATCAGTGCTTTATTTATTATGGTTAATAAATCTGTGAGATGTGGTGCTTAAAAGGCACCTGCTGCTCCTTTCACAGGCCTAGAGACAGATCCCTGCACCTCCTGCTGCTGGAGCCCCAACAGCACCAGCCTGGGAACATTTCAAGCTATGCAGGGCAGAGGAGATAATGCATTTGCACAGAAGATTCCTTTGCCTTACGAAAAAACAATTTTCTGTAGAATTACAGGAACCAATTTCCATAGCCTCTCTTATTAGCGTGACACAAATATTAATATATATCTGTTACCTGTGCATATATTTGCATACCTTCTATGTGTATGCGTGCATGCCTTTGCTTTCAACTATTCCTGCTGCTGAGTCTTAAGGCACTCCAGGTAAACTTGGTGATTACAATTTCATTTTTCCTTCCACAGACATTATTTGTATTGCAACTTTATTTGGATTGCAAAGATTCCAAGGAAATGTTTAAGCAAAACTTGATTCTGAAAAAATACTCTCATGTATTCATTTTATTAATACTAACAAGTATTCCTATCACATCTGCCTTCCTAATTCTCAAAGATCTTGCCAAGGGATAACCACGATGGGGAATTTCAAAGTGTGTTGAGAACATGAATCTCATTGAAAGGCATAAGCACTGCACAACACGTGGGCACATCCCTGAAACAGTGCAACAGGTGTTTCACAGATGAGAAACTATAGCACATAGACAAATGCTTAGTAAGTCTTGGGTTTAAAAAAGAGTCTGGTTTTGAATTGGTGGATGCCTGCAGAGCTTAATTTGGATAAAAAAGAAGGTATTGAAAGCCATTACTTAAAGTATGATGGTTACTGTTTCAGTTTTGCCACCATGGCTGGGAGTCCAGTTACCATTTTATCATTCTTTGGGTTTTGATGACATCTCTATTTCCTATTCTGTGCCAAGAACTCATAATAGTAAACCTTGTTCAAACACAGAGCAAAAAATACCTTCCTTCACTTTTCACTCTAATAGTAAGGCAAAAAAGCGGTCACAAGGGAAGATATGAGTACATGATGAAATCAGTTTATAATGCAGGCAGTGATTTCAGCACTCGGTGTGATGTGTTTTCGGGGAAGGATATTTTTACTACACATCAGGGTTGGTGTGTTTTTCAAAGAATTTGAAGATTTCCTAGGAAATACCTGTTGATGTTCCTGGAGAACATCTGCAGAACATAAGAGCATAGGAGGAAACGTGGAAGTGTTGGTCTAAAGTCTGACAAATGGGTGAGGAAAGATGTCTCAGCCAGAGGTCAACGATAGATGGTAGAAAGGAAAAACACCATTGAGGGCCTTAAAGCTTAACTAGTGCTGGAGCAGAGGAGGTGGAGCCCATGGAGGTGTTTGAAGAGCTGGGTGCCACTGTCAAAATGAGAAACTGCTGGAATTCACAATGCTGCCCAAGTTTGTCTGCAGTGTGAGTTGACCAGCTCTTTGGTGAATGTGTTTACTTTGTGAATAGGTAGTCTTTTTTTACATATTCTCCAAAAAGAATCTTCAAATGGTACACTGCAGCTGTGGGACTGTCTAAAGAAAAATGGAAATCGAACATCACATGTGCACTGGAGCTGTAATCTGATGTCCACCATCACTGGGATAAAGGAGTGAAAAAAGAAGCCCATGATACCCATGCTAAGCTTGAACTGAAAGCTAAATTTTTCAAGGAAATGCTGGAAGGCAAAATTGAAATTGTAATAAGCAAAGAAGATCAATTTGAAGTGTGTTCAGTGTTCTAAGTTAGAGCCAAGAGTAAGTTCACCTGTGAAGGAAAAACTTTTAACTAAACAAATCTAATCACAAATAACATTTTTCCAGATTTATCTAGGAGAAAGTGGCTCCACTTTCCTGGATGTCTTTGGTTAGAAGTATTGCATTTTAAATCTCCCTTGGCTTATGCAGTGAATTCATTAGTTAGTTGTACATTTGATGGGAAGAGTGAAATGCCATGCTAAGTAACGAGTTCCATGGGGATGGTGTGACATTTAGCCTGTTTACAAAATATACAGTGTGTTCATACCTGGCTTTGCTTTTAAAGCTGAGCCATCAACCATTGCATAGAAGCTCAGGAAATACTGTGAAGAGAAGGTAAATACCGTTTCTTAAAACTGCACTGCAAGCACTGTTTGCCTTCCTTCCCACTGGCCCTGGAGTTGTTTGGTTTATCCTACAGCTCTCTCTCCTGGGAGCACACACTGTAAGTTAGTTTTAGAACAATAAATGTAGCCTGTGTCTAAGAATGCCTTCTATTTCTTGTCAGTTAGGTATTTCAGCTTTTAAATATTTTTAGATGCAAAAGTTTGACACAGACCCAGGAATAAGAGATACATCAAAGCAGCTTGTCAGCTGTCATTAAGGAAACAATTGTCCTCTGTTGGAGGGGGCAATGCAGCTATTGCCGTGTTATCAGCACATAGTGTTGCAATTTAGCTACAAAAAGAAGTAATAAAGAAAGGAGGAACAAGGAGGTGAAGGGAAAAAAAAAAGAAAAAAAAAAGAGGTGAAACCTTATTCCAGCTGACAGTTTTGTACCTTCCGTGCACTTACAAATAAAGCTATCCAGCTTGCCTAAGTATTGGTTAAATAGCTTTACTGAGGCTCTTGCATTTTTAGCTAAATGCAATCAAGACAGGATTCAGCTTGCATATTAGGATTTGTGGATTGATATATTTGCATTAAGTTATCTACCTATGAACCTTATATTTATGCTTCCATTCTTATGTGGAGAGATATAGTTAATTCAGTTGATGAAACCCAAAGACATTTTCAGTTTATTCCAGAGCAGATACCTCCACTGACCGCTTGCACAGCTCTCAAGGCTTCATTGAACTTACAGAGTTGCCTGAAGATGGGAGTCTGATACTGTTGAGGACTTCCTGCAGTACTGGAGACATCTGCACAGAGTGAGCACACGTAAAACAGGACTTAAAGGGGACAGCGCCATTCTGGTCAAGCTGGGTGTCATCATCCACAACGTCTGCGAAGAAATTTGACACCTTTGTTTAGAATCCTGAGTTCTGGTCTAGGTCTCTGTTTTTCATAATGGAGCTTATCTTAAGCACCTTCTTGTAGACACCTAAATATAGGTGTCTTAATCTGTGAGCTGAATCCCACATTAGGAGCTTTAGCTTGTATTAGGAACACATCTCCAGTGCACCTGCTGATGCTTATGTGTATTGTGATGACCATAAAGCACTGATTTCTCAGCCTCTCATATAAAATACCTGTGTTGCAGGCATATATATTTTGCTGAAATTCTTCATGGCTTGCAAAGAGTCAGTCATTAGTGCTAATCATGCTTGCCTGTTAAAAGTCCCGCTTCAGCTGCAAGGCTGGGGTAGACCATGGCATTATTAAGAATTATGCCACCTTTGACAGTGCCTGTGAATGTGTCTGTGCACAGGGCACTGGCATGACACTGTCTTCTCTTTTGGGAAAGCCATTCGTTGCTTTACCACCTCTTTAAATTTAGGAATCGATCCAAGTATGGATTCTCAAGCCATTACGCCGCCGATTCACAAACGCACCTGGGCGAAGCTGCGCTTGAACAAGCATTAGCACTTAACTCACGGACCCTTGTGCTGGCTGTGAAAGCTATCAATTTTTTGGGTTTAGTTACGTTCAGAAGTAGAGGTGAAAAAAAATATTCTTGTTACTGCACTATAATGCTGCAGCCTTCACGGAGGTGAACAATTCGGCTGTTAACACCGCTTTGTTATTTGTGGCGACACTTCACTGATTTCATGGTACCCATTATTCTGCATGGCTTTTACTCCCACCCATCACTCAGGAATGGCAGTGTGTAGGTTCTTGCTATTGTGTCCTTTGTCTCACACCATCGCTGGTGCCACGGGAGGCAGCGGGTGCACAGGAAGTCAAGATGTGAGTTCAGGCAATCCAGCCAATTCATGCTCCAGCCCCTTCAGTAGAGAACTGTCATCCAGTTCCTTGCTGTCTCTCCAAAGTGGGGCAGTGCTTTCTGTTTTTTCACCTTAGAGGAACATAATACAAAGAGGTGTCCCCACAGGTGGCTGATGGAGAGCTTCTCCTCTGTATTTTAGCAAACATTTAACATCCTCATCTTAATTGGTGTTATCAGTGAGCCAAGTTCACATGTCCTGCTCCACACTTGGGTAGGGATTTATTCACTGTTTTTGTATATATGAACAAGTGGGAAGTAAAGCCATCAAATGATCCCCCAGATCTCATAAGACATTCTGATATTCTCATTTAGTTTCCTATAGCTTTTAATGACTACTGGTGCAAGATGATGAGTTGGGGGTCCCTCTTTCCTGACTGTATGAAGAAACTTCATGTTGCCCATTGGGTCAGAACTGACTTACTTAAAAGAACAAACACATGTATGCAAAGTAGAAGGAAATAAAACTTAGTAAAGTGTGTCAATTTCAAGATTAGATGAGAGACTTATGTATCTGTAGTAAAAACACAATCACCATAGTGAACTGGAGTAGGGAAGAGCCCTTGGCAGTGTCAGGGGGTGCTGTGGGCAGCAGTGCTGACTGGCCAGTTAGATGTCCTGCTGTCTTCTGCCATGGCAGGGTCAGTGTTTGATGTTACCTTATGTGCACTGTTTATTTTACACCTGGAAAATAAAGTTTGTGCACTGCCCACAGCTGCAGAAAAGGGACTGAGACACTTGAGATGTCTCAGAGTCACTAAGTCAGGAGAAGGAAGCCACAGGCTTGAATGTATTTTGTCCAGTAGCCTTCAGGTCTACTTGGAAGATCTTCCTCCTACTGCAGCTGTGCACCTCTGAAACTGATGCTTTTCCTCACAATTTAATTTCCCCTTGATGTTTCTAAAGCCTGTTTTTAGAAATTGTTTGGAAGATGCAGTTAATCCCTTTTTCCTGTATCATCACGATGTTCTACTGCAGTGGCAACATCTCAATTATCTTTGTTTGTGTTTCTCCACATGCCATTGCCCTACACAAGTCACTTGCCACGGGAAATGTGGCACTGTTTTCTTTGCAAAATCCCTGTCACACAGCATCAGTGTTAGGTGTACAATTTTTGGGTATGCTTTTTTAGGATTTTTGTGAATATATGTGATTTCCAGAAATTATTTCATTCCTGACAATGTAGATAAAGACTGTGATGAGTAATGGAGCTTAGTATCTCATACAGACTGAAACAGAATTTTTGGAAAAACTTCAGTCAAAATTAGTTTTATTATTAACTGTGTATTGCTTATTTTCAGGTGACCAAATAAAGAAGGAAAAATTCTGAATATAAAAGGGAGGAGAAAGTATTTATTTTGATATATAAAAGTGAGGAGAAAGTACTCCTTTTGATTATTTCAGTGATTTAGAAGTCAGGTTCCACCTGACTTAAAGAATATAAAGGGAAGTGAGAGCAAGTGAAATTGTACAGTACTATGGTGTGGAGACAGAGGAGTTAAATGTAGACATTTTATTTGATTTAAGAGTGTGAATTATTAATCACAATCTGAGTAGAGGAAAATTTATGGATTCATTCTGTCTTTTAGGCGCCTATGAGATTTTACTCCAAGCATGTTTTTTAGCCAACCAGCCATTTCTCCACAAAATCAAAGCAGACTTGACATTGCTGATAATCCAAAGATTTAAGAGAGAAGCTGGATGTTGAGTGCAGTTTACTTTCACAAAGAAATAAGCATACAATGCCAACTTTTTTCAAAAGATGATTTTTAAAGAGTCCATTGAAACCCAACTGAGACTGATTGAAGTAATCACAGGATTTTCAGTTGGTCTGTATTCTACATAAAAATTCTTGTTTCCAGAAATGTAAACTCTTATCCCTCTCCAATAAGCTGGCATTGAACCATTCAAAAGAATAGTGGAGAGTTTTTACATTATGTTCTAATTGAAAAATATGAGCATATTTCCAAGCATTTTTTTGTTGAATCCAATTTCAAGTTATTAGCCCTACATTTGAGCCCTAAGTGCAAGGGGCCAGTTTTACTTCTGTTCTTACAGTTGCACATAGTGTGTAACTACTTCTGAAAGGCAAAAATCATAGGAAAGAATCCATTTAATTTTGTCAGGTACTCCTAGTTCTTTGCCTTGTACCCATGCCCAAGGCTCTGTGCTTTGTTAGCTCAAAGCTGAATGCATCAGCTGGGCTTGTCTGCTCAGGTTCTTCTCTGGAAGAGAGCAGGGCACCGTATCATGCCACTATTACAGATGCAGGTTTGCTTTCTCTTCCTGTTGTTTGTTTGAACTTTTCTGCTTAAGTCATTGCCTTCACTCTTCTCTGGAAGCTGTCAAGGAACATCAGCTTCTAGAAGTGTTTATGTATGGTGCTGCTGTTATATTACTACTGTAGTTTAGGAAGCTTTCAAGAAAATACTGTTTAAAAAAAGAAAGCAAATTCACTATGGGAAAGGGATTAATAAAAGATTTGAATCTTAAAATACTGGATGTTTAAGCCCCGCATAATCAAATGCTGCAGGTTTACAAGGCTATTTTTGTTGTTTTGCTGGAACAGGTTACTATTTTCAGCCTGGTTTGGCGCAGTTATTGTTTATTTTCTGACCATTGGTAGCTAAAAATGACTGTAGTTATTACTATAGTTCCCTTCCCACAGGAGCTAGTTTCCACAGGTTGGTATTGTGTTGTCACCAGCTGACACCATCCAACCAGATGACGTTTTAGATGATACACACTAAGTTTTCCTAGGAACCAATTTGCAGGAAAGTTTCAATATCCATTGCAATGGTGTCTGCCTTTATTAGCTCATTAAAATATTTCCTAAATACTACTTTATGAAAAGTCATCTGTTTGTGGAAATAAAAAATGCCAAGCTTACTGTCTGTTTGCTCTTTCTATGTTGTCCATGACCCTGGAAAAAAGAGTTTTTTAAAGAGAACCAGGAAATAACCACATCAGAAAAGCTGACCAGAGGCAAGTAGTGTGTAACCAATTGACACAACGCGCTTTAGGCGCTGAATGTTCATTTTCTACTCACAGTGTATGGTGAACTCCTCCTCACTATAAACCTTCCAAAATTCAATCAGAATGAGCTGTTTGGTTTTCTTTTCATTAATGCAGGGGTGGACCAGGCATTACCACAAGAACGTCGAACTCCTGTCACTCCGTCCTCTTCCTCTCGGTATCACCGTCGCAGGTCCTCAGGGTCACGGGATGAGCGCTACAGATCGGGTGAGTGGAACTGAAGACCCCAGAACTGGCATGAAAATTTGAAATGTCTCATTCTGTTCCTCGCTTTTTAAAAAAGAAGTTTGTTGTAAGCTTGTGTAGCTATATATGGGAAACATTCATTGTACAAATACAGAGACACTGTCCAAGTGTGCAGGGGTGGAGTTACAAAGCCAAGATACATCTGGAACCGGATCTGGCAGCGAGTGTGAAGGGCTGCAAAAAGGCCTTCTACAGGCACATTAGTAAAAGAAGGAAGAGTAGGGAAAACATGCTGAAGGGGGCAGGAGACTGGGTAACAAAGAACATGGAAAAGGCAAAGATAATTAATGTATCCTTTGCCTTGGTCTGTACTGATGATATTTGAGTTCTGGAATCAAGGCATCTGAGATCAATGGGAAAGTCTTGAGCAATGACAACCTACTCTCTATGAAGGAGATTTAGGACAGGGAATATTTGAACAAACTGAACGAGTAGAAGTCCGTGGGACATGATGGGGATGCATCACTGACCAATGTGATTGTCTGTCACTTAGGGGAGGTTTCTGCAGACTGAGAGAAAGCAAGGTTCGTTTCTGTCTTCAGGAATAACAGGAAGGAGGGTGTGGAAAACTACAGGCCAGCCAGACTCTTCTCGATCTCTTGAGCAGGTGCTGAAGCAAATAGTGCTGGAAGCTCTTTTTAAATATATTGACAAGGCAGTGATTGGGAGTAGACAGCATGGATTTACGAAGTGCTCTTAGTAGCTTGGTCAATTCTTTATCAGCCCAATAACCTTCTACAATGAGATGACTTCCCTGGAGGCTGAGGGAAGAGCAGTGGATGTTGTATGCTTTGACTTTAGTGAGGCTTTTTACAGTGTCTCTTATAATATCCTCCTTGACAAACTGGTGAAATGTGGATTAGATAAGTGGACAGCAAAGTGGTCTGAAAATTGGCTGAAATATTGAGTTCAGAGAGTTGTGATCAGTGGCACAAAGTCCAGCTGGACACCAGTCACTAATGGGTACTGTAGGGAGTGAATACTGGCTCCAGTACCCCTTAAATAGCTTCATTAGTGACTTTGCTGGTGAGACAGTGCTCTGTTCACACATTGACAGGTGATACCAAATTGGAAGGAGTGGTTGATATACCACACGGGTGTAATAGGGATCTGGGCAGACTAGAAGAGTGGGAAAACTGGAATCTAGTGAAGTTTGACAAAGGGAAATGCAAAGCCCAGTGCCTGGGAAGGAATAACCCCTTGCACTTGGACAGGTTGCTGGAAAGCAGCTTGGCGGCAAAGTCCTGGTGGACATGAGCTGGGAAGGTCTTTATGGCAGAGAATGCCGAGAGCCTCCTGGGCTGCACTCAGAGGAATGCTGCCAGCAGGTCAGGGGAGATGATCCTTCCCTCTGCTCAGCACTGGTGAGGCACACTGGGGATGCTGGGTGTGCTGCTGGGCTGCCCAGTGCAAGAGGGATATGGACATACTGGAGTGAGTCCAACAAAAGACCACAGATGATTAAAAATATATCCTGTAATGTGTGAGGAGAGGCTGAGAGCTGGGGTTGTACAGCCTGGAGAACAGGCTGGGGTTGTACAGCTCAGGGGGATCTTATCCCCATGTATAAGCTATGTGATGGGGGAATTAAAGAAGATGGAGTCAGACAAGAGACAGTTGGCAAAACCAAAATATGAAGAATTTGATTTAAGCATAAGAAAAAGCTTTTTTTTTCTCTAGGAGAGGTCAAGCACTGGCACAGGTTGCTGAGAGAAGTTGTGGTGTCTCCATTCTTGGAGCTATTCAAAACCCCACTGGATGTGGCCCCAAGCAGTGTGCTGTAGATGACCCTACCTAGAGCAGGGAGTTGGACTGGATGGTCTCCAGAGGTTCCTGATGACCTGCTCCAGTCTGTGGTTCTGTGGCACAGCTGAATTTCACTGTAATGATTCTAGTTTGGTAATACTATAAGAGAAATATTTAATTTGCAGTATAGCAAGTTGGGAACATCATTATGCCCTAAATAGAAGCACTGATTAAAGGAAGATAAAATTAATTTCAGAGCTGAACAGAAGGGTAAAAACTCATTTCCAAGTGAATGGGATCCAACTTTCTTCGTGATACTGCTCCAGATATAACACAAAGTGAAGGAAGTGATTGGTTTAAAACTGGTTTATAATGGCTTCTCACAAAAAGAAAGACATTGAGGTGCTGGAGGATGTCCAGAGAAGGGCAGTGAAACTGGCTAAGGGTCTGGAGCACAGGTCTTATGAGGAGCAGCTGAGGGAGCTGGAGGTGTTTGCCCTGGAGAAAAGGAGGCTCTGGGGAAACCTTATCACTCTTTACAACTCTCTGAAAGGAAACTGGAGACAGCTGGGATTCAGCCTCTCTTCACAAGAAACGAGATAGGACAAGAGAAAATGGCCTCAAGTTGTGCCAGGGGAGGTTTAGATTGGATATTAGGAAAAAAATTCTTCACCAGAAGAGTTGTCAACCATTGGAACAGGCTGCCCAGGGAAGGGATGAAATGACCATCTCTGAAAATGTTTAAAAGGCATGTGAATGTGGCACTTGGGGATGTGGTTTTAGTGGTGAACACGGTGGTGCTGGGTTAATGGTTTGTCTCAATAATGTTATCTTTTCCAACATTACCAATTCTGTGATTCCATAAAGGAAAAGTGAGCTCTGAAACTTCTTTACTCTTACCTTTGAAGGTGAAAACTGCATGCACTACACCTTAACAGGATGAAGGGTAGGTGTGCTGAGCTGTTGTTTGAACTGCTTCAGGGGCTGCTGCAATAAGAGCATCCTTCTCAGAGAGCAGCCCGAGGCCATGGTCTGGTTTATCTGGTGCTGCCTGTCTTGCAGCTGCAGAATAAGGGAGCCATAGGCAGCAGCACCCATCAGCCTCTGTGGCAGGGAGACCCTGGTGAGCTGAGAGTCAGAAGCCACGGCCGGATGGTTATGGAAGGTCTCAAGGAGAGCAGATTTGACTGTGGAAGCTCTGGATTGTGTTTGAGAGATGCCTCTTGCTGGATGCAGTCAGACTCATTGTGCTGACACAACTGGAAAATCGTGGAGAACTCCTTATTAAACCTTTTGTAACATATCTCTGATTCATTCCATTAGTCAAAGAGCTTGCCAGTCCCATTTAAAGGAAAATTAAATGATAAATGTGGCAGAGAAAGTTCATGTATGTCCAAACCATTCTGATAAATTTTTGAAACTCCCTTCTCCCCTCAGAAACCCCGGGTTCATACTGTAGATGCTGCCAATTTTTTGTTGAATAATGGTTGTGGTATCTGCATAATGATTCCGTGATATATAAGCTCCTAGAAGCTTCTCCAGCATTACACTATAAATGGTCTGATTTCTACCCAATGTTTTTAAATAGGTAAAAAAAATACTATTCCTGAACTTGTCTAATTTGTGGGCGTGCAACACATGGTCCTCAAATCTCCAAGCTGTGACTCGCCAGAGCAGTTCTGTTAAAAACATGTGCATTTGACTGTGAGTCAAAAGTCATCTGCTTGAGCTATGCTTGCCATTTGTCAACTAAGATGTTGAGTCAGTTTGGGGATGGGCAAAAGGAGACATCATGCATATCTTCACTGCGTGCCTCTTCTGAGACCCCAAGAGTGCTCTCTGAGCTGGTGTTGCTGCCCCTTGGTTTCAGTCACTGCCTGCTGCCTTAAAAGAAAGGCATTTGTTCAGTGAAAGTGTACATAAGGTCCTGTCTTAGGGATGGGGCGAGTTGCAATTGTATACATATATATATATAAAGACACAGGCGTCGTTGCTGAGAAGGAAAGTAAGGAATTGAGTGTAAAGGGCTGTTATCAGTGCAGGAGTACCACTTTAGGAAAGTCAGGACTATACTATAAATTCATATCTTTCTTGCTGCTCTGAAAATGTCCTCGGTGTTAAAACTGAAAAGCTTGACAGTATTTTGGGGACTTCTGGCAAGGCTTTGAATTCCGAGCTTGGTTGCTGTATAGCACGACTCCTCAGCAAGTCACCGAGCTCTCCAGCAAATTGGTTTGAACAACTCCTGCATCTTCACTCCCTCAAAAGAAAACCAAATATAGCAAATGCCAATGAAGGTAAATGTAAATATACATTTCAATTTTGGAAGGTTACCAGATCCTCTCCAAATTTACATTCAGAGATTTGCTAAGATATAGTGCAATGTTCCTACCCTGACCTGTGTTCTCCCCTTTTATGTGTTGCCCCTGTGAGATCAGAAGTCTGTTTCATTCTTGGTCTCTTAATTACTTAATTATTACTGTAGGTTGCAAACTTGCAAGTCAGATTTCATTCTGGTTATCTTGTTTTCAGATTCAGATTTGCTTCAGATAGAAGCCTTTGTTTTGCTTGTTGTTTTGCTGTGCTTAATATTTCAGCATCTCTGCTCTGATCACATTGTGATTGTTAGATCCTAGCTGTTACCCGGTTTGAGTGTTTATCATATTTGGCACATCTACTTGGAAAAAGCCCAAAACAAAATGAATACACACTCTTTAACCAATAAGGAATTCACATCTAGGAAAACATTTCCCTTCCTTAGTGTTTTTGCACAGTTTATTTCAATTAACATCTGCAAACAGATCTCCCATTCCAACTCTGATCAAAGTCCTTTTCTGTCTCTTCTTGGTAAGGTTTTCCTAATTGGAAGTCTAAGATTCTGGAAGTCATCCAGTTCTCCTTCCATGCCTTTGCTTTTTACGTGGATTTAGATGTCAGCAAAGATTGTTTAATGAACTCTCTTTGGAGACTCAAAATCATTGCTGCCACTGATATCACCTTCAGCTTATTTTCCTGTATTATGCAAAATGTCATACTGTGACATTTTTAATCCCTACCTGTTTTCATACTTCAATCTTTTTTATTATTATTATTTCATTAATGTTGTAACTGAATTTTTCAGCACCCTAATTTTGAAAGCCTGGATTCTATGATTTTATGTTTTAAATAAAATTGACACTTGAGTTTGTGGACACTATTTTTTTCCCTAAATGTTCCTGGTAATTTTTTGTTTCAAGATAATTCGATGTTACAATTCAGCCTACACTGGAAATTTGCTCTAATTCTTTAAAACCAAAAAGGTTTAAAATTTCCTGGATGCGTATTTTTATACAGGAAGGAAGCCTGAAACCACTATGTTTCAAAATGTCAGCTTTGATCATTTTTCAGATGTCTAAAGAAACAGATAATGCTATAAAGTGTAGTAACTGAATTAGTGCAGGGTTAAGCTACATTATTTACTTTATACAAATGTGGCAAATAGTTTAGCTGATATTAATCCAAAAGCATTCTTTTATTTGTTTACTACTGAATTAAAAAATCTTTGAGTATTTACTCCCTTAGAAACAGTATTTGGAAAGGTTTGCCAAGTGTAGATCGTGGCAATGTTTTTCTCTTAGCAACTGCCATTCCTTATCTGGTGCTTGTAGTATAACATTATCTGGGGGCTCAAGATGACACTGAAGCCAAATGGTGCTGTAGGCTGGATCAGTAACTTTTGCCAAGAGGCTTTTCTGGCCTAGTGGGTTTTCAGGCAGGCAAGCTCAGTCAGAAGAAAGCTGGCTTGCACAGCACTTGTGGCTCTGCGTGCAGAATAGATGTCAGCATCAGGCTTGGTCTGCTGATGGGACTGCAAAGTCAGGCACAGACTGGAGTATGAGTTAATAATGGTTGTGTAGATGTAGCTGCAATTGGCCATGCAGCTTTTGCTTCCTTAGTGCCGTTTTGAAACTAGGTTTCTCAGGTACTTTTGGAAGCTGCAGATCCATGGATCTGGAACAACGCGTTGAGATAAGGAGATAGGA
The DNA here is from genome assembly GCA_013398115.1 of Falcunculus frontatus. Lineage (NCBI taxonomy): Eukaryota > Metazoa > Chordata > Aves > Passeriformes > Falcunculus > Falcunculus frontatus. Next base: position 3,608,719 of record VZRV01001518.1, on the reverse strand, counting down.
ATTACGTGGTGGAGTAGGCAAGTGGGTAGCCTGAATAGCCTAGCTTTCACACTCTTGCCGTGCTGTCTGAATGAGCTAACTCAGTTGAGGACTGAGATTTTTGGAGGCTGTGTCCCTCCGTACAGTCACTAGGGACCTGTTTGCTCCCTGGTAGCAGTGGCTGCATTCTGCTCTTGCTCACATTGAAATCCCTCATAGGAGGACCTGAAGTTTCTGCCACCATTATTTAAAATGCCATCACGTCGGCTGTCTTGCTTTTGGAAGAATGATCTAACTGATTTGGTGCTTAACACAGTGAGCTGTAGCCCCTCAGCAGTGTAGTCCTGCAGTGACTGTCCTGCTGGAGCTTGGCCCCTTGCCTGTGGCTGCTGTTGTGGTGGCCGGAGCTGAGCTGGGCTCTGCTGCCTCGTAAAGGCTGCAGTGCAGTACAGCAGCAGCTGCTGGGGCCCTGCCATGTGACAGAGCCCATGGGCAACTGGGCAGGGCCTTAGGATCAGAAATTGTTTTCTTGGTCACAGTAAATCTCCCCCAGTTCTTTGTTTCCCCGCCGGTCATGGTGTGTGGGGCTCAGAAACTCTCCCTCAGGGACCTTCAGCATATTTCTGGAGAAAAAGTATGTTATCCTGCCTCAGCTGGGTGTTCAACACACAAGGAACTGAAACATCAGGTCCTTTTCAACTTCATTTTTCCAAAAGGACACCCTGTGGCCTTTAGATTAGGCCAAAGCAAGAAGCTTGAGTTCTCCATCCCGATGCTGAAAACCAGAGCACCTTGTCGTGTGCCAGGACCTGGCTTTGACTGTTTCCACACTTGTCAGGAAAAAAGCCCCACCTAAAACCGGGAGTTATAACTCAAAAAACGTGTACCAATAAAAATTAAAAACTAAAAAAAAAGGCAACACTAATTGATAGGGAATGTGATGTAGTGTGTTCAAAGTTACATGTGTGTGTTAGGAATGAGATAGTGTCTCTAAGATTTCTACTGCACCAGAATTCTCCTCTGATGAGATAAGGATGGGACAAATGGGTTGAGCCAAGTTTATTAAGTCTCTTGTTTCTCGTGAGCTTTGTAATAGGCCTTGAAGATGACCAGAGCACTGCCTGGAGCAGTGGTGTCCTTAAGAAAAATGAGACCAGCAAGCTCTGAAAACTGAGTTTTCCAGATGTCAGGAATGATATGAGAAGTAGCAGCATAAGTGAAATTGTGCTGCCTCTGTGGCTGGGCGTTCATGGTGTCCTAGAGGTAAGACCAGCAAATGAGAGCCCATGCACTGCATGGCCTCCGTGGACAGGTTTTAAAAGGCACAGCAGCGAGTGAGCACAGAACTGGGAACTGAGAAATGGAATGTTTTAGAAATGCCATTTCTGGGATCAGCATCTCTCAGCTGGTAGCATGGAGGAAGAGTACGGCCTGTAGGGTGGTTGTGGTACCTGCACTCCCAGCTGGGAGCGTATCTCCCTTCTCACACTCTTCTGCTGATTTTTTTTTTTTCCCATACATTTAGGTTGTGGAGATGAGAAATAAAAAATTGGTCTGGTACACTTGGAGAGCTTCCAACCCCTGCCCCAGAAATCCCACCACTGCAGGGAACAGCCCATTTTCCAAGTGCACTCAGCACTTCTTTTAAGAGACATCTTAATACAGGAGATACTTGGAGGTACTGCCAAAACAAATGCATCCTAACTACAGCTCTCACGGCTCAAACTCCTGAGCCACCTTTCCCACACTGGTGTTCAAAGGGGGAAAGACAGAACAACTTATACTGAGCACGAGATTGTTAAACTTCAGAACAAATCGTCCCAGGCCAGGTTTGAGGGTCATTTGAAATAAGGTAGGAATGAAAGAACATTCCCTGTAGACCCAAATCCTTGAGATGCTGGCACCAGACCTTTGGTAGCTGAGCTGCTCTGCTCTAGCCATGTATTTGTTCTCATTTACCATGAAGTAGGTGTGTGTATGAACCCTAACAAAGGTTGGTGACATTTTGTGTCTTTACCACTTACCTCATGGTGATTTGAAAATGTACGGGTAGCTTATATTTTGTGGCTTTGAAAGGACATTCAAGATCTTGCTCTGCAATCCTGCCAGAACTGACAAAAAATAATTACATTATGAAACTATGTGAGTTGTGTATGGTAAAGAATGGAATGGGAAGATCTGAGAAATCATTTTTACTGAACCCTCATCATTTAGCATTTCTCCAAAGAATAAGGAGAAAGGAAAATACTATTAATGTGCTATCTATTAGGACGGGACTGCATAGACGTATTCATGTGGCTTGTCGTAAAACAAATAATATTTTAACCCTTGAGATGAGTAAGGGTTACTTGTAAGAGTTAATTTGAAATCATTAACCTGGCTGTAAACAGACTTACTCAGAAATTAATTAATCAGGGCAAAAAAAAAGTTGAAGAAAAGCTCTGGCAAAAATGTAATTTATATGATCACATCCTTGCTTTTGACCCTGCAGAAAAAGTTTGTGAGGATAAGTATTGAACTCTTGAGGAAAATTCTTTGAGGATCTCCAGAGAGAAACAAATATAAAGTTAGTTTAGTTCAGATTGCATAGTAAGGAGACCTGAGATGAGATCACTGTGTGAAGCTGACTTCCAGATTGCATTACAAATGGGATAATAAGTAAATGGAGGGATGGAAATTATTAGTGGGAGACCTGCATGTTGGGGTTTTATTTCACTTCTGAGTAGAGTTAATATAATTTTAAAACTCAAGAGTTTTGAGAAAAACATTTTAAAATCAACTTTATTATAATACCTGAAGAATCCAAATTAAAGCAAAAACTATGCCTTTCAGCAAAACCAGCAGAGGAGTCACAGAGAGTTCAGTCTGCTGTTCTGGTGTCCTCTGTTCCCAGCATGTATTTCACAGCCTGCCCATACAGCTTTCCCAGCCACGTCTTCAGCTTCTCCCTTCCTTCCACCCGGAATTATGGATTACTGCCAGGGCAGCCAAAGTGGGAGATGACAGCCATGCTTCTTCCATTTAGAGTTAAGCTTTCTGACCACATGAGAACATAGAAAGCATCTGGTTTGTGCATGTGTGCAGCTCGTGGGGACAGAAGATGCTCGGGAGGTGCTCAGCATTGGCTGAAGGATGGCACAGCCCTTTGCAGAGTGCATGGAGCAGCTTCCTGCACCACTGGGGCTTGCTGGCTGCAGCATCCTTGAAAAGCCAAGTCTTTTCCAGTGGCACATTTATGGGAGTGCACATCTTTTTTAAACCACTGGCTTTTCAATGCCAAAAATGGTACAGATCAACAAAATTCAGCCCCAAATTAATGAAAAGACAACAGAAGTTTCCCCTGCATATCTATGTATCTCCAGTTCCCAGTAAAGCCAGAGACCTAGTATATACAGCTTAAACATCCCAAAGACTGCACACATAAGTTGTTTTTTGAAAGGTAAGCAACAGTTTATTTCTGCTAGTAACCTCCACAGCCCTCCTAAAAATGAGAGTCATCTTAGAGCAGCTGTTCTTGCATTCAATCGTGCGTTGACTGTTGTGAATGCCATATTTCAGAATTAATAGCACACCTGCTTCCAGATGGAGAGAAATTAGGTGTCACACTGCTTGGGCCATGTGCTTTCCTATCTTAATACCAAGAGAGATTGCGAAAGTATTCTGAGACTGCTTCATTATAACATCACTCATAGCAAAGATCTGTTACTATATGGACTCACTTACTTTCACATTCCCAGGGGTGAGATGATTTCCCAGGGACTCATCTGTGTTGGATGAACACAGCAATTTTTATGAAATCACTTGCCTTTTATCTGCCTGAAAATAACTCGGTGCTGTCAGCCCAGGACAACCAAAAGACAAAACCCAACTGCAATCTGTTCTGATGATACCACATTTACCATGTTTCACCCTATTTAGTATGTCCTGATTGCATTTCCAATAAATGTAGCTACCAAGTTGTCTGTATTCAGAGTATTTACAAGCCACTTATTAGGAAATGAATTCTCAGTGTATCCTTTGTTTCCATGGTAGCTCTAACAAAGGTCTGATTAAACTCATAAGCAACTTTCGTGCTTTCAACTACTGGTTTCCTGTAAGACAGCAATTACCAACCTTCTCTCTGTATAATTACTTAGCATACAATTGCTATACTTAGCATTGTCTTATCCAGAACTTTCAGCCAAAATTCACCTTTGATAATGCTGTTTTCCTATAGTATCAGCTGTTTCCCTGTATTAACTAGAAATTGTTTTGATTATTCTGTTGCACTCTGTGTTGATGCAGCAGAAAATGCCCTTGCTTCCATTGCCTCCTCTGTGTATTCTTCCAGCTGTTTTCCTTGATGCCATCCCAGATGCTTGCTTCCCTGTGACAGAGGCTTATTTGTGGTTTTACTTATTTGTTAAATGTCTGACTTCAGGGCTGATCCTCTACTGCAATATAAATAAGACATAACTATGTATTATATGTACATAAATAACCTCTAATTAAAAATCCTTTGGCATTCTCGACTCATTAGAGCAGAGCATCAGCCTTCTTGATCTTCATAATCTGCCATTCTCTGAGTGAGTTAGTTGTGTTTGAAGACTATCCTGCAACAAGCAAGGAGTCCAAACCTTCTCAGTCCTTAGGCCTGTCTTACTCCCAGTTGTGTCATCCATCATGTTACCAGGAATTGGCTACTAATGCAGAAGAATAAAGATTGTTTCCAATGTCTAGCTCAAAACATAAAAAAAAAAGAAGACGACAAAAAGAGCTCAGGGCAGAGGAATGAGAGGAATTACGTGAGCCAAAAGGAAGAAACAGAAGAGATGGATGAATTCAGATCACAACTAGGTTTGTCTCCAGGCAGTTTTATTCTTCCAGGGGTAAGTCCCCTGAAAGGAGGGATGGAAGTTGTACCATTGCCTCACAACAGGCAAACCAGGCTGCAGAAGATGGTAGGGAGTCTGTTAGGTAATTCTTCATCTGTACAGAAAAAAATAGGCAACAGCTTGTTTTTTCATATTTGTGTTTCTTAAACAGCTGGTGATTGCATATGAAGGCTTTATAATTCCTGCAAAACTGAAAACGTGAGCAAAACCAGCAGGAAGAATATATTTTATCAGAAACAGAGGCAGAAGCAGATTCTACAATCTTGATTCTAGCAAGGCACGACTCCCGTCTACAGCCAGTCTAATTTCTTGTCTTAAAAAGAGACAGGGCTGCGTGGTAAATGAGATGCAGGAGAACTGCTTGACACACAAGTGCAAGACCTGATTTAAGTACAAAAGAAGATAATGTTTTTCTTTTGTGTGCTGAGGCATTTTGTGCAAGGGCTGTGAGGAACAGTTTTATAATGTGGAATTTTTTAACGTAGCTGTTGCTTGCTGTGGGAGGAGCACCCTGTTCTCTGATCCATGCAGAATTCATACCCAGATTTCTGATCTGTGAGGAGGTACTTCTTTGCTTACAGTACTTTGCTTATTTTGAGTGTTTGACATGCCTATGGAGCAAGTGCAGCTAATATGAATAAAGGAAGCCGCTGAGGCATGTTAAACTTATATAGGGGGAAAAAAAAGTAATAACCCCTCCACCTCGAGGAAGAGTGCAACTATAATTTGTTGAATAGGTTTTTGTTCTTTTAAAAAAGAAAATCTGAAGAAAAAGGAGCAAGTTCATTCTGCTAAAAGCTGCGAAGGTCTGTAGGAGGACTAGGAATTTGCAGCGTATTTCAAATGTCTCAGTTACAGTTCAGAGCTTTAAAGGACACACTCTCTGGCCCAAGTAAGGAATGGGGCATCCCTGTTCATGGGGTGTAGGGTGAGTCAGGATTATGCTCAATGCCAAACGAGGATGCACTCTTCGGAAGAGTGCTCTTCTCGCAGCTGTAGAGAAACACAAGATGCTGCAGCAGGGCTCCATATGTGGAGCAGGAAATGGCTGACCTTGTTCATCACACAACAATTGTTTTTTGCTTCAGGAAAGGAAGACTGATTTGCTTGTGGAGACAGCTGAGCCTAGAAGGATCATACATACTATCTTCCCCAAAGGAAATGACTAGGAGAGGGCAGCTTGTCATAGAGGGAAGTCACCACTTGTTCTAAGTATGCATATATTTGTGCAGGGAGGAGAGAAAGTATGTTCCCCAAAAAAGGCTTCATGAAAAGTTCCAAAGAGATTTATATTATCCCAGAGCCAGTTAAAATCATCCAGCTCAACTTCTGACTAAATAAAAATTTGTAGTGTTCCTCCTAAAAAAGATTTTGGGTCATCAGCAGCGTATGGAATAAAGGGTTAAAGAACACTGTGAACAAGGAGTTAAAAGTATCAGCAGTCTGAAATTAACAGTATTTATTTCTGCATCTCTGGGCATTACTACTTGACCTTTGACCACTGCCCACCTATCAGCAGTTAATACAGCTATCTCCCTAACATCTTCTGTCACCCAGTCACCTCTTTTGAGAAAGGTGTCCGTATCAAGCTGCTGCTGTGCAGTAATGTCTGTTTTAGTGGGTTTGGATCTTTTCCTAAGCCTTTCCAGTTAAGTCAGGAGCACCCCATTGTGCCAAGTTATGAGATAAACCAGATGAAAAGAGTGACTGCACTAAGCAGAGCACCTCCCAGGAAAGCTGGGCAAATCATCCTGCTGATGGCATGAGGAACTTGCAATAGATCAGAGTTTCTGGTTATGGATCTCATTGGCCAAAGCCATAGGTCATCATCACTCTGGGAGCCTGAGCTTGCGGACCCTCATTCTCTGTGCCAGTTTTCTCTGCCATTTGTCTTAAGGCCTCATCTCTTGTATAATAACAGATATTAGCCCTTTGAAAGGAAACTTTCTCTTTACCACCTGCTTGTTTCTACAGTTCCACTTCCTTTCCATTTCACTTACTGACTTTACTCCCAAAAGTATCCTTGCCCTTTCTATCCTGTCATTGAAAGTAAAGGAGGAGAATAAACAAGTAAAAATGCTTGAATGCAACAGGGAAGAGACTGGGGACAGGGCTGTTTTGTCTGCAGTTTGCCACCTATGAGAAATACGTCAGGTTGAATGCTGAACATCAGGTTGATTGGTGTTAAGCAGCAAGCACAAGTTAAACAGTGAGCTTTCCCAAGCACATTGCTTTGCTCTTCCCCATTTATTGATTCTTTGAGCACAAACACACAAATTGGATTCAATGTGTGGTTGGCCAAGCTAAAACAGTGGAGGACAACAGCAGATAAGTCACTGTGCATTAGTTCCTACTACTATAGACAGAAGTGATGATATTTTACTCTGTGCTCTAGATTTTCTGTTAAGACATTCTTGTGGAAAAGCCAGGTGGGAAGAGTAAAATGATTTTTTTACCTACAGGAGAGCTTTGAAGGGTCAGGATCTGGAGTAGTTTTATCAGCTGTAACAGTGTAGTTAGTGTGTCACATGAAAGAACATTTTACCTAAAAGTGTGTTTTTTCCTCTTAGACACAGGACTTTATCAGGAGGCTTGAGTGCAATTGCATCAAGGTATATTTGTGTTTGAAACTGTATCAGAAGTTTATAGTAGGTGAGAAATTACAGCAAGCAACACTATAAGGAAAGACAGAGAAGTGTTCTGTGGTTTTTTTTTTTTTTAATGCAAGCACTTCTTTCTGTTGTTTTGGGGCTAGGTTTTCATACTTGAACAATTTTTTTCAGGAAAAATTAATGAGAAATCTGTGTTTTATAGCAATACTCAATCACAGTATGATGAATTCAGTTAGTCTGAGCATGCCAGGGTAGATTGAGAAGGAATTCAGACACTTTTGTCAGACCTGCAAGACAGGGGCATCACCCTACCAGAGATGGTTTGAAATTCTAATATGATTTTCCTGCTGCTGCTGTGTGTGATATATGGAGAATACAAACTGCTTTGTGATGACAGGATTCGGGGGGATAGCAGTTTCCTGTCCCAAAGGAATTTGGATGTGTCTTCGCACTTTGTCCCAATGTGCAATCCAAATGTGGTTTCCTTTCTTTAAAGGACAAGGAGCATCCAGAATATAAATTCCTGTTGCAAGTCTCCTTGTATTTTTTCAGTAGCTGCTAGGGACAGATTTGAGGAAGCAGTGAGTTACATACAAAATGATGGACACCACATCCCATCTTTCACCGAGGTAAAGGGAAAGAGCTACCACACTCATGTTCAAATTCATGAGAAGCAGATCACCAGGGGCACTGGTGGTGAATGTACGTTTCAGCTTGGATTTAAATCCATGCTTCATGAAAGTACAATAAGAGATTATCAGTTGCATTTTGGTTAATGTTCCCTGCGCTACATAAGCAAAGTTGGTTTGTAGATGAGAAAAGCAAAGCTAAAACCTAGGGAAAAGCAAAGCATGAGTATGCAAAGTGTATATCTGAAGCTGATATTTGCTGGGAACAAACCTGCTTACTGTTTCTGTCTTGTTGTGGTTACAGGATAGATATTGTAACCCATGAGTTGTTCTCAAGTGTAATTCTGAAGTGTCAGTCTGGCTTTCCCTCACCTCTCTGATTTCTCAATACTTTGGGTGTTGGTCTCTAGGCATGAATGGCTTGAATGCTGTTCATTAGCTTGTCCAAGTCCCACTCTGTACAAGACTCTCCAGACAGGTTAAGAGCATCCTCAGAACCCACCAATAGGCTTTCATTCAAAAGGAAGACCATACAATCTATATAGGCTGTTATTCATTCTTTACCTAATCCTTAGCCATTCTTTATCTGCATGGAGACACTTTGTTTAGCCAAGGGTTTTGTTCCTGAGAGAGAACATTGCGGAAAGATTTTTCACCCAAGCTTGACTGTTTATGCTGCATTTTATTCCTCTCACCCTAAAACCATGTAAACTCTTGTTGTTGCTCCCTGGACCACCTCTGGATTTTCTGTCCTCAGCATTTTCTGGATATGTGTCCTGTGTTTTTTTGTTAGCCTCCATAGTCTGAGTAGTGCCTTCTAAATATGTGAGCTTGCAGGCTGGGCTGGGAGCAGGTGTGCATGTTCCTTCTTCCCAGTCAGCTTCCCTCTTGTTTATTCAGAGTTTCTTATCTTTGACATTTTTTGCTTTCCTGTGAGGCTTTGGGTTTGGTTTTTTTAGCAATCTATAATGTGGTTTATTCCATGGTAGCCCATTACAAATAAACATATCAAGAATGTTCCTTATTGAGAAAACAATTCAATTCCTGGACTCCTGTGGACTCATTTTAAAATTTAAACCCTGCAGAGTGTTTTTAATTAAGGTGATGAGTCTACCTTCTTACATCAAAACAGCATCAAAAAAGAAATCAAAGAATTCACAAGTTATGATTCAGCGTCCAGCTGTCACTAAGCATTTTAATGATTTTCTGTCAGCTGTCCTCCTTTAAAAAACTTTGGAAGAATTTCTTCCCCCTCCTGACAAAGTTAAAAAACAGTCCTATGTACAATAATATACAAATAGGTCCTCATGTGTTGATCAGCAAAATTTATTTTCTTCCAAAAAATTTATTTTTTTTCCAAAACTTGCTGTAGAGTGTTGGTTTGTTGAGCTTTTTTAAAGGGAAAACTCTTTTTTTTTTTCACTGCTTGATATCTAATTGCTATCCTTTGAAGGAAAATCAAGAATTTTCCCTCTTTAACAGATAAGAAACTATTAGGGAGCGTGTTCAATCCTGTGTACCTTATTGACATTGGTGTGAAGTGAGCAGGTAGGAATTTATCTTGGGGTCATGCTGTTAGGTAGAGACTTACATTGTTTATTTTTGTAGTCTGATACTTTTAAAATAAACTTTTCATCAGTTTTTAATTATAAAAAATACCTTAAACTTTCTGCTTTAAAATCATGACAGGAGAGAAATTGTTCTCTGGGTTGATGATAACATTTGTGTTCCTTCATCTTGGTCCATCAGCTGCACGGCTCTTTTATCTTTTGCGAATGGTTTTCCAGCTTTGCTGTTTGCTTTTCTTGCTTTGTTTTGCTGCTATGCTCATCTTCTTCATGATTTAAAACAAAAGAAAAGAAAGCAACTCACAGAAGCAGCTGGTAATTCTCTTTTTCTTACTCTTCCCCATTGAACTTCTACTGAGAGGTGCTTAAACCCTGGCAGAAGATAGGAAACACCATTATTGGAAATGAGACACTGCAGCTTATCAGCAGCTTATCATCTAATGCTTCTAGTCATCCTTCCAGGTTGTCACTCACAAGTTACTTACAGAGATGTGATTCAACCAGTGCATCTTTAAATAAGGATATATATATATATATATATACACTCTTCTGTTTCCTGTTGCTTTTCTTGGGACACTCTGCCTGTTCAGAGGTGCCACCACATCCATACAGGAGTAGGATAATGACTGTGTGCTGCCAGCCCAGCCTGTGAGGGTGATCTTCAATCAGGTTCAGCAGCAACAGAAGTGGGATCACTCTGGATTAGACCTGATTCACTGTGCTCCTGCTTCACAAATGGAAATAGCTAAATTATGCACCCAAATTGCTGTATTTTCTACAGCTGACCAATGGCAACTGGTTAAGAGGCAAGGTGTCGAGTGGTCAATATATGTGGCAACTTCTTTAGCCGCAAGGAACTTGTGTTGGCTGCCATGTCTTTTCATGCATACGCTCTCCTCGTGAGAGTCTTGTCCCAAATCCATAGAAATATGCAGACACAATGCAAGGTAGTAAACTAAAGGCAGACTTATTTCAATATGTAGTTATGGTAGTAATTCAAAAATGTCGCTTAAAACAAAGTCATTAGCAAAAAGTCACTCACATCTTTTAGACATGATAAATGGCCTTTTTCAAGCTTTGGGAGGCAGGCAGCTATAAATACATGTGAAAGGTAGAGAAGCTGTTCACTGGTTACATCCCCAAGGAGAAGGGATTTGTTGGATACTGTGGAGTGGGCTGGTGTGAGCTGTGTGCAGCACATGTCTGCAAAGCACCAGGTCTATGCTTAGGGTGGTTTTTTTCCTCATTCCACCTCAGGCCACGTAGTACCTATTTTTCTGTGAATAATGCCAAGTGACAGTGGCAGGAGAAGGATTTGGGAATGAGGGACCTGTTGCCATTTCTGTTGTGGCATTTTACATACCTCTTACCCTTCAAGCAAATGTTCTTGTTCACTTACTCTGTGTGACTTTTGTGTAAATTGGAAACGTTATTCATTTAAAAAATGGGCAATGTTAATACACCGCAGTTCCTCCGAAAACAGCAATGGTCACTGAAGTAACAGCTCCTGGTTAAACAGAGGTTTGCTCTGGGGAAGTGATGTTCCTGCTCTTCAAATACTGCAGCACTGTTCTGGGAATAACATACAGCTCAAAGGGCTTGTTTGTTGGTACAGCACTTTTCACTGTAGCTGCTTTTTCCACAGTGAGGAGAACTCCTGCAGTTCCTCCGAGATCCTGGAGGATCCTGTGTGTTCCTGGCCTTCCATCACTTGATGTGTGTTGTCAGCCCAGCTGGCACATACATGAACCCGTGCCAGGTGTGCTGGATGCACAAAGAACAGCTCCTCACTGTCTAACTCTGGCTTCAAACCTCTTTCCTTCCAGATGTCCACACAGAAGCAGTGCAGGCAGCCCTTGCCAAACATAAAGAAAGGAAAATGGCAGTCCCCATGCCCTCAAAACGACGTTCATTGGTGGTGCAAACATCAATGGACGCCTACACACCTCCGGGTGAGTATCTCTCTATTTTTATGAGAATTTTGGAAATGGTTCTTTGTGCTGCTATGAACTGCTGATCTGTCAGCATAGATAGTAATGGAAATGTCATTTGATGCTCACTGAGCTTAACTGAGGTATGTTTGAAGAGAAGGTGAACTGAGTAGTGGAAAAGTCAACAGGGACAGTTCACATGATTGCTCTGCCCTTGGTGATACCTTAGCCTGCACTGGTACTTTTAGGCTTACAAGGGCCTAACTATGGCCAGCTTGTCATACTTTATGATAGTCTAAGCTCCTTTCACGTTTCTGGTTTATTCCCTAACAATGTAATGTAACACTGTCTTAGCAATTAGTTGTGCCATTCCTTTTCAAGTTTATCTGCTCTTTTTATCTACTAGACTGTGAAAATACCTCATTGTACAATTGTAGAAGTGTCTCACAGACTTTGTGGAGTGAGCTTAGGAAAGTTCTTTTTTATATTCTCTCCTGGCTGGAAATCTTCAGAAGATTCTGTGTTTGACATTATAAAGGAAGACCTTAATTATCCTTTTTTTTTTTTTTTGTACAATAATACACATGCCATGACCTTAGAGCAGGAAATGTGCACAGTTAAGCAACTGACTTAGTTTCAGGGCTTTCAGTACTGCAGTTTTCTCATTATGTTTGCCTACCTTCCTGAGATTTTCTTAATGGCACTTTCTTTAGATTTGTGATATGAATATGAGTTATTTCTCTTAAGAAAACCCCAAAGTACTGCAAGCTAACAGGCTGTTTTCAATTACTAGATACTTCTTCTGGTTCAGAAGACGAAGGCTCTGTACAGGGCGACTCCCAGGGAACTCCCACCTCAAGCCAGGGGAGTATAAACATGGAACATTGGATCAGTCAAGCGATCCACGGCTCTACCACATCAACCACTTCCTCCTCCTCGACACAGAGTGGAGGCAGTGGTGCTGCACACAGACTAGCTGATGTTATGGCTCAAACACATATAGGTCAGTATACAGACGTGTTGAATGTGTCCAGTTTAACATGAATTTTGACTCTCACGTTCAGCTGATGCCGCTATATGAAATCTTACAGAAGTCTTTCCTGCGCTTCTTCTTTGCTTTTTAATATTGACATGTATTATATGGAGAGATAGTCCTACATTCCTATTTCAGGAGGGGAAAAAAATAGCAGTTTAGATTTGGGGGTAAACTTACATTGTGGCAAACAGGGTCTAGCTATTGATTACCAAATACCTTAAAATGTACAGTTGCGTGACTTCCATTACTTAGCACTATAAAGGTCTCTGTAGGATTCATCAGTAAGGAAAATCAGTGCATGCATCATTAGGGATTGCTTGCATATGAGTTTCCCCCACTGCTGCACCACTTTAATTACATAGCTTGAGTGATTTTTGAAAATTCTGTTAACAGTAGTCCTCTTAAACGTATTTTTTCTGCCCTTAATTGAATTTATAATACTTAAACTGGGATATCTAGCGATTATACTCTGTGGGAGACACCATTATATAGCTTCAGAGAAGGGAGCTGTTATTATTAATAGCTTGTTTATTTCCTTTAGAAAGATCCTAGGAAGTCAAAGCTTTCTTTCATTAGGGCTAAGCTTCACAGACATAATTTCTGAATATTGTGCCATTGATACTTGTCTTTATTGACATGAAGCAGCTATTTGATTGGATATGTGGAAAGCAAGGCTTGGTTTCCCTTCACTCTTCAGCTGCTTGTCATACAAGGCATTTGCTTTGGGTGTGTTCTTGCTGGGGTGTGTATTTTGGGTTCTCACTGAAAATCTGTCGAAGTCTGCGTTGGAACAGATAAAGCAATCTTACTACTGTCTTACTACAGTTTATGTGACTGTTCCTCAACTGACATTTCCTTTTCAAGTATGTATAATGAGATACATGAAAGCTTCTTTGGTGTTCCTGGTTTTATGTGCTGGAACAGGAGTACATATCCCTTGGTTTTTGCTGTGAGTATAGCTTGATGTAACACCTGTATTTTCAGTAATCCTCTCATCATGATCTGGAACTGCTGAATTGCGGTTGGGGGAAGAACTTGTATTGTATTCGTAAATTCATGCTAAATGAATGCTTAGAACCTTGTTTTAGAAACACATACACTTGGAAACACATTAATCATTGCATTTGATTATTTTCTCTGACTTCATCATGCTACAGGAAATTATAGCATAGAGAATTAAATTTATCCAATCTCTGAAAGGTTGCATTACTCACACACCAAGTCTTAATGTGTCTTTAAATATAGCTTCTTTATAATTTGACATTTTAGTAATTTTAAATCTGGCACAGTAAATCTTCTTTTATAATCACTGAGTTTGTGGTAAATAATATAGCATTTATAGAGCTAAATTAAGATGGCACTATTCTGCAGAAGAGGGAAGCTACTATATCTTACACTTGTTTTATTGTGCCTTGTTGACTAGAAAGATCTTGCCTTTGAAAGAAGCAGCTGAGCTTATTTCAGTGTATGCATATTTTCATTCATTCTGACAATAAGATACCTTAAATTGCATCTCTTCTTGGACAGCAGTTGAGGTGTAGTAATGTAAAGGTCATTTGGGCACCAAATATGAGTGATGAGACTGGGATCTTATGGTTGCCATCAGTTGTTGTTGCTAAAATCACTGGAAATGTAAGAGAAGCTGCACAGTTGATAAGATGTATTTCTTCATGGGTGAGATGCATTCTTTAAGAATTTGAAATTAAATTGCTATTTTGTTTCTTTCCCATCCAATGAGGTAGATCTTGCATTTAAATGTATTCTAAGAGGTAATAGATTTGAAGTATTCCTACAGAAAGCCTGGCTCTTTGCAAGGCAGTGGACCAGTGATCGTGGATGAATAAATGTCTGTGGTAGGAGAGGAGACGAGAGAAGAGTAATCCTGTTCCTTAAAGCTCCTCAGCTACCAGAGACGGTTTGTTCTTGGTCACAAAGAACATATGTTACCATGGTTTGATGTTTGTTTGGTCCAGGGAATTGTTCTCCAGAGACAGGCCAGCCTGCAAGAGAGAAATCAACTGTAAATATGTATGGCCATACTCTGAAGGTGCCAGTTTAAAAAAAATACAAATTCAAAGTGCAACCAGGAGGACCTTAATGATAACCCAAAAAAGCCCTCCATTCTGATATCCACTAGGATTTTACCTCCAGAGTGCATCATAGAATGAAAGGGAGATTTTTTCCAGTTTAAGTACACTAATGCAGGCCTGAACAGGGATTTGATAAACTCTGATTATATTATAGCCAAAGCTTTTATCTTTGTGAATCATTTGGATAATTTCCGTAAGGTATGATATGCTTTTAATGTTATACTGTTCATTTAAATTGACTGCTGCTATTTATTGTTGTCAAAGTTCTAGCTTGGGATAGATATCATTTTAATATTTATTCTCAGCTTTAAGATGCTCAGCTGTCTACATTAAGCTACAAGTAAGATCTTCAGTTGGCATAGGTATCACAGTTGCGTTCAGTAGTTCTTGAATTTAGAGGTCAAACCAGTGAAATCTGTAAAAAATATCTAATGTTCTGACCCTTCTTTGGGTCAGTACTGTGCCTATTTCTAAGATCTTTAACCTTTCATGTGTTGGTATTACATGGTTTGAATTTCTATGTATACAAAAATCAGGGACAGAAAGCACAGCCCCAAGCTCACAAAGTTCATGCAATGAAAATTACACAGTGCTTGCCTATGATTGTAAGTCTATATAAAGTTCGTCATCTCATTTCAAAGTTTTGATCCTATAGGTGCATTTAATGTTTCTTTTATATGCTTCAGATATGTTTCTGTTTGAAAATCAAAGGCTTCTATCCACATTAAAGGCTACATAGATTGCTAATCAAATAAATATAAAAACATGTGCCATGAGCATGGCTGATAGTTTTCAGACAACTTGACAATTGTTCTGAGGGGAATGTTAACTTATACAGGAGACTAGTTTGAAATAGAATCTGTCACCTGGACATCAGTACAAAAAAAACCCAGCTACAAGAGCTGCATCTCTGACTCTCAAGTTCCTTTCCCTGACAACCAGAAGAGCCAGCTTATTTGGGAGTAAAAGCTGCATTTTCTTCAAGTACAGTGTTGCAGGAATGCTTTTTGAGTTCCCAAAGACTTTTCAAATACCTGGTGCTTATGTGAGCTTCCAAACCTCCAGTGAAAGTATTACTCCACTTCTTTGCTTCTCCTCAGACGTGGGGCTTTGTCAATGCACGTGCTCTATCCTTTCATGAATCTGCTCTGCTTTGCTGGGCCTTTCTGATCTCCATGAATTGGGGTAAATGATGTTGCTCCAGTGGCAGAAATGAAGAGAGCCTTAACTGGAAACAGCTGTTCTGTCTGTGATCTTCTAATGCAAGGATATTGGAAGAGATGGGAATAGGAGGTGACGCAAATATGTATGTTTGATGGAGGAAGTGCTTTGAAGTCATGCAGCTGTCACAGTTTCTACTTTTTAGTGAACAGATGTGTCGGGATCATGATTCTTAATGAAACCTCAAACAATTCTTTAAGTTACCTGACATAAGACCAAGCAACTCTCTACAGATTGTGTCCATAGCCAAAGCTTGGTTTGACTGTTCTGTACAAAAAAAAAAAAAAAGGGTACATTTCACATAACATAACAATTATCTTTTTCTTTAGAAGTCATTCAGACCAAAGTTTTGTCTGTATGATTTTCATTTCTCCAAGCCTGACTCTGAGACATGAACTGACTGAAGATTTGTAGATCTAATGGATGAAACTTAGAGCTGTAGATACTACTGTGATAAGACATCTGTTAAGCAGATACTATAAAGGAACACATCAAGACAAACCTTAATATTCCTCTTCTTCTGGATGAAAAGTAAATAGCAGTTGGGCAGCCAGGGCACTAGAACTCCTTGACTGACCTGTGGTGGCAACCTTGGGAAGAGAGTTTCTTTTAGGCAACTTCAAGTGCAAGTGCTGTCTGTTCAAAAGGAAACCCTTTTACAAAAGAGCCGGACTCTCATTATGCTCTTTCCCCCTGCTCAGCACCATGTGTAACAAAGAAGAATTTGGTTTTAAGCACAGAGTTATATGAGCATCCCTTCTCTCTGAAGGGAGAGCATCCCTGCTCATGTATCCTTCTGCCCCATGCATTAAAAAAAAATTAATCTTTAACTCCAATTCACTTTGCCTTGTAAAGTCTGAAAGATGGAAATACTTCACTGGAAAGATAGAAGCAAATACGGGTCGCTTTAAAAAGACTTTCTCGTGTTACTAATAGCTGACTAAGTACAATTATTTTCTTAGTCATGATCTCCCATGTGCATAGCAAACTGCATTATAAGTAAAGAGAAAGATAAACATCATCATTTTTTAATTGACTTAGTTATTGAGTAATACAATCACGATCTATAAAAAGCTCTTGCCACTTAACAGGAAAGGACAAAAAATTGTGCTGAGTCTAAAATAGTTGATAATGACAAGCAATCTAAAATGAAGACATTATTCAAGCAATTACCAGCATAAGCTTCATTGCTCAATCTATTGTGCTTCAACTGGTCACTTATAGGACAATAAAAGGTGTTTGTTTCAGTAAAATTGTAACAATGGACATGATCAAAAGCTCCAACTGGACATTTGCAGAATCCAAGATGTTTTGAGTTGCTCAAAAAAAGCTGTTCCATGTTTTCCTCAACCAGATAATATGATTGGGTGATAGGATTGAGCCCTTTTGTTGTTCATGAATATAAACATTAAATAACAGCTGCAGACATTAATGTCATGTCTTAAATTTTCATTATGATTGCCTGTCAAATGCTACCTTTAAATGAGAACTATGGAAAATAAGCATCTATTGTAGCATCCTTTTCCTGTATGTGTAGCAAAAACCCCTAGTTTTCTGTGTTGATGGTGCAAAAATTTGGGATTGAATGCACAAGAATCACAGTGTTTCAAAGTTTAAAACTCATTCAAATGAAAATGCTTTATAGTTTTGTTTGAGATTAAATTTACTGTAGAAGTTGGTTCTCTTGTACTTAACTTATGGCACCATAATGCTTGAAGAAAAGGTTTAGTAAAAAGCAGATCTTGAAAACAGTACTGGAACACGATGACATTTTTCCAGAATTTTTGCATTTTGAAAGACTCTTTCCCTGTTGTAAAATAGAATGCATTTCTCTTCACTTCTGTGGCAGCAGAATGACGACCTGCCTTCTTTCGTAACTCAGAGGCTGCTGGGGATCATGTATGTCAATTGAAAGAAAAGTTGTTATTTGCTTGTGGCGTTTATCTCTATTGAATCTAACGTGGATAAAAACCTGCAAAAAATTTATCAGACAACCTATAAAAATAGTACAAATACATAGGAAATACAGACTCAGACTTGAAAACATGGGGAGACGAACTGTGGTAGCCTGCTGAGTTATCAGGCCATGAAAGAGAAAGATTAGCTCTGTGGAATTGTTCAGCAGTGCTGGCATGAGTCAGACCAAATTGTGTTTGCCTTCTGGAAGGCAAGGCTTTGTTATGCGGAAGAATTGAAATATCTCTGTCTAAAAATAGTAGACAAGCAAGTGTCCATGAAGAATGCAAAGTTCATGTTTCTTTACATTTTATTTCTTGCCTCTGGTTTCCAAACATGCTATGATTGACTTTTTTCCTTTCTTAACTAAAATTGTCATATTCAGAATACAGAGGTTATAAAAGTGATATGCATTGGCACTTGCAAGTGATTGACAACGTGCTGAGTTCTTTTTACTTAGAAAAACCAACACACTAATCCACCAGAAGTGTATTTCTCTGGGTCTTTTCTATTTGCAGATGTCCACAAGCTTTAAATAAAATCAGATGTCAGTGGAGAACTACAACCTAATTGTATAATTTTTTTAGCCTATCACTTATGTGATTGCAGATATACAGCCCTGTTTAAATCAGTGCAAACTTTATTTATTAGAATCATACTACACATTATAGTTCAGTACAGTCATTTTGTGCCTTAACTTTAACACCTGTTCATACATTGGGGGAAAAAAAATCAAATGGTCACCTTTCCTCTGTCCTTTGATTTTCTGTCTTTTGACACTAGAGGTACACGGTTAAACCTTTTAACTTACTTTTCACAGAAAATCATTCTGCCCCTCCAGATGTTACCACTTACACCTCAGAACACTCAATACAAGTAGAAAGACCACAAGGATCAACAGCACGGGTGGCACCAAAGTATGGCAACGCTGAGCTTATGGAGACTGGTGATGGTATGTCACAAAGCACAACTGGGGTTATTTTGAGTATCCTGACCTTTTAAGTGGTTGCTGTATGCATCTGCTCTTGTTTTTTGGGTGTTCTTTGTGGTTTTTTTCTGGGCACTTTTCACTTGTAAACACAAAGTTGCAGCACTTATACAGTTCTAAAATAAGCTGATCTCAGTGAAGATAACATAGAGAAATATTTCTTAATCAGCAGAGCTGACTCCCCATAGAAACTGTTTGGCAAAAACCCCCAGAGAATCTCTTTAGATTTGCTATTATCATGCTGTCTGGTTACAGCTAGTCTGGTTTTTTTAATTGCAAAGAATGTGACATGCTAGGATGGATCTTGAAAATTGACATTTGAAGTTTTATTCTCTTGAGTTTTTTTTTTTTGAAAAACAGTTATTTGTAAACCCTTCCTTATTTACTGCTCCTCTTTTCTAAAACTTACCAAACAATACTTCAGCACAGCATGGAGTTGTTGACCAAGTGTACTGCATCTAAACTTAGTAGCTTCAGCTCTAAACACCACTTGGTAAAAGTTTTGGAGCCAACCTTATGGAAGGGTGAGAAGTTGAAGTTCCTGCAATGCAGTGACAGAAAGCTATTAGTTCAGGAACAGATGACATGCCATTGGAGAGGCTTTGCACTCGACTAGAGAAAAGGAAGGGGGAGGTGATTGATGGGACTATATTATAAAAGTGCCCCTTGCCCCAGCCTGCTGCTCAGAGCTGTGTTCTCCGAAGTGCTGTATGGGCAAGCATGCTCCCCTTGGAGATTGCTGGCTGGTGGGATTGGCTGTAGGGATGTTCAGAGAATACAGGGTCATGCTGAAGTAATACAAAGACGTGAACCATGTTTAAGATGGGTACTGGACAGATGTCCCCTGCAGTGTAAAAACAACCCAGAATAAATGATGGGGCAGAGCCTATGACCCGCACTCCTCACCGGGCTGCAGTCTAGTCAGACAATGTTGGTATGGCCAGTGATCATGGGGAGGGCGAGTGCCAGTTTTGTCACTGACCATTGCTGAAGGAACTCCGTCAGGGTACTGACATTTGCTGTAGGAACATTTTTTCCACTGCGCTTCTCTCCCTCAGTCTGTGTGCTGTTTCCCTTCTAATTTTGCAACTTCGCTCTGACATTGTTGTATTGGTTTTATTCACATTAGGCATCGTTGTTCCTTTTTTGCTTGTATGTTTTGATGTTAAATACTTGAGTCATGGTATGGCATGAAACTGTAGTTGTGGTGGCCTTGCAGTCCTAGACTTTTTCTTACCCCACTTGACGTCTGGTGGGTGCAGTGTAGCCATCGACTGATGTCTCCATTGATCCCTGTCCTGCAGGAGTACCAGTGAGCAGCAGAGTGTCAGCAAAGATTCAGCAGCTGGTCAATACACTAAAACGGCCCAAACGACCACCATTACGAGAGTTCTTTGTAGATGACTTTGAGGAATTGTTAGAAGGTAAAATGACTGTTTTTCAAAAGGTTTGGGGATCTCGTATTAAAACTCTGTAAAATGTCTGTCTCCTACGTTGACTTTCTAGAAAGCCAAGTAAGCCCTCCCTGTACTGGCAAGTACCAAAAAACCATTGGTATTCAGTGGAAACTGCTTGTAGTAAGCTTGGACATAGTGCTATGGAGTCAAAATTCTCTCTTGTTTGCTCAGCTCCTGGTTCTGCTTGGAAAGAAATGACAGAAGAGAGTGCAGGGAAGCTGTGTTTTGAGAACATTCAGCTGTGGCTTGCAGCCATTGCTTTTGAACACCAATATGAGAAAATCTATTAGTGAGGGAGCATGTTAAATGTTTTACATGTCCTTTGTGTAACAGTGAAGTATGAAAAATGAATTAAATGTAAGATAGAAACAAAGATACAGTCAATGAATTGAACTTTTTTTAAAAAAGACCAGTGCTTTGAGAATTAAGATTTGCCAGGATGTGGAAATTTAAATAGTCTTCACAAGAATTTATAAGAAAACATGTAACAGAACATGACTTAAATCAATCTGGTACTTGTTAAAGTACATTTTTGTCAGTAGTCTTGCAGTTCATCTCATTACTGCATTTTTCCCAGGAAAAAGTATTCTCCATCTCTCTTTAGGAATAAAGAAAGGTTGATTATTTTGAAGATAAATATATGCATGCTGCCTCAGCAGTTTCTTTCCCTGCTTGTAGAACTAGTATAAGAACAAGGACTTTTCATTCCTGAGGTGCTTCAGTTGCTTGATCTGTGTTAAAGTTAAAAGTAAATTATTCTGTTATATTTCTCTGTTGCTTCTCAATACCTTCTTACGTTACTGTTTTCAGAATATTTTGCAAAGGTAACTTATTCTCTTGATTACACAGGTGTACACAAGGTATAGAATTCACATGGTAACTGTGTATCTTTTCATAATCATAAGTTCAACAGCCAGATCCAAACCAGCCAAAGCCAGAAGGAGCTCAGATGTTGGCTATGCGTGGGGAACAATTAGGTGTGGTTACAAACTGGCCGCCTTCCCTGGAAGCAGCCTTGCAGCGATGGGGGACCATCTCACCGAAAGCTCCTTGCCTAACCACTATGGATACCAATGGAAAACCACTGTATATTCTCACTTATGGTGAGCACTCTTCGAACTATTTGTGCCTTTATATATTCTGTACAGTGTCTGTGTATAGCAAATGCCTAAATATATAGTGAAAAAAGCCTTGTAAAGATGCATCTGTTCTGTTTATGAGTAGGGTAAGACAACTCTGAAGCTGTTGATGTCTGAGTATGGGTTCCTGAGATGTTATAGTATGATTTATTTCAGACAGAGGAAAAGAGCCGAGTAGATACGCCCATGGAATAACAGATTATAAATTAAAACCACCTTTCAAATAGAAATGCGTCCTAGGGCAGATTTTCCTGAAGATTAATGTCTAAATCCATTGCCCTTGGATATCACCCAGGCTTTGTTCTGCAAAAGCCTAACCCGGTGTATAAAATTCATCAGCGTCCCGAAGAAGTTAAATAGGTTTTTTCCTTGTTTTCTGACATTGTAGTAAGTGTGATTTGAATTATTTCTCCTGATGGGTAGTTGTACAACTAGCAAGTGTACCCCCTAGAAAGAGATTTGCCAGGTTATATTTCAGCGTGACCTTTGGTACATTGATGTAGTTCAATGTGTACTGCCTGACAATGTATTGCAACCAAGAAAGGCCAAATAAATATAAACATAAGAATACCTCTGACAAATAACTCCCCCATTGCTTCTAATTTTGAGATGTTCAGGGGACATTTGAGAGATGTTCAAAGGAATTATTATGAATAACTGTCAGACTTTGAAAGTGAGTTGGAATGTTTCCATATGCTATTGATATGGATATAAAAAGTTATTTTTCATTTTTTCATTCTGCCTTCTCAGGGACTTGGAGTTCTGTGCAGAGAATGTTGTTACATTCTGTGATATAGAGGTCTGTCTGTTTTGTTCAGTGCTGAACATTCATTTCCATTCAGGAGTCAGACTCAGTAATGGTCCCTGGCCAAAAAGTTGTCTGCTGCAAGTTTGGCACTGCAAATATTGTTAAAGGCTTTTAAAGCATAAGAGAACCTTTTCAACTGAGGGTCATGCATGAAACATTTTCCCCTCAGGTACTTTAGAGTTAAGAAGTGACTTAATTTCAGGGTCAAACATATGATTCCCCATTGATGAATGTTTTTCTTCCTTAAGGACATTTACTTCAAACTAGGGAAGAATTTTAAAGTTTGCAATTACATGTTTGCAGAAGTCATGTCATCTACTGAATGCCCTAAATAAATTGGACAGGAAAGGAAATTAAGCTGTTACTGAGAATCAGACCATTTTTCTGAATTTGGGATTCTGTCCAGAGAGTCTGAGCATATGTCCTGCTTTGCCTGAGGCTGTAGGGTGAGCAAATCAACCCAAGGAACATATCTGCATGGCTCATGGAGCCACCTAGCCTGCTTCTCTGTTCTAAAATAACTCTTTCCTCTTCTACATTGTCTGAATCTTGAGAAAAGCAGGACTAAAATTCATGTTTTCGCACCTTTCATTTGGCAGCACTTTGGGATGTGGTTTTCCTGTTGCCTTTCAGTAGTTTCTTGAGGTCAGAAAAAAATCAGTTCTTTTTTATTTTTTTTTCCTTCTTTTTATAGATAAAATAAATTACAAACCAAAACATTTCCTAGATTTACTGAATTCTTCTCTGCTACATGCATTTCACGCTGACATTCTCTTTCATGGGAAATGTTCATTCACTATGCCATAGTAGTTTTCTTAAATGAAAACTGCTTTGGAAATGTCATTAACAATACAGCCACCTGCCATTTCACTGGTGATTTTATGAATGATTTTGCTGTAGCTAGTCCACCTTCTGTGCCTGCAGTATTTTCTAGCAACGGCAGGCATGGCATATTTTAAACTCGAACATTAATAGACATTAAGCCTCAAAATCATTAAAGACACTCCTACTCATGAATTTTTATCCTTGTGTACACTTCCACTGGCCACGGTAATAATAAACTTTTGAAAGATGAGCTTAGCCACAGTCCTACCACATGGTATTAATGTGACACTGAATTTCCTCGTGTGCATGCTATGATCAGGTGGCTAAAATTTTAACTATCAACCCTGATGATTTTCAGTAGCCTCTAGCTTGTACTTCACAGTTATTTTCAAGTTTTTTGTTAATTTAAAGCAATACCATTACCAGGAATTTTCATATATTTCACAAATATTCATGAGTTTTAAGAATAATTTTAATTTTCCAGAGTTTTGGTTTGTGAGATGTTGTCATCACTTGCACCTCCTCTTGAATATTTTACCTCTATTTACTGTTTTTGCTTCAGTCTCTTCTCACACCCCCTTGTCTTCATGGAAATCCTCTTCCTTTATCCTCCAGCTTTCCGGTTAAAAGGAGGCTTCTCTTTGGTGTCTTTTGATATTATTCTCAGTATCTTCTCCAGTCTTCTGTCCCTGCATGGATGAATTGCAGGTTTGCCTTGCCACTTTTTTCCATCTTCCCAAGATGATTTCCAGGAGTGTCTCTGTAGCTATCAGCTAGATCAAGGGCCATTTTGAGCAGGAGTTCTAATTCCCTCAACACCAAGCATATTTACCTCCTCTTTCATGGGTTTGCCCATGAAAGCCCATTGCCTTCCCATCCATCTCTCGGGCTGTAACTAGAGTACCATACACAACCCAGACATTTGTTTCTTTCTTTATTTTACAGCCATTCTGTGTCCAAACCTCGCAGGTTATTTTAGCAGGAAATATTTTCAAATTGAGGCCTTTTGCTGCATCTACATGGTGAAATCTCATCCCATCTGTGACCTTGGTCTCAGTTCTTACATTGGGCTCTCTTCTGGCCCTGAAAAACATAGTTCTGGCCTTTTGCATCTATCCAGGATGCTTTCTTATTTGCCCTTGGTGGCCTTGCATGCTGGAAAGGAGCTCTGAGAATCCACAAAATTCTGCTTCTCCAAAGTCTTCCTCACAACTCCTTTGCCGTCCCTTCCAGAGACACCTTTGAGGGCTCAGGCCAGAGGCCAAGCTTTGTTCTGCCGTGGCAGAGAGGGGTGGATCAGCATTGCAGGGACCACCTTGTGTGATTTACTGGAATGAATTTCTCCCCCTAACGGTGCTGGTGTGAATATGTGTTAGTGTGGCTTTGGGTGGTGAGAGCTCTAGATTAGGAAGGGTCCTCTACTGAGCCAGAAGGGGAACTAGTTTAAAGAAGTTGCACTTCCAGCTGTTGCTTAAAATCACCGCTGCCCTCCCATTTCTCTGCAGGAGTTCATCAGATTTGTAATGCCTTGTATCTCCTGTGGTTTTTTCAGCATGTTTTTTGAGCTTCTTGTCTTCATAGCATGTCAGGAGTGGTTTTGTCCACGTGTCTCAGATTACTTTAGATATAATAAATGTATAACTGCACTTGCGGACTTGATCCTTTTTTTCAAGCAAATGTTTGAAGCAGTTTGCCTCAGTTCTTGAAGTTCTTCTCGGTGCCCCAGTTGTAATCTTTATTTAATGTACTCAAAATTCTTAAATTCTTTCTAGTGAATGAAACACTATGAATATTACTTATTTCTCAAATATTTTGTTCCTCTGGGAATTTTTTAAGTGGAGAACATCTTAGTTAAGTTATTCTCAATCCCTTTATAAATCAAATCACTGAATATGCATAAATTGAAATGTCTGAGATATGGGAAGGAAATATGTCTTTATCAGGTTTTATGGGAGTCTGAACTCTGACTAGAAATGTAATGTGTGCTTTGAGGAAAAGGAAGACAATTTCTGGCTCAGACAAAGTTAATCAGAGTAGTGAGGCATCTGGTTTTAGGATTAATAATAAAGCACTTAGTGATTTCTTAGAGGAGAAACTTGAATAAAGGACAATTAAATCTTATATAGTTCTTATGATATCAGAGCTACTTTTCTTACTTGAAATGATTATTCTAAGGAGAATCAGAAAAGCTGGGGAAAAAGTAAAGGGTTGAAAGTAATTTATCAATAAACAAGTTTTGAGCTTTCTTATTGTAACCATTACTAAAAACAACAAAATGAGTACCAGTTAACTTTGTCTGATTCAAAGAATCTCATTTCCTTTATCTAACACTTTCTGAAATCAGATTTTTTAAAACATACTTTCAGTAGCTCTGATGTAGTGTTTCCCACATCAGAGGCCCACTAGAAACAGCAAGGCTTGCAAAAAAGAGCAGACATGACTCTCTGGGCAGAAGACTGTTTTTTCCAGTTGGACTCCATGGAGAAGGAAATGCTTGGAAAATGGCAATTTTTTTCAAATGAATTACTGCTTTTAAAAATAACTTTAAAGCAACCATAAACATTTTGGGGCCAAAGTAATTCTGCCTCAATAGGGGTGATGCTGCTCCTACTGGAGGTATCCTGGCATGCCTGAAAGGTAACAGGCCAAAAATAGCCAACCCCAAGCCATTCTGCACCTGGTGTGCAACCTGCACCTCTCCTTGACCTTTCTGTGAGAATCTCCTGGGCCAGGAATTTCACAATTATCAGCAGGAGAGACAGATTTGAGATGCTTCTGTCCAAGTAGCTGCATAACCAGACTGCTCTTACCTCTGAAATAACTCAGGACTCACAGAGCTATGAATAGTCATGGTTTAAATCCCCAGACAGGTATCAATCTTATAATTGTTCAATACTTTAAACCTTTATTTCTTTAATAAATAGACTGAAAATTACTGTATTACATGATTCAGACTGCAGTATCGAGCACTGTAATTGCAAGGTTACCTCTATTCTGAGTATGTCTGGAGTCCTTCATTCTCTGCAACAGAACACTTTTGTTCTTTTTCTTTGGATTTTTTATCCCAAAAAACAACAATTCCATTTGCTCTTTAGGCTGGATCTAAAGAATTCATGAAGAAAGGATTACCAGAATAGTAAAGCAGTGACTATTATTTTGCAAAGCAGAAAAAAACCCCTTTACCTGCATAGCATTACGAAGTTTGCCATTTACACTAGATTTAGTAAATGGTCTTGTTTCTGTTTAATGCAAGGAATGTCATACTGTGATATTGAGAAAATGAATATTTGACAAAATTATTTGCAGTTAAACTTTGGCAGTCTCGCAGCTGCTGTGCACGGAGATTGGTAAGCAACCACTGGTTTGGCTTTGTTGAATTAGTGCTGTGTGGTTCTGAAAAGCGTCCTGAAGATGATCAGGAAATTTTGTTGTGGTTTGTTTTCTCTCTGAGTTTTCTCCTTGATACAGCTTTTCTATTAAAACCTTCTTTACATTCAACACAAACATTTAGTCCTTTTACAGATTTGGAAAGGAAGAGGAAGGGGATTTACTTCAGTGTCATGTGGAAAACATCTAAATTTTGTTAACAGATCCCTTTTGGTGTGGTTTTTAACACCTTGTGGTTTCCTTTACCTTCATAATGTGTTGCTTAACCAGATGGGACTGGGTATTAACTACCTTTGCTTGCTAAATTTTATTGCCATCTGAGTAGACTTAAAAAAAAGAAGATGACTGAATACAAAATGTATCATTGCTGATGAAGAGTTGCTACTGCTCAACTAAATCAAAACTCCAGTGGCAAGAGAAAAGGGACTAGCTCCACATGGGTGCTAACAGTGTTTGTCACAGCTGCCAGAAGGCGAGATGCTGTTTTCCATCCTGTCCTGCCGAGCATTTCTGCACATGTGATGTCTGCCGGATATGGCTCAGATTCAGAGGCAGAGTGGTACTTGCTGTTACTCACTGGACAGTGGGAACTCTCCACTCAGTTTGCAAGTGTGTGAACAACCTGAAAGGCCTCCCTGCGGAAACATGCTGCGAGGGCATGAGAGTCTGGCAGCAGCACTCTGGCAAAGTGACAGAAGTAGCTAAGGGAGATGTGATCATCTTTAGAAGAAGATTTATTTCCATAAATAAGCAATTATAAGTTAGGCAGTGATAGATGGAGAGAAAAGCTCAGTTTCTTACCATCTTGTGGAGTTATACAAGATTTTGGAAAGCAGCACCACAATTAGCAGCTCAATGGGAGGTAGGAACAAGGTTAATAAATCGTGGTAGTGACATGGTATGCATCAACTGCCTGTTGTTGAGGTTTTGTTTTCCAAAATCAGCTAGGGGAACTCTACAGGTCTGCTTTGTATGGGAAATAGTTCTGTGACCAGAAAACTGAGGAGTGATTCATGTTCTTAAAAATCTAGTGCCCCATGTTACCCATGATATGTGTGTGTGACTGGCAATCCCAGCACTGGGTCTGCAGAGCCAGGGCCCCTTCCAGAGGGAACCCTCGTGCCTTAAACACCACTGGACACTTCTGTAGATGACATACCAGTCCTTCATTTTTAAATACAAGAAAGTAGCTGTTAATGTTTGTTTAGTGAGATCAGGGCCTGACAGGCACAAATCCTGTCCCAGTGTGGTGGGTAGGAATGTTGTTTGCAAGGACCCAGGTGCAGTGGGGATGGGGGCAAGAATGTCAGGAGCAGGAGGGCTCACGGGGTCTGGTGTTTAGGGCAGGGAAGCAGCAGTGCAGCTCCAGGTTCCTGCACCATGCTGTGCTGCAGAAAGGGCCCAGGGCAGCTCCCTGAGGCAGCAGCATGGCTGGGAAGGAGGAGCTCTGGCACCGAGCTGGGACACGGGCTGCTCCACTCACTACCAAATGGAGCTGTTGCTTGAGTTTCCTACATCTGCCCCCTGTCTTCAAGCCAACTCAGAAGATTAATGGCAGTGTGTTTATCCGAGGAGGGCTGGTGCTTCAATGAACTCGGGCTGAGGACAATGGGACGAGTCCCTGGTGGCCACAAACAGATTTCCCCGAAGGGATTTATCCCGCACAAGGATGGGCCCTAAGCCCCGTCTCAGAGCCAAAGCCTTGGATGGAGCACAGCTGGCCTCCTCAGCAGGCCTCCCACTCCCGCAGCACAGATGTGGCACTGCGTGGAGGTCACGGCAAGGTCGCAGCATCGGGATTTGTGGGAGAGGTTTTAGCAATCGGCTTTTTTCCCAGCAGCGTCTAATCTCTCAAGTTTGCAAAGGAAGAATTACTCTGATTTGCAGCCTAGGCAGAACCAAGGAAGGAAACACTTTAAAGATTTCCTTCTTTACAACATCCTCCGTTCCTCAGAGCTGTTATCCTGCAGACGTGGAGTCCTTTGTGTTTCTCGGTGGTGTCGGGTCAGAGGGGGCAAACAGCCAAGGTGACAAAACATGATTCAGTCCACGTCTGGTCAGAAGTTTGTGCCCCATCCAGCAGCCACTGATCTGGCCCTGATCATCCATGCATTCTTAGCTCCAGCATCTGGGTTACTGCTCCTTTTGTGGCCCTTTTTTAATTTACTTTTTTGGAACACAGCTGTATACCCTGCTGGAGAAATTACAGACTTCCTGTTGAACACAATTCAGTTCAAGATCTGCCTGGACTTTGCTCTGTTTGCTCACGAGGGTGCCTGGGGGTCCCTGCCTGCCCCTGACAGCCCACACTGGAACAGAGTTGGCAGCAGCTGAGGGCAGGCAGAGCCTGCAAGGGTTGGAGTAACATTATAGAGCTTGTAAGGTCTTTGTGTTCCAGCCCCTTCCCAGCTGAATGCAAGCGAGCTGCTTCACTCCAGGTTTCCACAGTTGCATATTCAGAGGCACATGTATGCCTCAGATACTTAACACAGGTTGGTATCACACCAGTAAATAGAGAAGGAAAGGGCTGTGGTGACAGGAGATTCAAGTCTTTTCTGGCCACTAGAAAATATTATGGCCATTTTTTGTGCAGTTCAAAGGGTATTCAAACAGAAAGGTGAAGAATTAGGAAGGCAGCCTTTTGTTACCTGTGTCTTAGAAGATGAAATAAAATTTTAGCAATAAAAGAGCATCATGACAAAATGTGTTTAAACTTATTTAAAACTTTATTAGAAAGTACTCTCTTACATTTTCTTAGTCTTTGAGTGAACTTAATTTCGGCATTTATCCAGGTCTCTTAGATGGAGATGGTTGTACTGCATGCCTGGGTACCTCTGAAAGAATGCATCTAGATGCTGTAATATGAATAGCCCTTAGATTTTAAAGAAAATATATGATGGCACATTTGATAGATGAAAAATTAGTGTGAATGTGTTACAAATGTAGATTTAAGATGTGTAACAGATTTAATCTTTATAGCTCAGACATAACTGTTCACAGCAGCTCCTTCAACATTCATTTCAAGCTTAAGAGTGTTTTTTGTAAAGATTGTTCTCTTTTGCAATTCAGAACTTTTGCCAGGCTTTTGATTTCCATTCCCCAATATTCTGTATCATTACTAATTTCTCTTTTAAGTTTGTTGCCACTGAACCTTTAATGTTTAAAAACTTTGGGGAAAAGAATATTTGCTTTCTTAAGGCATCCTTTTTTTTGTCCTCCTCACTTGTCAAGTTCAAGTGTTAACTATAGCAGCACGGATGATTTCAAAGACTTTCCATCAAATGCAGGGAGTTCTGTCATAGTTCTGTGAGAGTTAATCCTGCAGGCATACTCCTGTATCTGTGCTGAGTTTCCAGTAAAACAGAATTGTGTTCCTTTCTGAGCAACAAGACAGTTCAACATGCAAATACTGGCATAATTTTAATAAAATAAAAACTTTGCAAAGCATAGTTTGATGATACAATATTACTGTTTTCATAAGAAATAATTGCATTTAATGCTTTCTCTATAACAAGCAGCAGTGACCCTTCCAATTTTCCTTAAGTGGGAAAAAAAGAAAATCTGGCCTTCTCATCATACTTTATATTTACATCGGATTTGTAGTTTAAAAAGATTCAGCACTATTGCATTTTATAACCAGGATGTGGAGGAACTTATTACAGCAACTGCTTGGCTTAGTTATAAATAGCAATACTGCATGTTTGGGGGCCTGAACTGCTGAACTCCATAGGTAATCCGTTGTCAGAACCTATTATTGTTTCAGTTATTGGTGGGCATGAATTAAAGATTTGTTACTGTCGGACTGAACAGTGCTTAAAGACAGTACCTGGGGGCCAGCCAAGCACAAGGGCTGTTAAACTTGGTATTGTTCACATGGAAGTAACAAGGTCTCTAAACAAAGGGCATCTGGAAGAGCAAAGATGCCGATCACTTGAAGGATAAATGAAAGGCCTGTAATGTGGGAAAAGAGGTCTTGGTGAGAGAATTTTTCTTTATTGAATGTTGGGGTGAGGGCTTGATAAGCATTAGCTAAGAGTGGTGCTAGAAAGGTGAAGCAAGGGAGAAGAGAGTCAGTAAGGAGGGCGTACCTGGGGCAGGTGAAATGAATCAGAGAAGAGAGGGTATGGGAGCAGGTGAGAAGGAAAAACCAAGTTAAATGGAAGAAGGCCCAGGATTAAAAGTGAAACAGCCATATGGATGTGCTAAGGTTCAGAGGGTCCCTGCTGCTTCAGTGTGCCCCTTTGGCTGCGGGGTGTTTCTGTTTGTTGGGGTTTTCTTTTCTTTGCCTCTGCTTCTTGGGACTCCTTTCCTTTTTCCTTGGTGAGAGAATTGCTGTGGTGAAACCTAAACATCACCCTTGAGGTCAGTCTGAGCTGAAATGCGCCGTGTCCAGCTTGCTACAGCTGAGGTGTTAGGGTGATGCCTGGACTTGATGATGTACCAGCCCCTTCTGACAGTTAATTTCAGAGTCAAGATCCAATTTTTTTTCCAAAGTAAGAAACTTCTGCCATGAGGAAAACTATTCTCACTTTTCTTTTTTTTTTTTTAAGTGCTGCTGTCTTGAAAAAAGAAGTTCAAAGAAAACTTCTGATAAGTATTTAAGTATTTCCACTAGTCCCAGTAGTGGTGTCATATTTAGCTGGAAAACTAATATAAATGTTCCTACTGTGTGTTTTCCACTTCTCAGGTATTCTTTCTCTTTAATAATCTTGTGAAGTATAAGAATTTTTATATTAATTTCAAAAATTTTGTGTTAATAGGCAAACTTTGGACCAGAAGTATGAAGGTTGCTTACAATATACTACATAAATTAGGCACAAAACAAGAACCAATGGTACGACCTGGAGACAGAGTGAGTATCTCAATGATTATTTGTAATAGTTCAAATCCAGTATTGACAAAGAGAGAATGAGGTGTTTGGTGTGCTCAGAGGAAATTAGTGAAGTGAAATAATGGGGTGTGGGATAGGGTGCTGAAATCTGCTCTTTACTCCCTAAGACTGATCCTTCAGACAGGTGTTTTGAACTGCATAATAAGTAATGTGAGCTGGTACCCCCTGAATAGGAACTTCAAGTTGTGGCGACATCAACAATAAACATTCCCATGGAAAGTGATTTTTGGACTTCAAACAACAGTCTGTTTAGCAAAAGCTTGCTTATGGAGCCTGAAGGTGTCATGTGCATAGAAAACTTACTTACTAATGACTTTGTAGTTGTTGAGATGGTAGAAACAAGAGGAGCCTTGTGGAGGACAAAGACAAGCAAAGTCAGCACATTTTGGCAGCCAGTTGAATAAATAAATGACGCTGACTGGTAACAGAGAATATTTCCATTCCTCGTTCTGACTCTGATGCAGCTACTGCTGGAGGCTGAATCTAAGTAGATGGATAAAGCCCACAGAGAGCAAGAGTTGCAGAGGTAGCACTTGAAGATGTTAAATGAAGACAAGAACATCCTATG
Source organism: Falcunculus frontatus (assembly GCA_013398115.1). NCBI lineage: Eukaryota > Metazoa > Chordata > Aves > Passeriformes > Falcunculus > Falcunculus frontatus. The sequence goes on along the minus strand of VZRV01001518.1, from coordinate 3,576,760 downwards.
GTTTTGCTAACAATGTACTTACAAACCTACCCCTTTTGTCTGCCAAGGCTGGCTGAGCCTGCTGCTCATTTTCTCTGCCAGAGTGTGCATAGAAAATTCCACAGGTCCCATTCCAGTTTGGATCTAAGCCGTGGAATGGATATTCCAGAAAAAATTTGTCAGAAATGCAAATTTTAGTCCTGCCCTAGTGCTTAGAGTTGTGAGTGTGGGATTAAGTTTCTCCCCTCCAGGGTCTGATAGCAATTCTCAAACTGGTGGTTCACTTGATCCCCTTGTGCCACATGTGAGAAACATGTCTGCTTGCATTACACATGTCTTAGGGCTTCAAAAATGAGAGCATGTAATAATGCTTCCCAGAAGGAAAAAAGAGGGGAAAAAAAAAGTGGCAGTTCTTCCTGTGTTTCTTTTTGAAATAAACCATAAAGAAATTAACTAAAGGATCTCTAGATCCTTAATCTAAATTGCTTCCTACGATGGCATTCAGCCAGGACTAGGATCTGAAGACTCTCTTTTACTCGACTTACAAGTGTGTCTCTAAGCAACAGCAGAAGCAGCAAGTTGTTCAAGTGTACCCATCAAAACAGTCCATCCAGAAAGCTCCAAAGGAATAAAGTTCACATATGGGAAATGTGAATCTCTGCTTATCTATTGTGTGCTGCCTGCCCATCTTTGTAGTCATTTTCTACAGTAGTCACTGGCATCTCCTAACATTAAGAAAGGATTTGTGGCTAGTTCAGGCTGAAAGCTGGAAGTTTAGCTAGCACAGGACACGTAAGGAACAAATTGCAACTCTTCTAAAATAAGTCTGCCTAGATTAGAGTGAAACAAATGTTTGTAGCTGAGTGCTGAAAGCATATGCTTTGTGTTGTAAAAGCGTCTTGCCTGGCATCCCTGTGTAACAGGAACGTGATCATTTTGAGGCAACTTCACATTGAAGATGAGGTGTTACAGCGCTTCTGATGCTCTAGGCTGCGATTCTGGCTGTTACACCCCTGTTGTAATAACATAAAAGCTTTCTGACCTCTTTGAAGGTGACTTTATTCTACATAATGTGTGTCGTGTGACAACACTTAAAGGTAGTTTTTAAATGCTAAATGAAATCCACGCACATATTTCTGGTCTTTTCCAAATGAGAATATATTTGTTTCCTTATTTTGATAGATATAAAATAGTTTATATTTTCACTTTAAAAACACCTTCTATCAATACAGTCTCTGTTTTTCATTACCATTACTACCTAATGACTACCATTACCTCACCTCTTAGGTTCTTTCTCTGAGCCAAAAAATAAATGAACGTGCCTGCATCTCGTTCCCTGTTTCTGGTACTATACGTGGCAAACTGCATTTGCCTTCTATAGTAACTTCAGAAATTTAACCTTGCATCACCCCAGACAGCTGCCTAGAAATTAATCTTGCCCTCTGAAATATCTACTAGCTCACCAGATTCTCTGTTAATATACACTGTATGATTTGTTTTCCTTCAACTGTATCCCTTTTTTGCTTTTACACACATTATTTATTTATTTATTTGGTACAAGTTTGTTAGTGATTAATGTTTTTTGGAGGGGAAGTTAATGCCTCATTCCCACTGGACTTCTGTGAGATTTTTTTCACCTCTGTCAGCTCCTTTTCAAAGATTCCCAGCCAAACTTTCGCTGCCTTTGTGTAAGCAGAGAACCAGTGCAAAACCCAACAACCCTCAAAGTATATTTTGGGATCTTTCAGATGTTTGCTGGGCTCAGCAATCTCTACCATCCCCTCTGTGCACCTGGCAAAATCCCTGTATTTCTATTTGCATACTGTAAGCTCTGCACAGCCATCTCTAGCACTTGGATTGTTTAATGTGCAAGTGTGCAGATAAAGTAGCAGTGTATTTGCTCTGACTCTAAAGAGTTACGAGGTTAAAGTCTTCAGCTTAAAAAACAGAGATATTATGGACCCACTTGGACAAGGGTGGTTAGATTTCTTCTAATTTGAAGAAATCAAGTTGATGTGTGGAAGGTGACTATCTTTGAAGCCATGTGAAGATTCTGGAAACACTTATAATCTCCAGCAACTGAACCTTGGAGCATACATGAAAACATCACGGTTTTACTTCAACAAAACTCCCGTGGATGTCAAAGCAGTCAAAACTCAAGAGCTACCAAGTAGTTTCTGCAAATTTCAAGGTGTTGTGATAATACAGCCTTGTCCTGTGTGTGAGCCCAGAGGAATGAGGTTTGGAATCATTTGCCATGCCTTTGCATGCCACTGCAGTCGACTGTGCGGGAGTAACCAGCTGTGTTACAGCTGTTGAGGACATGAGCTGAGAACGCCCCTCTGACTGAACCGAAACAGAACTGCAGAGAGGATCCAGCCCCTAAGGTCATTCTCCAGGGAGAGCAGCACTGCTCCCTGCCCTTGCAAGGAGAGCTGTGGGCTCTCTGAAGTGGCTGGATCCTCAGCAAGGCTGTGAACCCTCCCCTCTCCTTCCCCTTTGCCTGGGGGCTCTCAGGCATTGTCCTGCCTCAGGCAGGGCCTGAAGGAGTTAAGCTGCACAGTTCAGCACCTACTGAGCATTGCAGTGATCTGTGATTGGTTTTGGCATTCTTTTACCTAAATAATTCCCCAGCCCTAGCCCTGAAGCTGTGAAGTTCAACAAATCCACACCTAGGTTGGCATGTGATTACGGCCAGATCTGGATGTAATGTTTGCTTCTAGATACCAGTCTTTTGTGTGCACACTGCACACGGAAACTTTACGCTTGGACAGCAGGACAGTCCTAAAACAAAACTGTTGCATGAAGCAAAGTATAGTGGAACAAAACAGTGTGTTAATGATTGACATAATGGCGTATTAGTCTGGGTAATCTGAATTGGTCACATGTACACTTCAGTTTTAGTAACTTCAAGCAAATTATTACTTTAGAATCTAAAATTCTTTTAATTCCATTTGCTTGATTATTTAACACCGGTAAAGCAATCAGTTAATTCAGAACCAGATGAAAGGTGTTGTCAATGTAGGAAACAATGCGGCATGAAAATATTTAACTGCATCCTAAGTGAAAATATTCATAAAAGGAATATTTATCAGAATAAATTCCTTCTGATTCCTCATTCATCTGTCATTAGGTATTTGAATAGCTGTCTTAGAAGTGCTCCAGTATCATCTCCATCCAAAAGGAAGCATGGGAACTCCAATTACCATTATCTGACACCTAGGATGAAACATTTCTAACGTACATCTCTCTCTTTCAGGTAACACTCGTGTTTCCTAACAATGATCCTGCTGCTTTCATGGTGGCATTTTATGGCTGCCTGCTTGCGGAAGTTGTCCCTGTCCCTATTGAAGTGCCACTTACAAGAAAGGTGGGGAACTGAGTTTTTTCTCTCTACTCCATTTTAGAACTTGCGTCAGAATAAATCACTACTGAACATAGCTTTTGAGTACATTTTTGTGGTTAGCTAGCTCTGAATCTGAGGATACCAAGATAGTGCTATGTGGTGAAGTATATATAGTTCCTTCTTTTTTGTGATGGAAAATCTGAAGATGTGCTTGTAGTTTCAGCAAATGCAGGTCTGCATGGAAAATGAGAGGAAAATTTTTCAAGAGGACAGCTCTGCCAGTCATAGATGGATTATCTTTGTTGCCTTTTAAAGCCTTCTGGTGTTGGCCACTGACAAAGAATCATTGGCAACAACTGCTGATTTTCCACCTGTCCCTGCAACCCAAGCTATGTTATAATGCCACTGGTGCTGTGTGTGCTACTTCAAAGCAGTTTTGGAAATGCCTTCTCCTGTGTCTGTATGTGCATTTGTATCCCAAAGCTTCTGTCACCATGGTCACCTCTGCCAAGGGTGGCACTGGAACAAATTCAGCTGAGGAATTCTTGCCACAGAACATACATTCGTGGAGAAAACTGACCACTGAAAATCAAAAGCCTTTCACGTCCAGTGTTGGTTCAAAGATTCAACCACATATCCCAAAGAAGTGTTAGGAGACAGATAGAGCAATTCCATCTGGAAAGAGTGTCTGGGGGCAGTGACGGGAGGGGGATCAGTGGTGGAGGTGAACCACAGCTGGGTCACATACATAGATTCTGCAGAACTTGCATTTTTTTCTGAGGATGTATGTCTTGAAGGCTGTAAATACAGCAAAATGTATTTATTCATTACAAGGGTTTTTTGGTTGTATCCCCTTAATTTACCATGTTTGGCTGCTCCCACATACCCCTTGAATAATCACTTTTTTATTAGCTAGTACTAATAATGCCTTACTTTAATTATTTGGTCTGGACTTGTCCACACAAAGAGTGTTCTTTAATCCTTACAAACTTTCTTTTTTAAAGTAAATTGTTTTGGAAAATGTTGACTGAAGCCGTGAGATGTTTCCAAGGAAAGGGCTGAGCAAATGTATTGGTTTGGTAAAACATTTTCAATGTTTCAATTGTCAAGGGTTTTTCTTTGAAATGTTCCAGTGTTAGAGCACCCTGGAGCAGAAGTTCAAATCTTTGTTTCATGGACAGGAACCCTGCCTTTCAAAAGAAAGCCCTGAAAACAAGATTGTAAGCCCTCAAAAAGGCTTTGCAGTTTGCACATCTCGCCCAGCAAATTAACAGCTCAAAATATCTGGAGATTCCTTCCTAAATGAACCTGCTTGAGCCTTCCTCACCTCTGGGAAGCTGAGTTGACCTCAACATTTCTCCTTTTCAATCACACATGTCCCAGCCAGAATCTGTGGTGGGCTCCTGCCATGGTGAAACCAGAAGGTGGCAGGGAGAGAAGGGGTGGGAGACAGAGGAAGGGGCAGGTTGATAAATTGGTGAAGGAGGAGAAAGAGATGGAGGGAGGGAGTGGATCAGACAACAAGAGGCCATGATCCAGCTGAGCAGATTTGAGAGACACTGAGCAGAAGGAAGGACCAAGGGAAAGAGGAGACAGGATGTGCCCCAGCTTAAACTGTCTGAGACTGGAGGAAAGATCCAGGTGAGCTGGAAAGGCCATTCAAGGGGAGAGGATGGGACCTCAGCCACCATACCTGCTTTAGGGAGCAGGATTATGCTGTTCCATTTCTAAAATGTTGTATTTGAGAGCACTGAGATGTGGACATGGCTGTAGAACGAGGATGATTTTAGTAGAAACATGTTGCATTTGCATTGGGCCCTCATTGTGCCTTCATATCTGAGGGCAGTACCTGTAGTCTGAAGCAGTTGCATAACATGGTGCATTATTTTGATAAAAAAAGAGATTTTATATGCATTGACAAAATAAGGCTGGCAGAACAGGTACATTTTAAGATCTTACAGAGTGCTCAAATGAGTAAATCTGCTTTCATTACATGAAAAAAAAACCAACATGATTTTGAGGGTTAAAAAAATCTACTGTGTCTTTCCCTGTTACTATTTTCTGAGGTTTAATGACATTTTAAAGCACATAGATAGGCGTAAATTTGATTTATTTTGGAACATCTGATACCACATCCATCCAGTAAACTATAAAATCCAGCTGTCCAAGTAAATACTCTGTGTCAAATGAATAACTTACCCTAATTTGGCTGAACCTCTTGGGTGTTTGTTTTTTTTTAAATATGTGTCTATATATGGATATATAAATATACACTTACACATGTATATATATATTTATATAAAGGAATATATACAGACTCAGACTGTTTATCTTTTGCCACAATGTTTAAATATCTAATTAATAACACAATAACAGAGATGTCAGTTAAAAAAGCAACATGATCTATACTCTATAAATAAAACTATGCAATCTCACAGCGTATACTATTGCAAATATCTTTGCATTTGTTTATATGGAAAGGCAACTGGAGTGGAAACATTGAGATGAAAATCATGTTCTGAGTAGTCCCAGAAGGAATACCTCTGCCTGGTCAAATGGCAGTGGATTGCTTCTGGCATCCGTGGGAAGATGTCATTCATGTCATCACACAATGGCCTAGACTGTTCTTTTATGCTTTCCCATTATTTGTTCTCTTTTCTGCATGCTTCAGTGCATTCTGGCAGTGGACATCCTTTGGGTTGCTTTCTGGAAGACAGATATGTGAACTGGCAAATAGACCAGCAATTATATTTTATGTTGTATTATACTATAGGCTTACAGAATAATAAGCTGATACAGGATGAGCTATTTCAGGTAGTTGTATTAGCAGCCATTTCTAATATTAAAAGTTTGTATTAGCAGCTTTAATGCTGTCCTACATTTTCATAAAGAAGAGTTTTTCACAGCTCTGTGCAGAATTTTGTCCCTGGCATTTTAAAACTGGTGGTAACGTTTGTAGCCAGTTAGACTTCTGGCTTACAGATTACTCTGCAGACATCTATACCCATATGGAAGTAAAGGCTTTTACTTTACCAGCACATAGATTTTGTGTGCATTCCCTTTTCTTTGTAGCATAACTGTTATTTCTTTAACATTTTGACAGGATTTTCTTCCCAGTTCGTTATTAGGTTAAGGTCCGTCTTGCCTTGCTCTTTCCTTCTGTACCCCACCTTTGTGTTGACAGAACACCTAGAATACCCCCAGGACTTCAGGGCATGTGTGACCTGGCACCTGGGGTGCACTGTCTGAACATCCAGCAACCATGCAGCATTCTCCAATTTTATTCCCAGAATGCTTCCTAGTGTTCAGCAAAGAAAAAATGGAAATTGGAATTCATGCGGCATGGTTTTGCCTCTTTAGACTTGGGACATCAGATCTAAAATTAAGAACTGAGATCCCAAACCAACTCTTCATTCTAAAAGCAGCAGTCAGGGATTCTGCAGTCATTGTAACAACAGAACAAGCAGCATTATTTCTCCTCCTTTCCCTGCATTTAATACCATTGCAATGCCTTTATCATCAACACTCCCCAAAATTGTTGTAGCTGATCCTCATCCCTTGCCTTACAGGCTCTGTTCTCTCAGATTAGTGTCCCTTTCTCCAAATTTGCTTGTGTTTCCCAAACATTAGCAAATAACATGTCCTATGCAGCCTCTCTTCCTTCAGAACTGCCACTTTTGTTAATCTTGTCTGAAGCTGGAGTATTACAAACTCTTTCATTGTATATGTGATATGATGTGAATTGCAAACTGTATGTCATAGAATGTGCCATCAAAGTAGATGAGATGGGAGTTTCAACATGTCAAGTTCTAGTTCAAACAGTGATTTACTATGTCCCTTATGAAAAGATTTTAAAATATGGTTTTGATTTCTTTTTCTTTATATTTTTTAGGTCAATGTTTTTTTCCATTTGATTGGCGCCATGAAAAATATTATTATTCTGCTCTGACACAGTCAGGGGAGCTAATCAGTTTTAATCTAAAAATAACATTTTTGTTCTCCAAGCACATTCATAGTTATGCTCAGTCACATGCTGTGAACACAGGAAGAAAGCTATCCCTAACAGATCTTCATGGCCTCCTTATCATAGGCAGAATTTGTAGCAGGGTGTGTCTGTGACATGAAAGCATGTAAAAATTAATTTCTCACTTAAAATGCTATTTCCTAGCCTGTTAGATTTAATGCTGTGTGTGCTTCCAGCAGGCATTCTGTGCTTTTCCAGCTGCTGGCTCTCACAGTGTGGTTGGAAGAATTGTACCTGTGTATTGTCATAGGAAGTCTGGAGATACCAACTCCAGGACAGTTGGGGGTTTTTTTAAAGGATGCTTCATAAAGGGTAAAAACTGTTTTTCAGGATCTCTTTTTATTTAATCCTGAAAGGTTATTAAAGCTTCAGCAGTAGCCAGGGAGGTGTATCTCTTCCAAGACAGTGAAATTGTCCCAGTCATATCTTTCTTTAAAAGAATTCTAGTCTGAAGGAAATACACCTTGACATTTTCCCTAGTGTTTCAGGGATAAAATGAGCTTTGCTTTGTCTCAGCTTTACTCATTGTAAGGCTGTAGCGTGCCAGAAACACTGGAGCTCTGCATGCTTTTGAACATCTTTTGGCAATGCATCTCTTTCTCCCCTGGATTTAAAATATGTATAAAATGTTTTATATATTCTTTTCAGTGGCATAGTCTTCCAGTCCTTCCAAAGAATATAAGTTTCCTGAGCTGCACCTGAGCCCCGTGTGCACACTGCTGGGCCCTGCAAGCCTTGTGCCTGTCCATCCCTCTTCATACACTTCAGCAGTGGAGCACTATGAAGTCCTTGCTCAGTTTGCCACAGTGAATCTTAGATCCTTTAAAGTCTGTTTTGTTATTATATTTTCAAGTTTAGGAAATGGTAGTTTCCTAGAGACAACATCACATTTCATGCAGTGTCCCCTGCCAAAAATAACCATTGTCTTGCTTTTATTAAGATTTTTGGAGATTAAGATGCTCATAATTTCAGATTTCAGATGCAAATTGCAGGCAGATACTAAAGCTGTTGTCTGAGGATACAACTAATTTCTTCATCTTAAAGCTGATTATGAAGATTGTGTCTGCACTGTGCTTAATTTTTAGTAAGGTCCTTGCGTTTTTTTTAAAAAGGGGATTTCCTCGATGCCTTTTCACTTCTGGCTCAGAACTGGTGATGCTTGGCCTTTACATCTGATCATTGCCCTATTTGTTCTTTACCAGCAAATTTTTGTTAGGGTAAGGGCACTGGAGCTCAAATAAGCATTGTAACAGAAAACAAGATTAGTTCAGTCTGTGATGCTCCACCACATAATTCTCATTTTGAAAGCAGTCTGGGATTTGCAAGTGAACAGAAGTAACCTTTATCAGGCCAACCTTTGCACAGGCTGTCTCTTCCTTCCTTCCTTATTAGATAAGGACATGCACTCTCACTCACGGAGACAGGATCGTAATTGTTTTCCTTCACACAGATACTCTCACAAAGCATTATAGAAATGACATTAACAGCATGCTGAAATGCAACCACACGTGGGATTTTTTTTATCCTGACAATGAATTATCACTCTCTGCAGCAGGAAGAAGACAATTTGCCTCCAGGTACTGGTGAAAACCTTTAGGGAACCTTTAATAAAAGTCTTTAGAGAACTTTGAATGGCTGCCTACAGCAGAGAGGATTTCCGGCTCGCTTCATCTGAAAGATTGATCTCTCTAGGTGTGTGCAGACATAGTCTAAAGCTATGCACACCTCATTTTTCATAACTCAGCAAGTGCTGTGCCTTCAAGAAATGTAAAATGATAGTTCCAAAGTTGGCAATTGGTCTCAGACCTCATGCTACAAAACCTCAGCTCTGTGTTTTGCCTTCCACCTGCATTACGTGTCATTTCAAACTGTGAATTGTGGAGGATTTGACAATGAGCATCTCTGGCAAGTCAGTGAGCCCCTGTCTGCAGTTGGGGCTACGTTGAGTTGTATCACCTGGTCTCCACTGGCTTCCTGAGGTTTTTCCTACCCCCACAACATTCAGCAAAATAAAGTGTCTATGGCAATTGGGAGATTGCCAAGTAGCAGATAAGCATAAATTACCAAAATAGCAAGTAACACTTCTGACAAAACAGTGTGTCCTGAAAATCACTCTTCTCAGGTAGGGGAGTGATTTTATTTAAGAGGAGAAGAGGATTTTGGGGTTTTTTGTGGAAGATTATTTGTTTGTGTCTTTTTGCTACTTACAAAGTAGTTTTCACCATTGCAACCATTAATTTCACATTACTTAAAAGGCAGGCCGATAGCTTGTCTGTGGAATCTGAAATAATCATTCCCTTCAAAGTGAGTAGCCTTTTTTGTGGCCCACATGGAAGCTTTGACTGCTTCAGGCAAAGGACTGCACTTTTAACTCAAACTTCATTTTTCAAACACAAGTTTTGCCCAAGGTCCTCTCTGTTCTGGCCCTGTCATGCTGAGGTGTAAGGAACAGCAAGGACTGTTGTGTTTACATGGTTGAGTGTGTAGGTAACGTTGTGGTGTGTCTGAGGGATGTATAAAGGTTTCAGATCTTCCACCTCCTGGCTGTCAGTCCAGCATCTCAACGCCACTTGAGTAGTTAGAAACAAGTTCTATGGGGCAGCAGTTATCACAGAAGCGCCTGCATGGGGCAAGGGATGTTGACCCCTTCTTTATGTCTCTGTTCTCTGCAGTACTTTTAGATTCTGGGTCAGGATGGAGCCACCAGAAGCAGGCAGAAGGTGAGGGTGTGAGAGACTGAGACTGAAGGTGGAATCTATGGACACAGAGTAGGAGACTTCCAGAAAGCTTCATTGTGTTCATACTGCAAAATCCTCAACTGGAGCTCCTATGGTTCTTGAGAACAGTGTCTGTCACAGCACCTCTGCCTCAGCATCTTGATTTGCCTTTTTCTTGCCAGGCAGGATTTAGTGTGGCCATCAAAGCATGGCGTGGGATTTGAAAGTCTGTAAAACACACTGCCCATGCCTGGTGAAATTCTTCCAATCTCCTGTGGCAGTGTTATATCACACAATTGTTCACTCATGTTTTCCTTACAGCTGAAAGAATATCTGTACAGAAAAGAATGGGGTGAAGATTTTAATGCTGTTTGAGGTGGGTTGTCCTGATGTAAAGCAGTCTGCTATTAAAACCGTGACATGTGCATAGATTGTATTAAGAAATCTATGTATGTGTGTGAACTGCTACAAATGAATGATTAATATTCCTGTGGACATACTCTAAGACAGTCGATATGGCACTAAGGGAAAGCGTAGTTATTCTTTCTTGTGTTATCTAGAAAACTCTACACTGTTAATACAAGTTTCTTTTCCCTGTTGTTTTGTTTTGCTGTAAGAAGAGTTTGACAGATGATTTCGTAGCTGATGCATCCCCCAGGGACGTGGTATGCTGATGCTCTAAGGTCCACACTTTCTACTGGGTTTCCTTATGTTAGATTTCTTAATGGAATTTTTTAGGTTAATTTCTGCTTACAAAGTTCTGCATTAAATAGAATTTCATTGCTTGAGAATTTGTGTTTTCTTGATATAGTGGTGAAACAGTTTGTAGCAGTCTTTTATAGGATATACAGTTACAACAACATTGTAATTTAAAATTGAGATCAATGCAGTCTCCATTCAGTTATAAAATTTATATGCCTTTTTAAAATTGGTAGTTAGAAATTCATACATATATCAGTAAATATTTGTTAGGTTAAATTTAATGGGAAATTTTGAGCAATGGTAGTATGAATCTGATATTTTGAGGAACTCATGACCTCCCTTTAGAGATGATAGAGTAGCATGTCTCAGAAACTGTGTCTTGACCAAGGAGTGGTGTTCTCCATGGAGCACCCCAGCCTTCCTCTTCCTGCCATTCCTTCAGAGGGACCCTCAGGGAGAGCCATCTCTCCTGCACTGTTCAGGCACCCCCATTTCCTTCCTCTGAGCAGGCTCCAAGAGTGGAGACAGGCGGTCTCATTCTCATGTGGAACCAGGATTAGATCTGGCTAAGTGCTTGTCCCGTAGGTTTGACAGCACAGGTGTGGACCAGCTGACACGAGAGTCAGTGAGGACAGTAATTAATGCTTGACAAAACCCCTTAAGTCCTGGAAGCCCCACTGGTGCAGGTGTGGTGGGGTCAACAACACACTCCCCAAAGTGTTGTTCATGGAGACACCAGTATTATTCTCTGTTGTTCGAAGGATACTCTCATTTTCTGGTTTTATATGGGGAAAGATGATACACAAGCTTAATTTTATAAAGCCTTGCTGAAAAAATACCTTTTCATTCTTTCCTGGTTTTTTAAGCATTCTGCCTATAGTGAGCAAAAGCAAAAGCAGTAATTCTGGATGGAAGGAGTTACATAGCATAGACTTGACAGATCAGTTAATTGTCCCACATTGCTTGCTCAGCTTTCAGAGTTCTGATAATTGCTGCCATATACATATTTTGAGGTGGTATGGAAAAGTAAGCTTTTGCTTTTCCTCTGTTCTTATTGCTTCTCCATTTTAGATGGTTTTATTTGACTACATAAAAATTGCATTAAGAATTAGTCAGTTAGGCTCTGGGGCTCGCTTTCCATCATACGATTTTGCTTTGAATAAATCAATAGATTAAGGCAACTGTTCCGTATTTCTGGTTGTTTCCATGGTTGAGTGTGCTCTATGGTTGATTTGAAAGATATTTTAATTTGATCTTTTGAGTCTCTTCAGGCGTTTTTCAGTAGAATCATTCTGTGAAGAAAGGGTTAATACTTCAGTGTGCTTTTACATCTAGGGCTTTGCTCTGTTCAAGAGCCTAGTGGATAAATGTAAAGTTCATAAAAGAGTAATGACAAGACACTACACATAAAACAGACATAATGCTGTAGAAGCATAGCATCTCCTAAAGAACAGCTTTGGCCTAGACTTGGAAATCATTACATGACTTCTTAATCTCACTGCTTCTATCCCCTTGATGAAAGTAAAATGTAATGAGCATACTCTAATGGGCACTTGACTGTATGTAGTGCTCCTGAAACATGCCTGTAACTACTCAATGAAATGGTTATTGACAGATCAGGTTAGATCAGCATAAATAGGGAAACTCTCACCACTGTACACCCATCATAACATCTTAAAGGTTGAAAGCTTTCTCCAGGTGGAAGCATCTGTAATCTGTATTATTTCCTAGAATTGTCACAAAATCACAGAATGGTTGAGGTTGGCAGAGATGTGTGAAGGTGACTTAGTCCAGCATCCCTGCTCAAACAGGGCCACCTAGAACCAGGTGCCCAGGACTATATCCATGGTAGCTTTTGGATATCTCAGAGTATGGAAACTCCTCAGTCTCTATGGGCACCTTGTGCCAGTCACCCTCCCAGTGAAAAAGTGTTTCCTGAGAATCAGAGGGAACCTCCTCTGTTTTGGTGTGTATCCATTGCCTCTAGTCCTGTCACTAGGCAGAGAAAGGAAAGAACCTGAATCCTTCACACCCTCCCTTCAGGTGTTTGTACACATTGATTAGATCCCCTGCTAAGCATTCTCTTCTTGAGGCTGAGCAGTCCCAGCTCTCACTCTTTCCTCATAGGAGAGATGCTCCAGTCCCTTAATTATCATAGTGGCCCTTTGCTGACTCTCTCCAGTAGCTCTATGTCTTCTACTTTGAAGCCCAGAACTGGTCCCAGCACTGGAGATGTGCCTCACTGGTGCTGAGGGGAAGGATCACCTCCCTCAACCTGCTGGCAATGCTTTGCCTCACACAGCTCAGGATGCCATTTTGCCTTCCTCGTGCCAGGGCACATTGCTACTCCACACTCAGTTTGGTGTCCACCAGGACCCCCAGGTCCTTTACTAAAAAGCTGCTCTCCAGACTGTTCTGGTGCAGGGGTTTGTTTCCCCACAGGTGCAGGACTTTGAATTTGCCTTTGGTGAACTTTAAGAGGGCCCTGTGTGGACATTTCTCCAGGGATCCTCTGGATGGAACAACCCTCAGTCAGATCAGACATTCCTCCCAGCCACTCGTCATCTCTGAGGAGACGCAAGAGCAGATGCCATCTGATGGCTTCCACTCTCTTTATGATTTATGCTGCTACAGATAAGAGGATCTCTAGCTTGTGGAATTCCTTTGTCAATGTACAGATGAGTTCTGATAGTCACCTGAAAGGAAATCAATTTAATGGAAAGAGACTGTCTTCCTCTCAAGATAATGTGCCCAAGGACAAAAATTATTTCAGTCTGTAACCACTTCTAATAAATTCTATGTGTTTTGTCATCTCTTAGGATGCAGGAAGTCAACAAATAGGCTTTTTGCTTGGAAGCTGTGGAGTTACTGTGGCCTTGACCAGCGACGCGTGCCATAAAGGACTGCCTAAAAGCCCCACAGGGGAGATACCACAGTTTAAAGGTAATCTAACCCTAGTTTACTGTGGCTCTCACTGGTCATTTACTACAGCAAGTAATTGCACTTGTTTAGTGGCTGTGGGTGAGGGTCAGGCCCATGATGAAACACTTGGCAGCTGGGACACCGCTGTCTCGGCGTGTCACTGCTGGCAGTGATGGCTGTGCCAGCCTCATGGATGGAGAGCGCCACCAGTGCTCCCAATCCAGTTCTCTGCTGGCTCAGCCGGCCTGCTGAGACCATCTGTGGCCACAAAAATTAAGCCAACAGACTTAGGACTGTAGTAGATGAGAAGTATTCATATGATTCACTCCTTTAGTGAAGTGTAGGGACAGTAACTTCTGACGGGGGAGTGGTAATGAAAGTGCTTGGGTCAATAACATTTTAAGCTGCCTAGCCATTCCCTCAGGGACTGCCTGAAAAGACCTCAATAGCTGTGGTAAGAAAGCAGTTCTGCAAAATCTTCTTTCCCAAACTACACTGAGGTTCAAAGGAAGCAATGTTTAGGTAATGGTGACACAGACCTTTCAAGAATAAAACTCTGGCAGGGAAGGCTTTTGTCTTGTCTTATCCAGCAGAAACTCAGCAAAAGCTCGCTTTTGTTTTTATCTCAGGCTGGCCAAAGCTGCTGTGGTTTGTCACAGAGTCTAAACACCTCTCCAAGCCGCCTCGTGACTGGTTCCCACACATCAAGGATGCCAACAATGACACAGCTTACATTGAGGTGAGTTAATGAAGATACATCTTCTCCTCGAATCATTACATATGGCACTTCTGGATTAGGTAAACATCATTATTCATTCAGTAGTTGCAGAAGCAAAGAACATCCTGGTTTAGCCTGTTAATAGCTAATGTTTTCTAATAAATTCAACCAATGCTGATTTCAGAAAAGTCAATGGAATGTTAAATTGCATTATGGGTGTTTCTAATCTAAACGTTTTTATGTGGCTGCTGCAGTATTATATTACATTTGCCTTGACCAGTCTTGGTTCTGTTCAGTGTGGGCTTGCCCACTAGCCTTGGGATGGGTAGAAGACAAGGTTGACAGTGAAGCTTCAGTTCTGGTATGACAGCCTTCAGACCCTTTGAAAGAGAAAGAATTTCTTGTTCAAATGCTTGCCTGTCACTTACTGCTTTATGAGTCACACACCCCACAACAGAACAGCATCAGGAAGGGAGAGTTAGTAATGCTGTTGAATTTAGTTTTCCTCCGTTTTTTTCCCCATCATTTTCTCCCCCCTCTGCATAGAGGGGGAGAATTCAAATGCTTTGAATTCTGTGGTGTTAGTGTTGAATTTAAATGATTCTTCAAAGAGGCTAAGTGCAAGTGAATGGTCCAAAGGTGTTTCCTGTCTTTGTGCAGTCAGGACACTGACTAGAGAAGTAGAGATGTCTTCACTCTCAATCTTGCTGATTATCTTTATCATGGAGAAAGACAAATGTTTAATTTATTATCTGCCACTGATAGTTCTCAGACTCTTGCATAAAGTTACAAAAATTATTTCAGTAATTGCCAATGGCCTCCCGCCTCTTTTCTGCTGCTTTCTCATGAGTTGCAGATTCTTCTGATCAGTTTGTGTCTTTCAGACTGCATACATATAGATTCTTATCACAGCACCCAGCAAGGATTCTGCAGTTAGCTCTTATCATATGCCCTGCAAGATACAGAAGGGAGAGGCTTGGGTTTAGTGATTGGCCTATAAAATCTAACATATAAACACTGAACAGACTGAACTAGGTTATTCTCTGCTAAATCTATCCAGTCCATTAGTCATTGACATGATCAGAATTGTTAGAATTATATTTCCATAATGCCTGTTTTCAAACACATGGATTTCAGATATCAACCCTGAGAAGCTTCAGTCAAAAGAGAAAGCCTATCTGAAAAAAAATTGCTTTTTAACAAAGAAATGCCTCCAAAACTCCCCAGTACCGCTGCCTTCTTAAAATAGAGTCATTAGATGTGTCCATCATTCACCTGCAGAGGAAACACTTTAAACATAGCTATTAAATAATGGAAATAGGGCAATTATTTCACATTGACTTTCCCTACTTATTTCATTTTAGTACAAAACATGTAAAGATGGAAGTGTGCTTGGGGTAACTGTGACAAGGATTGCACTGCTGACACACTGCCAAGCTCTGACCCAGGCATGTGGATACACAGAAGGTATGGAGTGCACTCCCCTTGCATCATCCTGAAAATCAAGTGGGAATTGTCATTTATTTCTAATCAGTCTCCTATCTTATGTTTTACACAGTTCGGTGCCAAAGGCATCTAGGTTTAAAAACATTATTTTTTTTTCATTTGTTTCAGGAAATATGTTCATGTTTAAAATATCTATAGGAGAGCTACAAATAATGTCTTAACCAATATAAATCCTGCAGTGGAGATTTACTTTGAAAGTTAACCTTTGAGGTCATCAGTCATGTTATACTGAAGCTTCCTTCCTTTGAGTGGGTTTGCCTTGGGTCAATGCCATGTTCTAAAAAATAAATTCTGCTTTGTTTTTGTTGGACAGCTGAAACAATTGTGAATGTACTAGATTTCAAGAAGGATGTTGGTTTATGGCATGGAATTCTTACAGTAAGTATGTTTTTTTATTCTCTGTGAGTATTTGAAAATAAACTAACCTGATATGCTTATTGCTGTCACAAACTGGGATGTCCTACAGTTTCTTCTAACACAATTTTTTCTGCTTTGAAAGCAGAATAAATGTGATTTAAACCCATGATCTTCTCCTAGTGCTCTTACCCATAATGAGCATGGTAAAGATGTCAGTGTGTTTTTATGCATCATGTCAAGTACTGTGGTCCCATTCTTATCATGTTATCTCACCAATATGCGATTTTGAGATCAAACTTTGTAGCAGAAACAAATCAAATTAGTACTTGCCTTTGTAGGGATATGATCCAATGGCATAGTTCTATTGCCCCTGAGTAGCTCCCCTGTCAAAACTCCCACCAACAGATGTTTTCGTTAACATTAAAGCATTCCCAATACTTTAAATTGCATTAATTTTCTACTTGATGTTGGAATGTCTTCCTCAATTGACATGGGAGACAACTGACATATTTTTAAGGATTGTTTCTAAAGGTGCTGTTGCAGTCAGTGACTGACGGAATTTTTACTATTCAGTGATCATTTTAAGAACAGATGTCAAGTCTTGAAGGGTCATTGTTAGGGAGTCCCATTATTTTGGGGGTCCCTATGATTCCCAGTGATCTGTTTTTCCCATGCAGTATTATACTGTTCTTACTATCAAAGTGCAGTAATAACATTTCTGAAGCAGAAACGATTAGGCTTAACACCCATAAGTATGTCATGTTAAAAAACCATCTTTATCACTGGTTGAAAGCGTCTAACAGAGCTTTTCTGTGCCTTCCTTTGCTATTAATCTTGTTCTGAACTTAGTTTTTTTCAGTACTTGCCTGTAAGTGCTTTTCCTGTACCTATGCTTGTGCCAGACTGAAAGGAGAACTATCATTTGCAGGTCTCCAAGTGTTTAGATGACTAATCCACTGGGACACTTAACCTTTCTTAAACCTAGGTTTTCCAAAACAAATACTGTATTTAACCTGAGCTGCTATGAGGGGAGGCGTGTTGTCCTCAGGAGATATTTCTAAATGGTAACAGAAGTAAAGAAGCAGCTCATTTACAGGCTGTTTGTTTAACACTGAGAAATCACTGATGCAATTGATGGGCTCAGACTGAGAGATCAGTTTTGGATTTGTCATTGGTTTCACTCAGCTCCTTTTTCTAAACTTCCTGTAACTTTTCATGACCTTGTTGAAAATACTGGAATTAGCTCACCCGGGGAGGGACTAAAACCTCCTTCATTTATTTTCTGTTAAAATAAATTGATCTCTGCTTAGTCTAGGACTTAATTTCTTTGTCTACTGTCATTTAAATTATTTGTGCCCCTCTACCATTGATAGCTTTTAGTCTTCCCAGAGATGGATTTCTGTAGACAGATATTTTGCTACTTGAGCTTTTTAGTACAGTGTTCATATATATGGCAGTTTATCGGGCTTAGGGATAATATTAACCTACATAGCAAACACGCAGACATTCTTCACCCAGTGGTTTTTAAAATTTTTTGTATTTAGAGTGAACCTCTTTGTATATGAAGAGAAAGAAAATGTTTCTTTTCAGTACTGCTTAAATCAGTTATGGTCTGATCAGTCTAAATCATTAATCCTTAATTAAAGCATTGGAAAATGGGTGTCTGTTTCATCTTAATGTAGGTAGCTAGATAGGAAAAGATGAATGGCAGCACTGACAATAAAATAAGCACAGAGCGATTTGCATAGATGCCCCTGCCCATAACACAATATAAGTAGTTACCACAATTTTTGTATGAAATCCTTTTATTTTTTTTGATTTCAGAGTGTCATGAACATGATGCATGTTATAAGTATTCCATACTCCTTAATGAAAGTGAATCCACTGTCATGGATACAAAAAGTCTGTCAATACAAAGGTAAGGAACAAGAATATACAAAAGTTTGCTTGGCAGTCAAAATCCAAAGTGCAAATTGACAGCACATCCCACCTATCTAGCTTTTATATGGTGTGTTAGTAATTTTGTCATTGTTATTGCAGCAAAAGTTGCCTGTGTGAAGTCCAGAGACATGCACTGGGCGTTGGTGGCACATCGAGACCAGAGGGACATCAACCTCTCCTCGCTGCGGATGCTGATAGTGGCTGATGGTGCAAACCCGTGTAAGCTCTGCTGCTCCACTTCAGGAGGGAACAGGAAGGGGCTTCTGTCTTGCATTTGAATTCGCTAAAATATTTGCAAAATACACAGTTTGTCTACTCCAAACTGTGTGACATTTATGGAAACAGTAATTAATTTGGGACTTTTTTCAAAATATATTTTTCTTTAGCTCATCCCAAAACAAACTTCATATTCCATATAATGCAAGTTGCAGTAAATCCAGTTTTGTGTAACATCACAGTCACATATAAAGACTGAAGCTATAAAAGTTGAAGCAATGAAGACCTTAAGCTATGGAAAAGATCAGAACATTTCGTCTGAATGATGATTCTCAGGTGCAGAAGTAACTGAGAATTTTAGGGGAATACTTATGCTACTCTAGAGAAACATGTCTGAATCACTTCATGACAATTAACAGCATGAGCTGTTTCTCTGTATTATTTAAGATACAAGTATACAGGTGTTCTGCTTGTTTGTAGTAGTTTAGTCCTTTGCTTGGAATTTCTGAATTAAATCTTTAATTTCCCTCATCCTAAAAAGAACACTGTAATGAAATTGATACAGTAAATCTAGCAGTAATGGCTTTTCTATGTAAGCATAATGAAAAGACATCATGTTCAAAAATTAGTTTTTATTCCCTGTATGCATATGTACAACTGCATATACATATATATAGTTGTAGTAGCTATGATGTATTTCCCAGTGCACGTGGATCCTTTTAAAATTATTTCTCCTGAAAAGCCTGTATATGAAATAGTAAATTTGCAGCTTGAATAGCATCACTCCAGAAATCAAATTATTTTTCTCCTCTGATTGTTTGCTATTTTTTTTCTTTACCACAGGGTCCATTTCTTCCTGTGATGCATTTCTCAATGTCTTCCAAAGTAAAGGTCTAAGGCAGGAGGTCATTTGTCCCTGCGCTAGTTCACCAGAAGCTCTCACTGTCGCTATTCGAAGGTATGTGTTACACCAATGGAAATAGACCCACTGAATGTGTATATGGGGTAATTTGGAAAAAAAAAAAAAAAAAAGAAAAAATTATTCAAGTAGGAATCTGCATATTAAACTTCTATATAGTTTGCAATTTGTTTGTGTCCAAGGAAGACGTACAAGAAGAATTTTTAGAGTAATAATTTAACTTCAGAGTGCTTTATGGTTCCTATTGCTGTAATTGTATCTAATTTTAAATTAAATAAGTTGAAATTCAAAAGCAAATTTTGTAAATAAAAATGTAAAAATGCTGCTGTAAGTATAAAACTAATTAAAATGTGAGAATTAAGTGGAATTGCCATCGAGGAAAATCATATTCTTAAGTAGTCTGCTTAAAGAGAATTATGACATTCCACAGGTTGTTTTTTTGGCTGACAGGCACTTTTTAACCATTCATACACTCTCAATAATCATCTGGAAATTCTCTTGGAATCTGAGGGATTTGTGCCTAGAAATAAAACAGATAAATTCCACTAAAACTGCTAAATGCTACTAAAACTGTTAAGCCTTATGTATATACAATCACAGGGTTGTTCAGATTAGAAAAGACCTTTAAGATCATTGAATCCAAACCTTAACCCAGCACTGCCAAGCCTTCACTAAACTCTGTCCCTGTGCCACTTCCACACCTCTTCTAAATACCCAAGGATGTTGTCTCAGCCCCTTCCGTGGGTAGCCTGTTCCAATGCTTCATGACCCTTTGGGGGGAAGAAATTTTACCTAATATCCAATCTAAACCTCCCCTGGCACAACTTGAGGCCATTTCCTCTTGTCCTGTCACTTGTTACTTGGGAGAAGAGACCCTCCTGGCTACAGCCTTCTTTCAGGGAGTTGTAGAGAGTGATAAGTTCCCTTCTGAGCCTCCTTTTCTCCAGGCTGAGCCCCCCCAGCACCCTCAGCCTCTCATAAGACTTGACCAGCAGAATCCTGTCAGGAGTGCTGTAGCACACAGTAAATGATGTAGGAATTGTCTGTTTTGGCAGAGTTCTCCAAAAATTGTACCTTGAACAGTAAGGACTTTGTTTTTAAGTTCTTATTTCTGCAGCCAATTATAATTGTTTCACATGTTAGAACATGCAGTATAAACGTGTAAAGCACTAAAATAGCGTTAAGTAAAATACTTCCTACCACAAATTCTTAAATACACTGTCCAAGTGAAATTTAACTAGATTTTCAATTAGCTTTCCAACAGAACATTACAGGAAGAAGGATGTGAGGCCAAGAGTGTGGTTGACTTTCAGCCACCTCATTATTAGTTTAAAACATCTGAAAGCAATCCATCGGGGACTTGCCCTGTCCAGGTTAGTTGTCTTTCTGTGAACTACAGGACTTGAGAGAGCCCTTCATTCAGCTCCCTCAGCCTGTTCTCAGCTTTATACCAAGAAATACCAAGTGTCTTTCCCTCAGATGCATTTCCCTGCCATAGGCTGTGCAGGCCTTTGCTCCCTTGGAATGAGCTCTTGCTTGTAAGTTCAGAGAGGAGGTGAATGGGCAGCAGACATTGCTTGTGCTGAGCACTGAGCAGGTTTTTAATTTCCTGGGCTAGCCCTGGAAAATTTGGCCCAAATCACAGGTTATAAAGTGGGAGAACTTCATAATGGCATGGCTGGTGTGCTGTTTCTAGATGTAAGCTCTGTGCCTGTAGCCCTCTGAAGCACTAAAAATTCATTTCTGAATTAACTAGCACTGAGAGCTTACAAAAAAAAATTATTAGCACATAACATTGTGGATAATTCAAAATAAAAAAAAGGCATTTTTATCTTCAGTGCATCACTGTGTAATTACAGAGCAGTTCTTCCTGCAGTGAATGTTACTGAACACATATCTCCTTTTTTTTTGAAGTCTGTTTAATGGTAGGATAATGCTAGATGAGCTTGGGAGATGTAGCATTTTTCATTTTGTTCAAGCCATCTCCACTGACAGTAAAGTCATTATCATACAAGTTCCAAAGAGTTACTGCTGAAGTATGCATTAAAATGACTCCCCGCAGAGCAGAGATCCAGAGAGCTCCCTGTTAATGTTCTGGCTTTCAAAATCTGTGGTGTATTTTTACTGAACTTCCTACGAGGAAGAGTAACAAAACCAGTTCTCGGTTGAAATACCCTTATAGTTTAGAAAAATACAGTAATAGACTAGAGGTACTTCAGCCTTAGAGCTGAATCACAAAGCCTAATATTCAATGGGATGTGTCATGCAAATAATTCATGTTATTCCCCTTTAGTTTATTGCATGTTAGTCTGAACCCACTTGCTTAAGGGAATGCAAAAGTTTAAGGACAGATTTTTTTCCCATTTAAATGGCAGGCAAAGCAGTGGCCAAAGAGATTGTTTCTGTAAATGGTAGTAGGAGCTGCTCTCAAAATGCTTTATTCCCTGTATGATAAGTAGTGCAGGAAAATGGATATGATGAAAGTCCAGATGGCCTCTACTTCTGGAAGTCTGTGAGAAGCTGTGTGTGCCTGCAGGAGACCTTTCTTCTCATGAGCACGAAAATGTGTGTTTTGGGGAGCAGGGATGAGAGAAAGTTGATCAATAGTGTCACTGAAAGTTCCTTTTACATGATGGGAGTGTTATTTATCACAGGTGCTTGTTTACTGGCGTCATTTGTTATGCTCTAATGCATTTTCAAGCGTGCTCACATCCTTCTTTGTTGACAATGGCACTTGAGAAATATGGCTCGTAAAATCTATTAATTGAAATTTATGGAGCCCATCAGGGCAAGGCTTACGTGAGCAGGCCTGGCTGAGGCCCATCTAGTATTTCAAGCACAGTAGAGGAGAAATCTCATATCAAAGGACATTATCTGTTAAAAAATAGTTGTGGTGGAGTATCTGGAAAAATGCAGGATTGTGAACTAAATATTGGCTGTTTTATTCATCCTGAAAAGAGCTGGAGTCTGCTCTTCATGGATGCAGTATCTGCACTCAAATCAGCACCACGTCATCCTCCAGTTTTGCATTTTAAAATGCAGGACAGTGCAAGAGTCCTTCCAGACATGAAAAGCTCTGACATATTCCCCTGAATTGGTAACTTGCATATGTCAACATTCATTTACTCAAGCCACACTCTCCGTAGGTATAATTGTATCCACTGATGCAGCAGGTGGTTTAATACTCAGACAAGCTGACAGGCATCTTGTGCTGATGCTGTGGAATTTTACAGCATGTAGGCAATGAATTCAAGCAAACTGAGGCATTACTGAGAAGCTGCATCCACAACATTTTGACCATGACCAATGAAGGCATAATTTGTTTTAATTTTCATGCGGTAAATTAGAATAGGAAGAATTCAATTATATGCACTAAAATGAAGATGGTAAAGTCCTTGTGTCTTCTCCAGATACTTGACTGTAAATCTATGCCAAGTTGTCTCAAAATAGAAAACATGTAGAATTTATCGCATTATTTACTGATTAGTTCCAAATATTTGTAGTGCAGTTTCCTTCCACATTGTCTGCACCATCTTTCAGTCTTTCAAAATGAGGTGAAAGGTCTTTACTTGGGTGGTAAAGCAATCTTTATAAATTTATCTGAAAATTAAATACAAGCTGGTTTTGGTAAATGTTAGGTGCTGCATTTCAGCAGCCCCATATATGTGGGTGGGTACTGAATGAGAGAAGTAACAGATTTAATTACTCAGAAATGACAGAAAAACAGGATTTTATCGGGCCTAATGGGAGGGGAAAGAAGGTGAAATTTCAAACTCTGAAACGGAGTATTTGCAATAGCAGTCCATTAAGCACAAGTAAATGTGTACAGCTGCCTGATGGTGCACTGATGCTCTAACCCGTGTTTGTAGGCCAACAGATGACAGCAACCAGCCACCGGGAAGAGGAGTTCTGTCCATGCATGGTCTCACTTATGGAGTGATTCGAGTGGACTCTGAAGAAAAGCTGTCCGTCCTGACTGTCCAGGACGTTGGCTTAGTGATGCCAGGAGGTGAGAAACTTCCTTTGAAATTTAATATGATTCATCAATTTAAGTAAATGGCGGTAGAAAGTCGCAGGTGAGCATACTTTGTTGCTGGACTACAAACTTTGGGATGACAAGCTCCTTGAAAACATTTTAGTCCAAAATCATTACCTTACAAAACTTTATGGTTTGGAAATCCCAAGATTTCTTGTCTGCATCTACCTCAGTGTCTGTCTGTGCTTGCCTTAGCAGCATGTATTAAACAACCTGCCACCACATCAGAACATCTGTTCCTTAACTGTGAGATGTTGGTGGAGAAAATAAAGAAGTTAAAATACTGTGGCTATAAATATCCATAAGACCGACCAAAACAAAAGGTTTCAGTAGAGAAAGTTTTCATAGCCTATGCCAAGGATCAACAAAATTGCTATCTGAAAGCTTGCTGAATGTTTTTCCCAAGGTCTTGTGCTATCACCCAGATATATAGAGGAGGTATGACTGAAAAGTTCATGTTGATAAATTCAAACTGAAACCAGTGCTTCAGAACAGGAAGATTACAGTTTTCATAAGACAGCTACATTTTAAATGAGATGCTATGGATACTAGAAAAGGCTAATACTGTAGCTTTTCATAAGAGAATGCTTGTTATGGACCAAATCAATAAAACATAATAATGGACCTTATAAAATTTCAGTTGAACAACTTAAAATAAAGGACGATACAATTGGTTGTTGTTTATTAGTTATCATACAAGATATTATAATAGATGTGCCATCTTGCACTTCGTATTATGTTCTGATAGTTTTAATGAAAATGCATGCTCCTGTTTGTCCTCTGAGAGAAAGGTTGTTACAGATTCTGTACACTTGTACTTAAAAGATGTGTTGATTCCTTTCTGCTTTCCCTTGATCATCATATCCTCTTTGCAACTACAAAACCTACCAATGCTGTACTCCAGCTCCAGGGATTATAGCTAAAGCAGCATTCCTGATTCTTGTTCAAATGGTTGACATAAAATAGTGCTTCTTTCTCGGACCAGTGCTTGCTAATCCCTCCTGTTTAGCTCCTGCTGTCTCTGCAGGCCTGTAAGACCAGACAGAGGGAGTCTGAGCTCTGATAAATTCTCAGTAAAACAACCATATTAGTCTGCTGGAATATCTTAATCTTTCATATGGTGTTAGTTGCTACTTTCTGAGAGCTGGATTTTGTGGTTGCCTGCCTCCCTGGCTGTATAGTAATTATCAAGGGCTCCATTAGGGTATTTCATTTTGCACTGACTGAGGCAAATCTGGTTTTCAGTATGCAAAGCTGGAAACACAGTCACATATCCCAGCAATATTACAGATGAACTGCACTTTCAGAGAGCAAAGCAAATAGGTATTGTTATCAATGTAAAGACTGAGTTTACATAAAGATCCTTGCATTCGTTATAGAAATATTAATTATAATATAAAACCACTTGATAATGTTGAACACCATAGTGTTCAAGAAACTGATTGTTAGATACTAGTCTACATGTAACTAGTTTATGTCATCTCCACCATGATGTCTTTCCCACAGCATTTATGTTATTCTGTGGTTCATTTTATAATATTTTTTTCAATTCCTTTCTTCTCCCTCTAGCTATAATGTGTTCAGTGAAGCCAGATGGAATTCCTCAGCTCTGTAAAACAGATGAAATAGGAGAACTTTGTGTGTGTGCTATTGCAACGGGTACATCATATTATGGACTCTCGGGCATGACCAAAAATACTTTTGAGGTAAGTTGACCAAAAAGTGCTATATAAAATCCTTACTGTTGAACTTTTTCTGTTTCGAGGTAATATTTGACATAAAATATTGATAGTAACAATATAAGAATAGTAATATTAATCAGTGCTTGTGGCTTGGGACCTATATTCTAGCCAGATAATCTGCACTGAGCCCATTTCATTAAGTGCAATAGTAGATCTTTATACGAGTTTAGTTTTGGCTCTGAAGAGCTTTTACTTCAATTTTCAAATAAGAAATACCAGGAGCTGAAAAAATCAGAGGGAAAGGAGTAAGAAAGACCAAGTTCAAAAGGTAATACAAGACTATGTGCAGAATTTGATTATTGCAAACACTAAGAAAGCTGCTGGATATCTCTATAAAGCAGTTTTCAACATTGCCACAGCACTTCCAGCATTAAGGCTTGTATTTATACAGGATCCTGACAGATGTAGTCTTCAAGAGAGGTATCTGAAGAGCAAAGAAACCTTTTCCCGGTTATTCCCCACCTGCTTTTGTTTGAATTGCCTTAGGTGAAAGCCTTTTGGCTTTGTGCAATCTGTTTTCTGACTCCAATGCACACAGCTGTATTGATAGCTCTGTAGTACCTGCTCACTTGTTATCATTAACTTCTACTGAAGACAGTGCAAAAGGCTGAACAAATTAGAGAGAAAGTGAACAAAATTGATTTTTATGCTATGATCCTTTTCTCATTTAATATTTAAGGCAAAAATTAACACAAATACATTTAGGTTTCCCTTAAAGAAGTCTCTGTTATTACCACTTTTAGTAGACTAATGTGACTAATATGTCCTGCAAAATGCAGAGCTGAATGTCGTAAACACTGCACATTATATAATTAATGCAGACAAAGGGATATGATTCTACATCCAGCTGTTTAAATCAGGAATCCTACTATGCAATTGTGATCTGAAATTTGTTCATAGTTGATTTTTGTGCTGCAAGTCGAATTGGCAATACCCAGTGTGAGTGAAAATCCTGGATTTTACACTCTTCGGGGTAGAAAGGTACTTACGTTCATTTTGTAGTACTTGCCGTAATTGTGATATCATTCATAATTCATAACTGTCAGCAGTTTAACAGCATGTTTAGGCTGATTTAGACTTATTCCTAATGCTAAGCAAATAAACTGCCATTGAGTGAGCAGGAACACTCAATTTTAAAGTTAAGCATGTTCCTAAGAGTCCTCTCCAAGTGGATCTCTATTCTGTTTTACTGTGTAATTCGTGTTGCAGGTATTAGAGTGTCAAAGAGTTTTGTGTTCCTGAGATGAATTATGGCCAAGGATGTATAAGCATTAAATCTGTTCAATAAGAGTCAACCGTGGGCACCTGACAGCAAAATTTGACCTTTCATTTTAGATGAGCCTTCAAGAACGCTATTAGCAATGGTCTTCTACTTGCCATTGTCTTTTTTCCTTTAAACTATTTAAAGTTTAAAGGAAACTGCAGGAAAGTGTGGTTGTGTCAGAAAGCAGCTCAGAGTAGCTCACATGCCAGAAGGATAACACTGTGCTAATTAGGATAGAAAAAGCCATAGGAATCTATCTGTGGAAATCACATATGTCTGGTGTTCAGACAATTAGAGAGGTGCTCTACAGGGCTGTATTTTCACTTTCAGGTGTGCTACAGAAGACTTTATCACTGGTATTCTGAGAACTTAATTGACCCTAAATAAAAATGTGGTCAGCTGAAAGAGTCATTAATGTGCTGTACCTTAAAATAGCTTCTCTTCTAGCCTGCATATTTCTTACATGGCTGGAAATGGGCGTGAGGTACTGAGAAAAACCTCTACTGAAATGTTTATGAGTTAAGCTCTCAGTTAACCTATACACAGCACTTCAGGTTGGCAGTCTACTCAGCATGGGTTTTTATTTAATACTGTTGATGTTGATTTGTATATTTTTTAAGGCCATAAATGATTTAGAGAGTCACAGTTACTGAAAATGTGTATGGTAAACAGACTGGGATTGAATTTGCTGGAACTCAGGTACACACGAGTGTAGGATGTTCAGTGAAGGATAAAGAGCATCACCAGTGACCTATTTACTTTGTTTCAGAATAGCCATCTGAGAGAAAATGCCTGAAATACTTTGCAGCCTGATCTCTATATATAGAACTGAAGACTCGTGTTTTTGTTTTGCAGGTGTTTCCTATGACCAGTTCTGGTGGCCCTATCACCGAATATCCTTTTATAAGGACTGGACTTCTAGGCTTTATAGGACCAGGTGGACTTGTCTTTGTTATTGGCAAAATGGATGGTTTGATGGTTGTCAGTGGAAGAAGACATAATGCTGATGACATTGTAGCAACAGCACTGGCCGTGGAACCCATGAAATTTGTCTACAGGGGGAGGTTTGATCCTTTCTTTCCTTTATTATGTAGAAATCTTTATTATGCTTAGACGGAGTGTAAATGATCCAGATGCTCTCAGAAAGCAGTGCCTGATCTGCACTGTAGTTTCCCTCCAGTTCTGTTCATATTGCCTGAATCAGGAGACAGCTGAGGGAAGTCCAAAGCAATGTTGAGGCAGAATTTGGATATCAAGGTCTTGAAACCGTGATTACTGAAATTTCCACTTGAACAGCTGGTTAATTCTGAGGGTGTTGGCTCAACAGGATGCTTTCTGTGTGAACTGAACGTTTCCAATATGCCTCACACTGAAGTTTTTGAATGTGAAAGTGGTTCTTTGTGTGACCTTCCTCATGTGCTGTAACTGAGCAGGAGACATCTAAAACTTCTGAAAAGCCTCATGCAAGAGCATGTGTTCACACTCCATCACATCAGACCTCTCACAAAGTGATGTTGCAATTACTTTCTTCTAAGCTGGGGCCAAGGAAGGTGCTTATGCTGGCTGTTATATAACAGCTTAGCAAGAACCTTGGTGTGACCCAAATTTAGTGCTTTTCTTATCCCAAGAATGTTCACTTCTCAATCCTGCTCTGACATCATGCTTGTAAACACATGACTGTAGAACAAAGCCTGCTGTTTCTACTCCAGAACTTATCCAAAACTGTTCCTGTAGCTTTTTCCCCATAAATATATTATTAGTAATTGACGCACCAGGAGTCTAACTAATAAAGAAATTGTACTTGTAGAAGATTAATGTAGAAGACAGGTTTTTCCCTCTGTCCTGGCACTAAATACTCTTTCTCCTCCTATAGAATAGCAGTGTTTTCGGTGAGTGTGCTGCACGATGAAAGGATAGTTATTGTTGCTGAGCAAAGGCCAGATTCCACAGAAGAAGACAGTTTTCAGTGGATGAGTAGAGTTCTCCAGGTAATGCTCTATATGTATATTTGGAAGCTGGTTTTTTTCTTGCTTTATATTCTTTTTATTGATCTTTCGGACCCCTAAGGTAACTGACATTTGCCTTTGAGTAATTGTGAATCCACCTTCAGTTGCACTTGCTCTTAATGAGCACAAAATGAGATTCTTCTGAGTGACAGTTCCTCTCTGGTCTGCACACACCCAGAATTTCCTAAACAAAATGCTATAAGAAAACAGGAATGAATTGAAGTAAATAATAGCAATGAGAGAGTAGCATATGGTTTATAAGGATATAGTAATTCATTACTTTGAAAGGGGAATGAATGGATGCATTATATACTCTTACTGTCAAAAGCTACCAAAGTCTCTTACTAAACAGTTATAAGCATGGATACAGAGTTGGCCTCATTCAGATTTATTTTTTTTAATGGGTGGGAGGGAATTATGTGTTTCTAGTGTACCGTGTTGATAGCTAAAACAAACTGAATGAAACTCAGCCTAAAAATCCCAATTTCCCTCCACTGAAATGAAGTGATTGATTAGCTCAGATCTAGGTATCTATAGTGAGGTTATCTTCTTGAAGGGACACTTATTGCAAAGAATCCCATTCCAGCAGTCTGGTGGATCATGCAGGGCACTGTGATGGTCCCACTTTGGCAGTGGTGTCTGACAGCTTGACCAGAAAATGAATGCTACTTTATACTAAAGAATTCTGATCTTCTCAAAGCATTAGAAAGCCCAAGTTACAGCAATATCAATACTATACTCAGGTTTTTTTCAACACTAATGTCTCCACATAAAAAATGTAGATACTCTAGACAGGGTCATCTTCCATCTCCTCCATCTCTGTGGTTAAGCCAATTCACACTCAAAAGCAATAGATTTAATGGAGATGTAGTCAGAGTAAATCTGTTTGTTGCAACCTTGTGAAGTTGTCTCAACTCGTTACTTCTACTTCCCTTTCCTACCTTCCTTTCTGTCCTTCTGCAAGGACTCTTCTCATTAAACATATTGCAAACGTACTTTTTGCTTTACCCAAGAGCCAAAGAAAAAGATCCCACACAATTCAGAGATGTTTTTATTCATTATTGCATTGTACTGAATAAGAAAGGGAATCTATCTACTGTATGCTTCAAGAAACTGAACAAATAAATGTTCATCCATCTCAAGACAGGCTTATCTGCTCTCTTGATTCAAAAGACAGCTACATTTCATACACTTAGAGGCATCTCATATTCACAGTAGATCTAAATGAATACCAAGAAAAGATAGAACCTCTAGCTTGCCATCACACAGAAAGCCTTTGAAACACCTTGTTGCACCTAGGGCAACTCTTGTAGAAGAAAAAGCTTTGGGTTGCCCACGCTTCGATTAATTTTTGTCAAGTAGCAGGCTCCTAAAAGGTTTGAAACTCTGGACTTAGCACTTGTCCTGTTTAGTCAGCTGAGCATCTTTGTGACTTTTACAGAACTAATGTCTTACACAATCATAGCCAGCAGAATTCTGTATTGAAAACTGCAGGAATCCTGTGTCCCAATACTGCCAAGAGTCAGCCCTATTATTCCGAGTCTGATCAAGTCCCAGCAGTGTCTGAGAATAGTAGTGCATGTACTGAAGTACACATGTGTGGCTGCTTTCATCACCCACGTGTGAAGCCTGCAACTCTGGCATGCACCACTATGTGAACAAGAAGTTTCTGTTTCCACCACAGCTGAGAGCAGAGATGAAGGACAGAAGCCAGGAACATGTGGGATGTTTTGTGACTCTTCCCAATCAGAGTTTTAATGACAGATGTCAGGAAGTGGTAACCAGCTGTATCTGATCATCTTCTAGTGAGGCACAACATAACAGTATCACAACCTGTGTCATGACTTTCAGTGAAGTCCATAATAATAAACTTTACCAAATTGCTGCTTGATTCTAATGCTATTTGTGAGTTGTCTGACACCCTGTGAGTGCTGCTCTGTGTCAGCCCTGCCCTGCACTGCCTGCTTCTGCTGCACCTTGGTGTCTCTTCCCTGCAGTTGAGCTGTCTTGATTTGCAGAGCCTTTTTTACTAGTGGTTTGCACATATTCTGACTCTCCTGACCCATCCTGCCCCTTGGCAGGGAGCTGAAGGATGGTAGAGCTGCTCTACCTATGGGACCATGCTGGACTGCATCTGTGGGCTTTAGCAGAGGGATGGTTGGAAGGGAGTGGTTAGGCTGGGGATGGAGTTTCTTGAGACTAGAAAGGTGAAGATCCCAGATCACCCAGCAGTTCAGGCAGATAGATCCTAGATACTCATCTGATCCTTCAGGCAGGGTTCTGGTTTTTGTATTGGCAGACTAGATGTTCATTTTACCGGTGCCAGGACTTGACAAGACTAGGTAAAGCCAGGAGATCTACTGCAGCACTGGAGTGTTTACCCAGAGAATTGTGTCAGAACGAGATATTTTCTCAACTCAAACAACACAGCAGTCTGGACTCTGCACAAGTTTGGGTATATCTTGTCCATTTTCACAATGAAAGAGAGGGACAGAGATTTCAGATACTGTTTGTTTCTGGCCTGGACAGAGTCATTTCAAAAACCAAGCCCTCTCATCAAGAGGCATAAATGCCAGCAGTATTATAATTGACTGGTACTCTTCTCCCTCAGAATTTTAAGGCTCAGTTCACCAGTTGTCATCCTTGTGACAAAGTCATTTCCTGCTTCAGAAATGTGCCAAACACAAAGGTGTGAAAGGTGACAGATTTGAATGACACGTGATATTTTATGTGGCCTTGTATAGCAGATGTAGCTCCCAGAGACATTTCAGAAGTTACTGGGGAATCATTGCATACACCCCTCATCCCACCCCAGCTAGGTATTGCTTTCCACTCACTAGCTGTAGAAGCCATGGAGTTTTATGTTTGAGTAAAAGTGGTTACTTGCCCTGTGATGGTTTTCCTTCAAACTGATGTCAGGTGAGGATCCTGTGATTTATCACTGCTTTTCAGAACCTACAATTAACATTATGATTAGTTGGTTATGATGGTTTCTGCCAGAAACATGACACATTGTATGTTGGCTGCCATAAATATTTTACTCTTGCTGATCTTCTGGGTGGTGTCTGTAGACCAGCAGCAAGGTCCTCCAATTCTGCTGTGAGAGCTACTACTGCTGAAATTCCAATGTTTTTAAATGAGTCACCGTTTTATTATTCTTTCTTATGAAATTTTGCAGTTAAATCAATAAGAAATGGAGTGAACAGAAGCCAAAAGTAAAGCATTGCTTAGTCTGTAGAAGTAATCAGTAATTTATTGGTCTACACTTTAGTGCATATATAACTGTAAGTGATTATTTGATTCTCAGAGTACAGATGGTATCTTCAAGGCAGCACACCTTGTAATATCAATTCACTGTTCTCACAGTTTAAAATATAAAAACAAGATAAGTAAATGATATTTTTTTAACTGCTCATTAGAGATGCTATTTAATTTGTTTCTCAGTTTGCTTAAATGTCTGAAGTTGGTTTTCTAACACCATTGCTGCAATTTTTGTTACCATTACAAGGAAAATAACTCCTTCAAATTTGTATGGAATTAAAATCTAAGTGCATGGATATTCATGATGCTCATATTTAACTCAATAAATTACATACGTACTCTACGCTACAATTTTCTTGAAAGTGATGTAGTTTAATTAACTTGTCAGGCAGTGAACATGGTTGCTATAAGATTCAAAGATGCTTCTTTTTCAGGTTTTTGTCCAACGGATTTTTTTCAAGTGGATAGTTTCATAGTTTTCCTGTATATATTTCCCATTCCCGCCTGAAAATCTTTTACACTGGGATCAGGGAATGAAACAGTTATTACCTTATAAAAAAATTTAAAAATTCACAAGCTACATACATCATTAGGTATAGAGGTTATTTGAAATTTTGCCTTGCTCAGAAAGATGGACTGGATATTAAGTTGATAGGAATCCTTTGAACTTTAGCTCTGGGAAGTGCACAGATTAAAAGCACTTTCACATGGTCTGCCAATCCATCTTTGTAATAAATCTCCAGGGTATCTGCTACTAATGTGTGCTTAAGAGGGGTAACAAGGTAGCATTTCCTAATAGATCTGTGTGTATTTATCACCAGGTTTTTGGTTGCTTCTTTATCTGCTGAAATGAATGTAACAACATTTCCTCCACCTGTTCCCAGTGAAAAGAACCTCCTTATCACTGACATAGCTGAAGTGTCTTTCCATTGCCAGTTAATTATTAGGGCTGTTTTATGCAGTAATTCAGAACAGAATTAGAATGATGAAAAATTAGCCTTTCATTAAAATCGATTTCCTGTGTGTTTTTTTAGGCAATTGACAGTATTCATCAAGTGGGAGTCTACTGCCTAGCGCTTGTCCCAGCAAACACACTTCCCAAGACGCCGCTGGGAGGGATACACCTGTCAGAAACCAAACAGCTCTTCCTGGAAGGATCTCTGCATCCTTGTAACGTGCTGATGTGTCCCCACACCTGTGTAACAAACCTGCCTAAACCACGGCAAAAGCAACCAGGTAAGAGAGGAGTGAAGGCAAAGGGGCTCTGACTTCGTGCTGTGTGTTTATGGTACTGGAATGGAGCAAAGTCGAGTGATTGCTGATGCGGGTGAGAATCAGCCTGATTGGCTTTCCTCTTAAATGCTCCGTGTGTGTCAAGGTCATCATTGGTGCTGCCAGAATCTAGAAGCACCTTCAGAGAGAGTGCAAGGGAAAATGATAATTCAATAAAGATGACATTTTTATCACTCTACAAGGCACTGCTGAGACCACACCTGGAGTTCTTTGTAAATTCCTCTTCAGTTATGTTTAAAGAGGATGGACTGAGACCAAATCAGAGAAAGATAAAATCTTGGCTTATTTTGAAGGCTGAGTTTGTAAACTAGAAACGGAGAGGAAGAGGACTGTTGACACTAAATAACAGAGTTGGAAGAGCAAATACTTAAAAAATTAAGTTTAAGACCTGGTCATGAATAAATTAAACCAAAGAATGAGTGGTTTAATCCCCCATCTGAGTAGGCAGAGTCTATATTACTGTTACAGCAGGTATGTTAGAGGGAAAACCCGAACTAGTTTTAAGATGGTTCTTCCAGAAGTTCTGCCTCTTCATGAAGAGTGTTGGATGAAATGGTTCAGCAAGGCACTGTCTCAAGAAACCAAGAAAGCCCTTGTAGCCTGCTGTAGTCCAGTCACTGGTTACTCGTGCCCAATGTACAAGCAAATTTTTAACACATTTTTGCCTTTGAATCCAATTGCAGATTTTAGTACTCAGATTAATTGCAAGGAGTTCTGGATGTGTAGCCTCAGGCTTAAGACTTGAATTCAGCTACATTAGACTAAGTGTTGGTTATTTTCCACTTTGAAAAACACCTTGGAATTAGAAGTGGGTTTGCTCTCTGGATCTCGAATGTGGAGACCATCCATCATGAACTCAGTGCAAGTTTGCCTAAACCATCAGCTTTTTTTAAAACCTTTGGACAAATGTTTCAGAATCAAAACCATAATCTTAGTTTGTGGATACTGGGAATATCAGAGGTTAACAGTGACTTGGACTTACTTAATGAAAGCCATGAGGCCTTTTACTGCAGTGCTCACTTTGGTATTTCCTTGTTGCTGCACCGCAAAACAATCACTGAATTAGAATCAATGGAGATTGTTACAGATATCTTATGTATACATTAAATATTACTATGGTAAAAGTAGTCCCAGGAGCACAGAAACAAAACTGATAGTATCACATTCTCCCATTTTGTGTTGTTGTGACATTCCCAGAGGATATTGCTTTTATAATTTTAAAGAAGAGTAGTCTGTAGGTGCTTTTGGTTGTGCGTTGTCTAGTTACTTACACCACAAATGATCACTTGGACATCATGGACTAGAAGTAAAGCCTGGTGTCAATTGCAGTTGATGAGTAACCCATGCTGGAGAAGCAGAAAACAAATGCCAACATGAGCTTAAGTGGTATCTGTGAGACAGGTATTGTCCCCTAATGGCAGCAACAAAACATCAGTGAAATTCACCTCATGGAGAAGTGTCAGCCATGACATCTTCTTTTCTTCTGAAGTTGTTTATCTTCACTCTTGATCTTATTCTAGAGGGCTTGCGTATATTTTATCATATGCACCGTGTACCTTCCTAGTCCCTGTCACTTCATGTCTGTAGCATTGCAGAATTCCCAATACAGATGCAACTTAGCCCAGGTACCAGAAGAGGGAAATAGGAATGTTGTCCCTCTGGATTGAGGCATTTGGATGGATATGCCTACTGTAGGAATTAAAGTTTCCAAAGAGTCATCACATCAAGACAAGATGTGTCTCTGGCTGTGGAGAGCCCATGCTAAATGAGATGTTTTGAGAGGATGAATCCAGCCCTACGTATCTTCCAACCATTTCTGGTCCACAACCAAAGTTTGTGTCATCAGAGATGTGCTCAAGATTTGGTTTTGTGGACAGCAGTGAGGAAAACATCATGTAATGCAAAAGAAATCACATGAATGTTCATCCACAAGCAAAGGATTTTTATTGTGGTTTGCATATTTCTGCTTTATTCTAGAAATTGGCCCTGCCTCTGTGATGGTGGGGAACTTGGTCTCTGGAAAAAGAATTGCACAGGCCAGCGGTAGAGATTTGGGGCAAATAGAAGATAATGACCAGGCCAGAAAGGTAAGCTAAACTTTTCTGTTACAGCTTATATTTAACATCATACAGTTAACTTCATACAAATATATAGTTAATATCATATAGTTGACACCAGGACACTTAGCGGAACAGAGATATGATGGATGATGATGATAATGATGATGAGTTATGATGGGTGATGATGATGATGATTATTATTATTTTTACAAAATTTGTTGATGTCTTATTTTTAATGAATGCATATATTTAATATTTCAGAACCTCCTTTACAGATAAATGTGAAATAAACGCAAGGAGAGGTCACTGCATTTCATTTTTATGGATTTTTTAAAATAAGTTTACATGGGACAACAGAAAAAATGTGATGGGAAGTGCCAATGGGACTTCTTCCAGAAAACACCCTCTGTTATATAATTTTTACTAGCTCAAGTGGAATCCAGAGAATTTTGTTTACATATATGGTCCTTACCTTATTTGTTGTTATTTCAATCCTGGAAAATTAAGTTGAAATTCAGCTCTTTTGGGAGTTTATGTGAGTAATTAAATTAGTAAGTTCTAAGCTTTATAAGTACTTATATATTTATAGTAATAAAAAGAGAGGAAGCTAAAGAATTAAATAGTGCTTAAATTCAGAGAGACCAGTTAAAACTGTGTTACTGCCTTGGAAGTATATGCAGTAATACATCATAATCCCAGCAGTGGCTTCACTTCCAGAGAGGCCCCTGCTACCGTGCAAAAGCACTGTGCTATAACTGTGTGACAACAAGAGAATTAATTCCTGTTTAGTGCTTCTGGGTACTGTGACCTGGGTTTTAAAGCCAAGAAGTTGTTCAGTGTTGTGAGTGCCACTCTGCTTTGTTGCAGTTCCTGTTCCTGTCGGAAGTGTTGCAGTGGAGAGCTCAGACCACCCCTGACCATGTGCTCTACACTCTGCTCAACTGCAGGGTAAGAAGCTCAGGCCTGGCTCCAACAGGCTTGGAAAAGGGGCACTGGGATTTCAGCAGCACCTGCTTGTGCTGTGGCTGGATGTGACCTTTCTCTTCCTTTTCCCACTAATACTCAGCTGTTATATTTAATGTTCACTGAGGCAGAAAGGAAAAGAGTGTAATCATGGCCAGTAGACAAGATATAGATTGCTTTTGTATCAGACAGTGTGCTGTACACATTTCTCATTTCTTTTTCCACCATATACATGTTGTGTGTGAGCTGACACTGCAGATCTGTTTCAATGCTGTTGAATCGGTTTCAAATCTGTCCCTATGCTGAATAACAGTGTTTAATACTGCTCACCATCCTGATTTCCAATTTGAAAAGCACAGGCTTGGCAAAACCAAAGCATTTTCCCTAAATAAAGCAACGGCTGTTGTTTTTGACATTGGACCATCTGAGGGAAGTGTGAGAATGAGGAAAGGAGGTGAAGAAAAGAAAATATATGTCCAGAACACAATCAGGTCTGCAGAGGATCCCTGATAAATCTCTCTGCATAACCTACATGGGTGCCAGCCTGGCACAGCATTTCATTGCTTACTAAAATTGAATTAAAGAATGTGACAGGTGCAGAACTTGGCTTTGCTAAGGGTAAAACTTCCTTGCTTTCGGTAGTGTAACTTCTTTATTTCCTGGATGATTACAGATTACAGATGGCAAACCAATAGTTCTGAAGACCACAGAGAGAATTAAAGTCTGATTTCAAACCATTCCATCACAATACATCTACACATATCTATCAAATCTGGGAAACATACATAGTGTGAGAAAGTCTCCAGGAGAGGGGAGGCCTGGAATAGCGCTATTCCCTGGAGTTGTAGCTGATGTTGTCTCAGCCCATTGTGGTCTTTATGCAACTTGAATGGGTTCTTAAACCTCCAGTAATTTGTGAACCTCTGTGAAATCACCACTTACAGTATTTACAGAATGTGCTTCTCCATTTTACAGTGCTGGTACAAAGTTCAGCTTGAGGCTACCAGTAAGTCATTAAATAACTTTTAAAAAAATTCAGATTGATAGCTCATATTTGTGAATATGTGAAACCTGACAGATAAATAGTGAAGTAGTAATGCATTTTTTTATGGCAATGTAGTAATCTTGAGAGGCAATGCAGTTCAATGTTACACCATTAAAGTATTGCATTTCTGTGTCCTGTAAGTTAGGAGCAAAGATGCTGTGAGAAAGAGTTGATATGTACTATCCCATCTCTTCCACAGAAGGCTGTTGCTTTTGAGCTTTAAATAAAGCAAACTTCCCGTGCTGAAAGAAGTGTTCAAACAGTGGGAAGTAAGGACACAATGTGCAAAACAAGGATTAACAAAACAAATTCTTGTTTCATAGAAGTGAAAAATAGTTGGATTTTGAAATACAGTTTCTCTGTTACTCTCAGTGAAGGGTATCTTATTATATGAAATTTGTTTAAAAAATGTAATGCTTTTTGGAGAGAATTAATATTTTATAGAAAGGGAATACAGGTTTGGTGGGGTTTGTCCTAGGCAAGTTTTATTGCTCGTCTTGAATTTTAGTTCTGATTTGTAACTTTTCCTATTTTGTCTTCTTTGGACATTGTCTGTACACTTTGTTCTAAAACATTCAGGCATCCTGCAGTGGATGACTAATAAAAGTCCACTGAGATTAGTGTTTTCCTGTAACCCAAGCTTTGAGAATTTGAAATATTTCAAAATTAGTGCAGTACATTGTTTTTAGTGTGTGTCATGAAGGATTGCAACACCTTTACATTTCAGGATAGCTAATTAAAGGCCCAAAGGGAGTAGTTGTCTGATGCTTGCAAGTGATTCTTGTCCAACAACAGGATTCTCCTTCCCTACAGTTCATATAAACAGTGACTTCCCACTGATTCACAGGCAGCAAGTGCCACAAGTCTGAAATGTAAACAAGCTTTGCACAAATTCACATGATTTGCAGCAATTCCCCATCTGTTGGTAGGACCTATGATTCTGATGTGTGAGGGGATATAAAGAGTCCTTCTCATAACCATGGAAACAGGCAATTTCTTGAAAGAAGAAATGGAGAGTTTAAGTACATTCTCCTGACAGGTCTGCAGCGGCAGGACAGCCAGACCTCAGGCTGCTTTGGCATACTCAAGGCTAGATAGATGGAAGTCATCTCTGGTCCAGCATCCATAGAGTTGCATATGTCTTTAGAGGAAGCTTTCTTAGTGAAATGATCCCCACATTGATCAAAAGACTGATTAAAATTGCCTGGAGTGCAATTCAGTGAGTGTGGGTGCTGAGGATGATGAAGAGGAATGCTGAGCCCTGACTTTGTCTGTTTTATTTTCCGTTGGGTTGTGCTCTTTGTTGAGTCTTTAATGAAGTCTGTGAATGCCAGGTGATCCTGGTAACATGGCACTGCTTGCAGGGCTTGCTCTTTGGCAAACTGCTCCCTCCTCTCTGAAGCCTGGTCAGTAAACATTGTGGTGGTGTGTGGGGTGGTGGTGGATAGAAACCAGCATCAGAACAAATGCTTTTTATTCCTTGCCTGGTTAAAATAGAGTCTAAAATACATTTCTTTAAAACAGTAGACCTTCTTGCCTTCTCTCTTAATAAGGATAGCAGTGCAATACTTTTTTATTGTATTACATTGCATTTTTGATGAACTGTTCTATTTTAGTGTTTATATTTTCTACTTTAGTGTGTGTGTATATATTTACATATTCTTACCTTTTTCCCCCAGTTTTTTGAGAATCACTTTTTTTAACGTGAACTTAGTACTTGTGGTAGGTACCAGGCATGTCACAGCAATAATGGAGACCAAATTCCTCTTTTTCCACAGAACAAGTACACAAGCCAAGATGCAGCCCTTCCCATACTGCCCTGTCCCTTTCTGGAAGCCCAGACCTGGCCCAACCAGCTCTAGGTGCAACCAGTCTGTCCTGTACATTCATTTTTAGACTTCTGAGGTGTCTGCCTGCAGTGGTAGTGAATTTTTATATACATGCATATATTTTTCTAAATGTGTATTTGTGTGTGTACATATGTACACACACAAACACACACACACATATATATATATTTAGGAACTGCAAGAACTGTAACATTCATTCAATTTAAAACACTGGCTGTTTGATAATTTTGGGTTTTCACTATATGAAGTGCTTCAAAAATGCCAAGCTCATGCTGACCAGAGTTATTCAAATTTAACAAATGCCTTTCTTCTCTCTTTCATTCATATGCAATATAAGTGCTTATCTTCTGTTCCAGACTAATTCTTTTCTCTGTCACAAAGTATTGTTTTCTCCTGTGTCTTTTGTCTCTTAAGTATTTCTGCTGGGCCATTTGGCTCCACTCCAGCATGCAGACAAGAAAATGCAATTTTCAGAATTGCTCTCCACAGATGCTCCAGTTTGCTAGGGAGATCATAAAGGAACTTCCCTGGCTGCGGCCTGTGTAGCAAGGGAAGTACAGATTACATGGGCAGGACATTAGCATACTGCTGTACTGCCTTGGTTGGGGCAGAAGCACTGTTGAGGGCAGAAGGTACAGGGAAAGGAACAGAGAACATTCCTCTGCCTTACAAACATCTTTTTTCCTTCCAGCTACAGTTTGGCCTAAAGCTGAATGTTTCCATATTTTAAGTTGACTGCATGACATATTGGGGCTGCCCCTCATCCCGCAGCTTCTAAGGTGAAGAGGAAAATAGAGTTTCGGCACATCACGTTATCTCCTGTGACATTTATCTTTCTTCCTGTGCAGGGAACAATAGCCAACTCGCTGACATGTGTCCAGCTGCATAAACGAGCTGAGAAGATAGCTGTCATGCTGATGGAGAGGGGACATTTACAGGATGGAGACCATGTGGCTTTGGTTTACCCACCAGGTAAAGAACTGCTGTAGCAGTACCTTGGTACTCCCGGAAGTTCATCGAGATCCTTCAGAACAGCGCTGCAGCAGTGGTGTTACCATGTACATGAAGTTAACTGGCAAAATACAGAATATTTTCCTTATGCACATTTCTTTGAATTTAGTCAAACATGTTTAAAAGGATCTCTCTCTGTGCGTACACACAGATTTTATTTCTTTGGGTTCCAATTAAGACTAACCTGTGTTTTTAAAACAAGTCTCTTACGAGCAGTCAAATTTAATTACTGCTGCTTTTTTTTTTTAATTTGCTGAATATAGACTATTTTATGAGCATGCAGTTCCATCTGCTAAGTGTTCTTAGATTCACCTGTTCAATTCCCTCTTGGAAGTGCTGCATTTCATGAGGGTAAAGCAACAATAACCAGGACGTAATACATGGGGTTTTTTTAGAGTAGAAATTTGATTGATAAGTAGCAAATGACTAATAAATACAAAATGATAATTACAATTTTCTCTATAGATTCTTAATCTAGACAGCTCTTTTGGTTTGGATTTTCATCCCTTGGCATCAGGGCTTTTAAGTTTGTGTTAACTGGTCATATATTTGACATTTGCTGGAAATTATTTCTGATCAAGTGCTACTCTTTAACATTTCTTGTGTGTTGGTAAAATAAACAGTGTGATTTAAGGTTTGTAATGTGATATTTGGTTTGTAAGGACTGCAAGACACTGGTTATATCTTTGTAGTTATAGGAGCAGTTTCGCGGTGGTAAATATGGGAAAACCTTTTCCATGAAATAAGACTAGTACTTTAAACTTAAATGTTTGATTTCTGTATTTCACTTCCCATGAATGAAGCGTTTTACTGAAGGAGCAATAAGCTGTCAGTACTGCAGATCCTGTTCTTCTGAAAGAATAAACCAGTCCCCACTGTCATCTTATCACAGCCTGTGTACAGCACCTGGGAGGTGTCAGACAGGAGTATTCAAGGGATCTTTGTTCAGTTGTCTGTTCAGCCTCCTTAGGTAGCCTGAAGGGTGCTGTCCATTGTCCATCATCTGCAGTCAATATTTATATGGGACAGCACCTAATATTATGTTAGAAGCAGGATTTCAAAATCATTACTCCCTTTTTTACTGTAAAATTTCAGGTAGATAAGGCTGCCTATGTGAGGTTAAAAATGGCAAGAGAAAGAGGGTATTTTATGGAACCTGCAGATGTTCTTTCTGCAGCCGATAGGACCAAGCATCATCCCACCTCGTCCTTTTCCTGGGACATCTCTCTTCTTGTACTCTCTAGAAATGTAAATTTAGGAAGATAATTAATCTGTAGAAGTCAGTCTTTTTAACAGGTTACTTCCTGATCATCAAAGTGGAGTTCTCCTAAATATTGATATCTGGCTGCAGTTCTGTGTGTCGCCTGTGCTTTCTCATGCTCAGAGCAGTGCAGTTGAGAGGAATCAGTGAAGCTGAACAAATACTGACAAGGGGCTGAAAAAGAAGTCTGTTAAAGGGCTTAGTCACTCATTTAACCTTCTGGGTTCAGTTCCAAGTAATATTTATGCTGACATAGGAGTCTGTGATTAAGTGATTTGATTTTAAGGGGAGGCTTTCTGCTTTGTTCTCCATGCAGGGATAGACCTGATTGCGGCGTTTTACGGATGCCTGTACGCGGGCTGTGTGCCAATAACAGTGCGACCTCCACATCCCCAGAACATTGCCACCACCTTACCCACAGTGAAGATGATTGTGGAGGTGAGCAGACACCTCAGATTGCACTAGTAGATGAAATGGGTGATGGATTTGTGTTGTTAGGAGCAGTAACTTGAGTAACTTGAGTGGTGGTTGGGTTGAAGAGCTGTATTCCTTCCCAGGGCTCTGGACTTCAGTGTGTTGCAAGATCAACACTGCTTGACAACACACAACCTGCTCACTTGAGCTGGCACATTTTGCCCCAGTTACGTGACTCCTTTCAAAAAATATATTTAAAGTGCTTTATTATATTTAGCTATATGCCAAGAGGGGTAGGATTCCTCACAGGCAGTGCCACACTGACTGTTGAGAAAAACCTCAGTGGGAGGTTTATCCTCACCCGATGGCGTGCTCAGCTCTGAACATCCAATTTTCTGCATTTAAAACAATTTCAAAGTTCTGTTGTGAAGATGTTGGTCAGTATTTTGTTTCATCCACGAAAGTGTTACTCAGACTTTTTTCATTTGATATTTTGGTATTTTGGCTTTATCTAACAATGTTCAGCCTTTGTTGCACGTAAATAACTGCAATGTGCATGTTACTGAGGGAAATAAGAGGGTTGAAATCAGATAGCCTTTTACATCTGGCAGTTTCTAATTTATCAATTGGAATTCTTCAGGAAAAGTTTAAACAAATGTGTTTTTATCCTTGCAAATTAATTTTGATATTTTCAATTTACAAGTAGTAGAGATAGTTGTAATTTTTGGCCTTCCTTATGGCATCAGGTGTCACAAAGAATCAGAAGAGGTATGAGAAACTGTCTTATTATTTTCAAGATTCTCATTATTTAATATTTTGGCACTCGGTGCTTTTAAA
Organism: Falcunculus frontatus; assembly: GCA_013398115.1. Taxonomy (NCBI): domain Eukaryota; kingdom Metazoa; phylum Chordata; class Aves; order Passeriformes; genus Falcunculus; species Falcunculus frontatus. The sequence goes on along the minus strand of VZRV01001518.1, from coordinate 3,534,370 downwards.
CATTAGTTGTTAACATATAGAAGTGATGTAAAATGTGTTTATTCCTTTTTCTTTTGATGTTTAAGAGCTAAACTAGATCTGTTTGATTTCATGATAAAAAACTGACAGATCTAAGCTGACTTGTATTCATCGTCCCTTCAATAGACTAACTTTAAATGAAATGTTGACATTTATTAGCCATATTAATGCCAGTTTGACTTATAAACCTCTCAGCTCTGTTTTACACAAGAATTTCTTTCAATTTTGAGACTAATGGCCTTGTAGAAATTAAAATATTGTGGCTGTTCTTTCACTGCCAATGTGGTCACACAAATTTCCTGATGTGTTGGGGTCAGTGCCTGCTCTAACATGTTGTACATCTGCACAGCACCTTTTGAAGTCAGTAAGAATGACTTCTGAGTAAAATTTGGCCTACATAATTGTGTTTTAGTGATGAGCTAGTAGTTGTAAAATATAACTGAGCTGAGCCCCATCTTGAGCAGTTGCTAACCTGTAGCTCAGATGTGTTCTTTCTCCTTTCCACCACCCCTATGTGTTTACTTCTGATGTGCAATTCTCCAGGCATGGATATTCTGTATTTTAATGAACCTTGTGATCTTTCGGATTATGGAATTTCTGAGAAAGCTTCTAACCACCAACTCTTGAAATTCCTTTTGTTTTATGGCTTAGTGTCCCAAATCAAGATTGTCATAGATTAAAATTAGCTATGTAAGAATTAATTTGTCTTTCCATGACAGTGAAAATGATTGGATTGAGGGGCGCTGCAGTCGCTTTGTTTGTATCCACTTTTACCTTGAAATATTTAGAGTGTCTATACAGGGAAGTAATGGGATTAGAGTGTCAAGAGATTAGAGTTTGGTTCAGTGATGTTTGTCCAAATTTCCAAATTTCTGGTGTTGTATAAAGTTGACTTGAGATTATTGTCAAGAGAAGCTGTTCTCTTCTTCTCAGTGTACATATGATTACTGATTTCATTAGCTTAAACACTGGAAATTTAATGTGCAATGAAATGTTTCATTTTCCTCAAAGAAAAAACATACTCTTAGCAGCATTTGCACAGATTTTGAAAGTTTGGGTAAAAGAAGAAGAATGTTGCCTTTTCAGTTTTTCCTGTGTTTTATCTTCAGTGGTTTCAGTGTTCATATTCGTGTTTGTCTGAATTCCTTAAGTATATTAGTTTTCATAATCAGTAAGAATTATTCTTGTAGTTTATACCTATGAACTTTTAAAAATAGCAAATCTAAAAGGAGAATTCAGCATGTATCATCTAAAATTCAGTGTAGATGGTATTTGCAGTCAGCTCACCATTTCATTTCTTAGTGCCACTTGCACAATTTCTGTTCTAGAGCTACTTTTGCCAATATCAGAAGAGTTCCCGGTGGTTTATCACTAGCACAGGAACTGGAAATACATGGCTAACGTAACATTGACTTAAGATAGCAAAATTATTATTATAAAATGTCAGACTAGGTTTTGGTTTATCTGAAAATATTGTTTATAAACCAAGATATATTATCATCATATAGGAAATGTTTTGGACAATCTTCTTTACTGGCACTTTGGGGTGAGAACTGATATAATGTGTTGGAAATGTCACATTCTCACTATTAAGGTGCCTTTAATTTCATTACAGTGCTCTTCTCAAAGTGCAGTTTTCATGTAAGTTGTAAAATTCACAGGACTTTGTCTGCTTCATGAGCTGCAGTTTTTGAGCACCTGCTGATCAAAAAACATAAAGTTGATACACCTGTGTCTGGTTCTGGCAGAAAATAAGTCACAGTCTTGCCCATTTTCATGGGAGAGCTAAATTAGTATCCCATCGTGTTTTTGTTTATTTCTTGAATTTCTAGGTGAGCCGCTCTGCCTGCTTAATGACTACGCAATTAATATGTAAATTGCTACGGTCGCGGGAGGCGGCGGCAGCAGTGGATATCAGGACATGGCCTCCAGTCCTGGATACAGGTGAGTGCTGGGCTTAGGGGCCCTTTGTCTTTTGTCACCGTGTTTGTCAGTGACATACACACGTTTTCTGTCTCTGTCTCCACCAGACGATTTGCCAAAGAAGCGGCCTGCACAGATCTACAAACCTTCTAACCCTGAAACGCTTGCTTACCTTGACTTCAGTGTCTCCACCACGGGCATGCTGGCAGGGGTAAAGGTAGGGACTTCTGCTAAAGCTGCCCTTCTTGCTGTCCTGCCTGGCAGGTGGTTGCTCCTAATTTGTGACTCTTTGTGATTTTTGGAACTAGGAATTGAAGTTCTTCCTCCCTTGCAGTCATTGTTTGATTCCATTGACATTAAATTAGTTCTTCTCTACTTGCTACAGGACTGGGTGTGGTGGGTTTAGGCCCTCTCCTCCTCATCAGACTAAAAATTTCATTCCATTACTCCTGTGCATAGACCATTAGTTTGTCTGCCTGAAGCACTTTTCATTATAGGTGTCTGTTATTTCCAATCTCTGAAGGAAATGAGACTGTCATTGTTTTCCTGCTTGTTCCAGTGCCCATTCGTTGCTCCCTTCTTGTTGCAACTCAGCTACTGGTCACTGGTTTTCAATATTCTCTTCTTCATGCAGTTAAGGAACATGATGGTTTCTCTGGTATATTCACCTAGTACAGTACTAGAGTAAGCTGCAAAATTCATTGGTAGATTGGTTTGATAAGCTCAGGCATCTTGAGCTCTTGAAATCTATTCTGCCATTTTCTCCAACCCTCTAGCCACAATTCATCAAATCTGTTTTACCTAACTTATGTATCATTCCACTATTGGTTTCACCAAGACACTGTAAAATCACTCTGTTATTCTTACCTGTTACCTCCTTACTCCTATTTGTTGCATATCCAAGGATTAAGATTACTTTAGCAATCTCTGCTGATGTATCACTCAGAGCCTATGTTGAATTCCTCATACTCTCTGGTATTATCCATCTATTTGTGGAAACTGTCAGCATATTTTATAAAGAAAACATCATTTTCCCAGTTTTCAGGTGAAGAATTTGGAGCACAGAGCTGGTGAAGTGACCAACTTAAGGCTGACTAATGGTTAAATGGTTGACTTTGTTGATGGTTACATATTGGACACTCCTGCAACATTCATTCCATCGAGCTTTGAATAGCTAGAATGCCTGCAGATATGGAGTGGTCACTGGGCTCCTCAGCAGGCAACAGAGAGAAGCAGGAACTTTTAGGGCATCATTTATCTGACTTATCTAAAACATCTATTTTTAAAGGAGTGAATGTCACATAAGTCTTCATTTCCTCTAGAGGAAGCCTCAAATGATTGTTTCAGATGCAGACATCTGTATTAAATCAGGTCTGAATTACACTTTATCAGACTTGCAGAAATGGCTACTAACTATGCAAAGTGAGTTTATGGGAAAGTTCAAAGATAGTCAGAGGCAGGACAGGTCGATGAGCCTTTCTTAGTGTGGCTAGAGGGAAATACAGATAAATCTATCAAGGAATTCTTGATTGGCTTCTAATATCTGGGTCACAGAGCCTGCAGGTCACTGACTCAGCAGGTTTCTGTAAACATTCACGACATCATCATTAATGATTAATTAATTATAAAAGGATCAAAAGAGGCCACAAGGCTTATATTCATAATGCAGTGGTACTAAATTAAAAGAAATGGCTAAATAACTCCTGTGCCTCCTGAAAAGTTGATAAATGTTTTGTAATCACTTTGAAAGTAATCGATTCCACTTGTGTTTGCTCTCAACATTTTCAATAGCTTGCATGCAGTATGGTTAAAAATTTGCAGAATAACAGCAGTTCTGTATCAATAGAGTTCAGTTTAATCCCGTGTGAAAAAGTGGTCTTGATTCAGCTGGAGTACAATTAATCTGCAGATGATCACAATACAGACACCCATTCTGAGCTGGTCCTTTTGCATCACTTGGAACACATCCGGCCTCAGTTATGGCTGTCACTGGAATGGAGAAAAAGTCACTTCTGGAGCTTTATTCCCCTGTTTACTTTAGGATCAAATAAATTTTACCTTCCAAGTGCCCATTTTCCTCCATTGACTCTCAGTGAGCAGTATATAAAGCAACCAGCTTCCCTGTGTGACAGAGATCAAAGGTTTGGTAAGTTAAATCCCATTCAGGCTGTATTTCTAACACCGGTGTCTTTCTTGTTGCTAATAGAGAGGACAAACATTAAAAGATATTTTCCTGTTTCCTTTGTCATTAGAACTTGTAAGTCAGGATGGGTGAGCGTGGAAGGCATCCTAGTACTAGGAAAAAAATCAAAAGAATTTCCTTTGGATCAGGTTTTTTATTTCTACTTTCTGCTTGTTTTATCTTTGAGAGGTTTCTTACCAAAATTTTAAGAGTCTTTTTCTCAACTAGGAGCTGGATAACGTGAAGATATTTTACAGATATTTATTTACAGAAACTTTGCTAAGTTTATTGGGGATTTTTATTGCTGAATGATTAGATACTTAGTACTGTTTTGCTGGCAAAATTCCTTTCAATTTAAAAAGTGCATTGGTATTTTTTATTTATTCTGTTAAGAGATATGTACTTTATAATATGGTACTGATGATCAACAAAATATTTCATTCAGTCATTCATTCCTTTATTCTTCCAGAAAGTGTAGCATGTTATCATTAGCTTTGCATACAGCTTGGAGCACATCTTTAAACCACTCACAGCTTTCTTCCTAAATCACTTCAAACTTACCATTCATTCTGTCTCCTCTCCCCTTTCACAATTATTTGGATGCCCTCTTGAAGGAAAATTATGTTTTCTAAGTTATAAATTACCTGTGTGCTTACACTGAGCATAAAGTCAATATTTATTTGGTGTTTTTATCCTGTAATTGATATAAGCACTTGGTGCAGTCTGAGAGTGAGCTTTCCAATGACACAGTTGATCATTTTAATTGCTTTGCTGTTGTCTTTCAGATGTCTCATGCAGCCACTAGTGCCTTTTGTCGTTCTATTAAGCTGCAGTGTGAGCTTTATCCCTCCCGGGAAGTCGCGATCTGCTTGGACCCCTACTGTGGACTTGGGTTTGTCCTCTGGTGCCTCTGCAGGTGAGGCTTCTCCTCAGCCTTTTCTGAAACATGGTTTCCATTGTGCTGTGGCAGGACAGAACGGATGATGTGAGTGATGAAAGGATGGGAAGAACAGATTGGGACTGCCAGAGGCAGTTGGGATTGCTGGAAGCTGTATGGAAACTGCTGTATGGAGGATGTGGTTTGTTTGAGAGGGGCATGGCCGTAGGTATTTAGACTTGGAAGTACAGAGCATCAACACAGCTTCTCATTGACCTCCTGCTGCTTTACTGCTGTCTCTGCAGGGCCTGACTTGTTTCATTTGATGAAAGCAGTGCTTTACCAATATTACCTTAAGGAAGTGGTTTCCTTGCGTCCTCTTTTTCATTCTCTAACCTGAAAGCAGGAGTAGATATCAGGGGACTTCCTCATTTGTGAGACTTTCAGGATTTGGTTTTTGCAGACACAGGAGTGTGTTTTCTTGCAGGTACTTATATGGCAGTAGCGAAGTTATCAGAGAACACAACATTTCTAGTGAAATGCGGATCTGCTTTTTTTGGTTAATAAATTTAGAAATACAGCAATTCTGTCAATCTCTATACTCCAGGGAAGCTACAGTTCAGCTACTGAAAGCAGGTCTATCGATTTATTTTTTTTTAAGTTAGCTGGGTTGATGCAGAGGCAAAGGAAAAGAACTGTGGGAGTGTTAATGGAGCCCATTTTGATGAAGGCATCTCGGAGTCACAGTAGTCTGACATCTTTGCACTCTCCACAGAAAGTTTTTTGGTGTTAGAAGTTCTGCTATTTTTAGTTACTAAAATGAAGATAATCCACAGCATTAAAAATACTTTGGATAAACTTTGTACCAATTTACTAAATAGCTGAAGGAAGTATTATTTTATAACAACTGCAGCAATTTCTTTTCAGCAATTATTGTTTATTTTAAAGTAGGCTATTGGCATGGTTTATTGCCCTTTCAAAATATTTGTTATTATATATTAAATAGGCTAAAGATTAACAGTATTATCTTATTCATTCTTGATCAGTTTCTCTTGATTTAAGCTATACTTGCCTAATACTATTTTGGATTTTACACAGGGATTAGAGTTGCTTTTGTTTTGAAAAACTTTTGGGTTTTCAGCATTTCATTTACCCAACATAAAAGTAAAACTATTGAGGCTGCAAAAAAAAACTTCATAAATTTTGAGGTTTTGATTAAATCACTCTGATTTAAGTTTAATTTTTTAAGTGTTGATTTTTTTGAAGTCAGGTGGCTGTTTCTGATAAAGATTTGAGGGTTCCAGCATGTGCTGATGTGAGCACTGTTGGGCCAGGGAAGGACAGTACAGCACCACAGGAGAGTTCAGCTAAGGAATGTATCATTGTATAGGACAGTGCTGGAGCACAGAGCATCCAAGAATAACTTCTATGCAACATCATGGTAGAGCCATAAAACACAGATAAATGTTGACCAGTCTAAAACCCAAGTAATTTGTGGTGCCCAAGACTCTCCTGAATACAAAATTTTTTTTTCTTCTAGAACCATTTTTCCAACAAATATGCATTTGCTGCCCTTAGGTCCTTCCCAATACTGATAGTATACTGAATACTGATAGTATTCAGCCTTTCAGAAGGAGAAGATTGTTTATGACTGGCAAGTGAATTAAGGCAGCAAGCCTCTGGGAGAAAGCAATCAGAGACTGTGCTCATTTGTAGCTTATAGAAGGAATAGAAAATTTTATACACCATTTTCAAAGAAGAGAAAGGAAACAAGGGAGTTGAAGGAATTGAGATCAGGCCAGCAACACTCTATTCTTATGAACCATCACATCAATCTCTTCTTTGCCACTGATCCCCTGTTCCTATTAAATCAGAAAAACTTCAGGCTGCTAGAATTGCAATTGTCATTTGGAGAAACCTGGCATCAGATACAGTCTAATTAATTCCACTTACAAACCTAATTTCCATTTCATTACTGTTTAGAAATGAGTATTATTTGATGTCATAGGAAAAAACCACATCCTGGAGTTTATAAGGCTCTTACTCCTCATAACTTAAAATGTTGTGACTTTGCATTTTACCCTTTGAGGTTCAACATAACTGGATCCTGCCCAACATTTCAACCCAGATTTCTAACTCAGAGAATTCTACTCTAAACTTATGATTGTCAGCACATCCATTAACTAAATTAATATTTCTAATGGCATATGGAAATGAAGTTAGATCTTCAATTTTTTATAAGTTAGGGGCTTTTGAGAGTTAAATAGGAACTCTTTGTTTTAGGAGCCCAGCAGGAAGCAAGAGCAACCTCCTGTGCTCGGTGCAGTTAAAAGTACATTTAAACTCCTTTATTAACTAGACCAAAGGAAGCATTGACTAAGGAATTGAAAGAAAAACTAACCTTTTATCCCCGTTGTAGGTGCTTAGACGTTGTGCTGGCCTGCTTCACTGCGGTGCCCCAGAATGCCCCATTCTGTGAGGTCAAAGCTACTTAGGAAAGCTGCTGGAGCATGGAGCCAGCCCTTTGGTAAGTTTGGAATATATTGCATAGTTTTGCAAAGTTTTTTATTTTTTAAAAATTTATTATTTTATGGCCTAAAGGTTATAAAATAATAAAGAAAAGAAACCTTGCAAAGCAGAGCAATACATTTAAAAGAACTGTTCCCTCTAAACTGGCCACATGCTCCAGCAGGGTTTCCTTGGAACCTTTGTCATTGAACAGCAAGTCCTGGGTGTGGCAGCAGACGTCAGCCCCATGTGAGTTCACAAACCCCTAACTTTCTAATTCTAATGAGTTCTTATTCATGATTCAATAAAAGAATACATTATCTTTGCGTTTTTCTCTTTAATAATCTCATTTATCCATTCTGAGAGGGTGATCCTAGTATTCCAACTTGCATTGCATAAATTTTAAAATGTATTACATTCTTTAAAAGGAAAAAAAAAGTCCTCAAATGTGAAACAACCTGAATTCTAAATCCCATTGTTCAGAAATGCTTCCTGAAATTAAGATGTCCCTGTCTTAATGCTTGTCACTGTGGGGCAGAATAGAGCATTCTGCAGTTTATTACTGAGGATTCACTTAATTGATAGTTGCTGAGTAATGCAATAGAATAAGAATTTTCCCTCTACTTCAGCCCAGCTAAGCCAATTCAAATTGCAGTTCTACTTTTACTGCTGGAAGACAGAATTATCCTTGCTCAAATTAAAATTAAGTACATTAATAATTTTAAATCAATTTTGTATATATTCTCAGACATTGAGCTTGTAGTAGTGGAAGTCAGTGAGACTTAGACTGGACCAGAGGAACTGAATTTTCTGGTCCACAGTGGCCATGCAATAAATAACACAATTGCTATGAAATGGTCCAGGGAAGGCTTTCCAGGGAGGGTTCTTTCTCCTATCCTGCTCCTGCTGCCTCTGTTCCATAGCATGAAGCCAAAATCCACAGCGGTCCTGCCAGGTGGCTTCTGCTGCAAAAATCTGCAAGGTCTCTTAGTAACCGGACAGGTGGAACTGTGCAAGAAGTGAGCAAGGGATTGCAACACCAACAGGAGAACTGTTATTTTAGGAAGCTTTATTGTGTTAGGAATCACTAATTATTGTTAGGTTTTTTTAGGCTAACTTGAAGATAACTGGCAGGCATGAGAATCTCACCCAATTTCCAGCCCATGTGCAGCAAATTAAAGGCAAGACTGCATCAAGAAGCCTAAATGCCACATCAGAACCAGATAACTCTGACATGGGAAGTGAAGGATATGAACATAAACATCTGTCATGCGTTTTGCAAAGTGCATAACTGGCACAAGAGGAATGTGAAGGTGTGTTGTCTGCCCACACACTGCTATGTGCCAGTTTCCCGGAGAGTCTGTAGCCAGTGGCAATTTGTGGAAGAGGCAATTTGCTTTCTTTCCACATTATAACAGTACTGTTAAACCTGCCTCAAGTCTGGAAGGTTCAAGGGCAGCTGAAAGCCCAGAGTCACCTTGATATGTGAGTTCTGAGATGAGCTGGCAGACTTACTCTTATCACCTCTGGACACATGCCCATACGTGGGGGAGTAAGTGGGGCAGGAGAGATGGTGATAAGGAACCAGAATGATGCTTAAGCCTGAGCAGTGGCCTTCTGCTGTCTCTGGTACTGATGAGTTATCTGCTTACCATGTGCAGTCATGTTCTTAGAGCACTGTGTGCCAAGTGTCATCTTTGGACTCTGCAGGTGGTGTGAGGTCCTTTACTTTTTCTCCAAAAGTCCATTTGTTTCTACGTGGTCGGTCTCCAGAACGGAAGATTTAATTTTGGCCCGAGTCCTTTGAAGCCTAAGAGAGATATACACCCAAACACTGTCCTCTAGAGCTTGTACTGTCCTTCCTACAAGCTCTGGTCCCAGGTGATTGTGAAGACTTTTGCTCTACCAAGCACCGAGTTCCCATACCTGTCCCTCATCACCAAATTCCAGATATCATCTGTAGAAATGCAGAAACCAAATGCATATGCTTAACAGGATTCAGCAGTACCCACCTGCCTCCTCCAGTTAAGTGGGAAAGCAGCTCATGTCAGCTGAGAAGGACCCAGGAGTAAGGGCAGTGATGGGTCAGTAACCTGCCAGAATGCAATTGCAAATTGCACTTGCCATTGTCAGCATTTATTGACCCGCTGAAATTTTTGGAACTATAATAAAACCTCAGCTTTTACTGCTAATCTGCCTCAGCACAATACTGGATAAAGCTCCAATTCAGTGGAACCATTAAGTGCCAAGAGGTCCTTCCAGGAATCTCTGTGTGCTGCCAAAACAGCCTGCTGGCAGCGGAGCCAGTGTTGTGATCAGATGGTGCTGTCGTACCAAAATGCATCCTGGTGCTTTTACCTGGAGTATTCCTGTCCTTGGGCAGCCCTTGCTTGGTGCAGGCAGACAAGGCTCTTCACTTACTGCCAAAATCCAAAGCTTTGTCCGCCACATGAATGCTTTTTTTTAACCTGGATTGCTCTGCAGTCCCCTAAAGGAAGACAGCATTTCAAAAACGTGATCTCCCACCTCGGCCACCCCTGCTTTTCACTCTGAATCTGCATCCCAAAAGTCATTGTGACAAGGTGATGCAGGGATGCTCTGCACTGTGTCTGCTCCTGTTGTCAAGACTTGCTTCAGGAGGTGGATACTTTTGTGACACAGTTTTCTGCAGCAGTGGAAGAAACAATCTTGATACAGTTCCTTCCCAGTATTTATGTAACTAAAATCTTGCACCTAGTCCATTGTATTGTTGCGATCTCAGAAAGGGGAATTTAGGTTCCACAGTTTATGTTTAAACTCTAAAGTTTTCCCAATATCCCATTGATCCCGCTGCTGCCACAGTGTTCACTGTGATTTTCTTGGTTCCTGTATGAGAACGGCCAAGCTGACAGCTTAACCATCTTAACTATCATGTTTCAAGGTGAGATGGGACTGCCTCACCTCGTTCAGTGCCTCAGTTTCAGGATTAACTCTACCAAATCTAGAATTCCATACCTAGGTGAACCGACCAAACTTCTCTACCACACCTAGAATTACATGGAGGCAGCATTGACAGAACTTCCTATAGGTTTGGAACCACGTCAAGCTTCATCCAGCATCTCCAAAGCAGCCTTGCACAACTGGAGTTTGTTCAAGCACGTGGTCCTCTGCGTGGTGTTTGGCACTCATGCTAAGCAAACACCCTCTAACATCTCGCAGTGATTTGAAACCAGCAGAATGGTAGAAATGTTTCAACCAGCTGTACAAGGGTATTTTTTTCCTCAGCTTCTCTCCACCAAAACACGGGTGATAGACAGCTCCTCAGGGGAATATAAGTCTGTGAATTTGCGAGGATATGTAGCTATCAGGAGCATTTTGTGGCTTGATACACAAATTCTGCATAATGTTTCAGAGATTGATTCAGGGAGCTGAGCCAAGTTATGGCCGATGTTGTGGTGACCAGGTGCTGCATAAACCACTTCAGCTGTGGAACTGGCACATTCACCCCACAATTATGCCTTTGTAGTTCTTCTTGTAGCTCCACCAACTGCTCTTGCAAATCAGAGGATATGCATGGATTATTAAACCACAGCTCAGTAGGCAAAGCATGTGTTGGGCATGAAGTTTCCAGGCATGGTATCAGCTGGCTGTAGGTTTATGTATTGCAGACAAGAGCAGCACATGTGAGGCTTTCCACCGCAGAAAGTTTCCTTCCTGCTGGATATTTCCTTCTGCTGCAGTTGGATCCTGAACTCCACAGTATTTTTGAGACATTAGAAAACTCAGAAAACATGCTAGCAACATCTTGATTTGTTTCAGTCTAATTGGAGTAACTTTTTTAGTCTAAGCCTGATCATAAGAGTATTTCTTTCCCTCAGTCTGAAGAAGATGGGTTATTTTGCTTCCAAATCCTCGTGCTTTGCTGCATGTTGGTAGGAGCAAACCCAAGTATCTTTCTTGTCCCTAAGTTGATCAAGAGAGGTAGACAGTTCATCCCCACACATTAGTGTTGCTGAGGGGGAAAACGTTTGTCTTTGGTGTGAGTTCTGCTATTTTGAACAATTTCCTGGTAAAATACACCTGGAATCAATTTTCTGTTTTGCTACCAAAGCAATGCAGCTTTCTTCTCCCATATTACTGTGGAGTTTGTGGGAACACTTTTCAGTACAGGGATAAAGTTTGCTCTTTTGATTTGTTTTTGATTTTGGTATGTCTGCCCAGTTGAATAAGTGATACTTAAGGGATCTTAATGTGGTTGTGAGTAATAATTCTCCGACATTTGACACCCTGGCATCATGTTGATTATTGTGCAGATAACTTTTTTCCCCTGATACTGGTTGCATCGACTAGAGAAGTTCAGGGGCAGGGGGAAGGGTTTGAGGGTGAATCTCTGTATACCATATTTGTACAGGTTGGAGCCCGTCCCAGGTTTTTACTTGAGTGGTTACAGCTTCCTGTTTGTAAGAATTATGCATTTACCAGACAGATTGCACACCTTGATTATTTGTGGGGCCCTAAGCTTAAAGGTCTTTTGGTCTTACTTCTCTGAAAAGCCTAATGGAATTGGCTAAGAAAGAAAGAGTGAGGTAATATTTATAGTAAAAACTGGTACTACTCCCTGACTGGTTTGTTCTTTCACTTGAGCTCAGGGCATTCCCCTTTCAGGCTTGGGTAACGATGCCAAGATCTGTTTTCTCATGTTTATGCAGCACATGCTCAAGGTTCAGTGATACTTTACTCTGATTCCATAAAAGCATAGTGGTTCATTTGCCTGCCCCATGCCGTGGTCATCCTGCCAGCCCCATCCCAGAACACGTCGCTCTGTGGAAGCCGCTGGTCATAAATCACCCGGAGTGGCATAAATGGGGACGAGCAGTCAAAGATAAAATCTCTCCTCTGTGATAAATGAAATTGTTTGAGCTGTAGTTCATACATATTCCATGACATCCTCAGGCTCATACTCCAGTGGAGACCTAAACAATTTGGGTTATTAACTGCTCTTGTGGCTGGACTTGTACACCTTTTTTTGCCTTTATTGTACCAAGTAAAGACATCCAGGTCACAAAAACCTTGTTCTACATGGCACAGCTTTTGAAAGCACTCTCATCTGGATTTGTGGGGAGTGGGGGCACTCACCAAGGAGGGAACCTGTGTGAGTGTGTGCAGCCCATCTGCAAGAATTGCAAAGGTGTCCTGATATCCAGAGTTACAGAGACGCTCATATTCCTGAAAATAAAGTTCCATTTCATGTCTTACCTCAGACACTTGGATTTGAAAACATTACTTTACCAAGCTGCCATTTCAAGTTTTCAAGTCACAAATGAAATTCTTTTGTGCATCATAAATCTCAGGGGCTTTTATGGTCCTCTCTCAGAACTTCTATGATTTGGAGGCTTTATGCTGTCACCATTCCGATTTGAAATATCTACAGATCACAAATTGAGATGTGAGTGGACTGTAAAATTGATGGTAAATCTGCCTGTGTGAGATGAGTGAACAACACAGAACCCATGGGAAATAAAGTCATCAAATTGGGAATATTTTTCCCTTGGGGAGACTCTTAGGTACCAGGGAAATTAGCTCTGACATAATTGTTTCCCTCAGGGCCCTGATAAGTGTATTTTCACAAAATTTATGCTCAGTGGGTATCCAGTATACAAGAGATATAGCGTATTTGAGTTTCAGAAGTTCATAAAACTTTCACAGAAGAAATTTAAAGCCACAAGGATTGTTAAATTGGGGCCAAATTTACTCCCGTGAAAATTATTGCAAACCTCTTTCTTGCTTTAGCAGGAGACAGGTTATTTCCATATTAAGCAATAAAGTACTTTTTTTGTCAAGGTCTCTTAAAATGCTAATTACTCAATCCGAAGTATTTGTCAGCAATGCTTAATTTTTCTTAATATTATTATACTTCCTATTCACACCATTAATAACTGAGCTATTTTGCTCTCTTTGGTACAGTTCTAACAGCACAATCCACTGGAATTTTAAGTAAATTAGTAGTTTAGGAGTACGTTCTGCCTGCAGTCCTCATGATTCATTGTAGACTCTGAAAGTATGGCAAAAAGCCAGGGTTAAACATCATGTTAAACTTCTGGAGCTGTGGAGCACTGTAAGGCTCCACATGGTTCATCCAGTGCTGTGATAATCTGTGTATTCAAGTTCCCCATGGCTTGTCTATGGACGCTGGTGTTTAGTGTGTGTTAATCAATCTTGTGTCTTGCAGCGTTTATTCAGGACACCAGTCTATTCTGATTCCTCCCTCAGAACTGGAGACCAATCCCGCCCTGTGGCTTCTTGCCGTGAGTCAGTACAAAGTGAGAGACACTTTTTGTTCCTATTCAGTCATGGAGCTCTGTACTAAGGGACTCGGGTCGCAAACAGAGTCACTGAAGGTGAGTGGTTCTGCTGTCCTGCACGCCCTGCCGCCTGCACGGTGGGGTTTGGGAGCCTTGAACACTCTGCTGAATGTCTGCTGTGAGGAGAAAATCATCAGAGGGCACAGGCAGCTTCCACAGAACCCAAGTTACTCCTTGCCAAAGGCTGTGTATCAATACCAGTCATTCTTCAGATCACAGGGCTGTTAAACATCAAGGAAAGGCTTTTATTTACCTAAGCTTTCTGATCTGCATTGCAGCCTGTGTTGAGAGGCAAGTGTTGGAAAGCAGAGGTGTAAATGTCCAAGAGGCTCAAGGAGTGTTACATTGCGTAGTGTGTTTTATGAATACCCTGGTTATATGAAGTACTAGTTTGGTTTTGATCCCTGTAGTTAAATAATCACATGCTTGAAAGTACTGTGTTTTTTTAGATAGATGGTCCTCATTGAGTGGAGAGGAGGGTATATCTTCCTTTTTCCCCCCAGAATTAAAAGCCAGGTAGCCAGTTAAATATCTGAAATCACCTGGAATTTCCTGTGTGCTACTGAAATAAATTGAATCTTGAGATACTGATATTTGTGATGTCTCCAGCCTTTACCATTCTTGCTTAATAATTTCCTAATCAGGTTTTCCAAGTCTAGACATTGCTTCCTGTTTGCTGTTATTCACTGTCGTCTGAATTAATTTGGGGAAATAGCATTCCCTCCCTTCAGAATTAGCATCCCCATCATTTCCTACGTGCTAATGTTGAGATGACAAGCAAGTATGTGCATCTTCAAAACATAGAGTGTCATCTGGCCATCTGGCCTTCAGGAAAGATGAAAACTGTACTGATACCTTAGCCTGTGTTCTGCTATTCCTCTTGAATCATATTACCTGCATAATAAACTTAAGAACTTCTGTTTTGCATTAAATCTGCCCGTTTGTGGCCTTTGTTACATTTTGACTTCTTTCTAGGCAAGGGGACTGGACCTTTCACGTGTACGGACATGTGTAGTGGTGGCTGAAGAACGACCTCGGATAGCTCTTACTCAGTCATTTTCAAAGTTATTTAAAGACCTGGGTCTCCATCCACGGGCTGTCAGCACATCACTTGGCTGTAGAGTTAACCTGGCAATATGTTTGCAGGTAAGATTTTTCACTCCTTAAGCTCAAAGTTGTTTTAAGGAAATGGTTTTCAGTAAGAAGCGTTCATTGTATTTCCTTTGGCTGTTTGGTCATAGGCATACTAAGAAAATGCATGTGGTACTTAATGTTCTTGCATACACAGGTAGTAAATTCCTGTTACTTTGTAAACTATTCATCCCTCTCATGTTGCAATCATAGCATTTATTCTGCCCATGAATGCAGTAATTCAGAAAGGCACCTGACAGTGACAGAATGTGTACTCTGTACTCCAAAGCCAGTATGTAATCACATCATGTGAACTGCAGTTTCCAAGTGTTTACTTCAGTATGTTACAAGATGGATTCCTTCTGTTCACGAAATACTTCCAAACATTACTTATTTAGCTAGATAGATATTTTCTGCACACAAGGAAAATTATTTTGAGATATCTCTTCTGTTTTGATCCTCTAATGAGAAGAAGATTCCCAAGAATGATGTAGGATGAAACATCCATTCTCTAGGAATCTTTATTGAGTCATGATTTTAATGACTTATGAAACACTGTAGCTATCTGGTCTGAATTTCTGAGTAGTGACTAGTTTTTCAACCAGTGATAATTGCACCAAGAAAGTAGTTTTAGGCTGATCTGGAATATATTATTTTATTTTTGAGGACTTCATGTGATAAAAGTTAACTTGCCTTTTTTTAAAGTGTTCCATTTTTAATTAATTTTGCCTTATTTCTAGTTTAAATTTATCTGGCATTAGATCCAGCCTTTTTTATTTTATTACGTCTTTTGAATCTAGAATAAGAATCTCATTTCTGTCATGCATCTAATACACATCTTAATTTTGATAAATAGATAAAGAATCTTAATACATGCTTTCCTGATCTCAGTCTCATTTTTAAGACTCTTGATCTTTCTAAGCTTCCAAATCTAGTTCCAGAGTTTCACATATCATTCCTGTAATAATACCATACGTGTCCTACTCAGGTGTAATATGTTTTCTAATTTAATAACCTTTTAAATACTAAAAGAATCATCTTCTGCATTGGCAGCTGCTCTGGCTGGGAAGTTCCGTATCCATTTGGTCATCTACCATGTCTCTAACCTCTTCAAAGTCACTGGGTCCTCAGTAGGACTTGCCTGTACTCTGTGTGGTCCATCCCACATTTCAAATCTGGCAGTTACCCCTGGTTTACGTGAAGGATTTCTCATGAAGGTCACAAGGGTACCTGCTTCAGTGTGGAAGTCAGAACAGGTCTTCTCAGTGACAATGCAGATAAGAATCTACTATTCGTTTTCTCATTCTAAATGTAAATATTTTTTATTTTTTAAAAAAATCTGTCAAATTCAGTTTATGGGTTCAGCACAGACCAGTACGTCTGTGCCTGCTTTAGCCTCTTGCCCTTTTCAGTGTTACCACGATATGAATACAAGGAGGTGTGCCACACCTCCAGTACTGCTTGCTTTCTCTCTGACTGCAGCAGAGCATCCCTGCAGCCTAGGGAGTCTTTAATTATCACTGTCAAGGATAAGACAAGGCAAAGCTGAGCAGGGTTAAAAGTCATTCTGTGGCCCAGAGCTGGTGTTGTTTGGTTTGCCATTCTGTAATTGCTACCATAAATATTGTCCAGGAATAAAAAAGTTTTAGAAAGGAGGGGAAGGAGGTACATGATGACATACCTTCATTGGAAACAGTTCAGGATGGGGCCTGTCAGCTCTTCCCTGCGGCTGTGGTGGAGCTGCTTTTGAAAGACAACTCAACTTCTCTGGCTTCTGGTCCATGGAGGGACCAGACATGAAGGATGCTGTAGATTAGAAGGGCAAATTTTTAGCTGCAGAAGTTTGCTTGTCACTAATGAAAATCTTCATTTTAGATATGCACTGACCTCTGGACTGTTCCTGGTGATTGCTTCACTTGTAAGTCCTTAATTCAGGACAATAATAAAATCAGGGGATGACACTAAGCAGCAGTAATCCAGGTGCAATGCCAAAGTGTGGTCTGTTGGAAGTAACACTGTGCTTGGCCTGCCTGGATTTAATGTTTTTCACAGCAGCCTGTGTGGAGCTCTATTTTGGTTTGTGACTGAACAGTGTTGGGAGCACACCAGTGGCTGGGCTCTTTCTGGGCG
Source organism: Falcunculus frontatus (assembly GCA_013398115.1). Taxonomy (NCBI): domain Eukaryota; kingdom Metazoa; phylum Chordata; class Aves; order Passeriformes; genus Falcunculus; species Falcunculus frontatus. The sequence continues at coordinate 3,517,260 of VZRV01001518.1, read as the reverse complement.
GTCCTGCACAGCATCAGGGCTGTCCCCATTTCTCTCTGTGATCCCTGTGCCACCACCCCACTGCCCTCCAGCCAGCAGGCTGGAGGAGAAAGAAGTGGGAAGGGACACTGCCAGGAAAGCTGTCCCAAGCTGACCTGGGATATCCCATACCACATAATGTCATGGTCAGCATTAAAGAAAAAGGGTGGTTGATCTTCCAAAGTAGCCATTGCTCGGAGACTGGCTGGGCATCATTCTGCTCGAGGGGGAGATGAGTGATTGCTTTTGGATCACTTGGGTTTTTCTCTTTCCTTCACTCATTAAACTGTCTTCATCTTGACCTGGGGGTTTTCTCACTTTTGTTCTTCCTGTGCTTTCCCTGTCCCACAGGGAGCTGGGTGGGTCCTGAGCTGCTGACTGGGTCAACCCACTGCAAACATGCAGGAAAACTGACTCCACTCAGAGAAACTGGAGGTCCTAATCAGCATGGAGTTAGGCTGGATTATGGCTTGACTGTGTATCTCCCTTTTGGTCGTGTTAACTCCTTAGCTGAAGGTTGCTTTTTAGATGGTTCTTTACAGAAATTCTTGAGTTGTTGAATCAAACTGTAAAAGTGGGTAAATCTCTGAAGGAATATTATTAACGATAGTGCCTATGGATTAGGACCAGCACAGAATGAGAGCCTTGAGTAAGATGGTTGAACAGCCTGGCTGATTATATAGCTTAGTGTCAGGCTTCATTGAGTTCTACTAAGATGTGGCATCTCAGTCCATAGGACAAACTAAAAGCCAAACACTGTCTAAAGAGTGGCATGGCTGGAATGGAGAAAAGCCATTTCAGGACAGGCTATATGTAGTAACGTTATCCTCCCAAGTGGAATAGTTTTTGAAGCATTTGAGCTGAGGCTTGTTTGGCAAGTTTTAGAGGTGTTTGAAAAATTACTAAAGATTTTACTTACAAGCATCACCACAAAACATGTCAGTTTGGTGGAGAATATAAAGATAGAGGCTTGCGTGTTTTGAAGCATCTGGCAGTAGACATTGCCAGGGACTGGATATGGAATTAGATTGAATGCTCTTTCCAAACTGTCTGGAAGTTTATGGCTAGTGGTATTCAAGTATAGCTTGTGGGCTATTCTATTTTCTCAGCTGAGGAGCAAAATAAATTTTAATCCCTCATCAACAATATTCCTGAAATTAATATTGTCTCAAATATATTCCAGAAATGGGTTATGATTTCTGGATTCTTCACACTGCATAAAACTACTTCTCAAGATATTTGAGTCAACAGCATCTGCCTTTGCTTTTTTTCTTCCAAGTTATGTCATCTATGAGATCAGCACGTGGTTCCTGGAACACCATCTTCCACAGGGATAATGGTGATCCAGCCTGTTCTGCAGTGTTTCTAAAATATGTATCTACTAATCACCTTACTAAACATATCTCAGTATTCAGCTACTGACCCTTGCCAGCAAAAAAAAGCCTATCCACGTTTCTTCTCTAAGGGGTACCTCTAACACAACTTGGATATTATCTTTGATATCTTCTTAATTTCCTATTTTGTGGACAAATCCAAGACTCAAATGTTTCAAGGGAAAGGTATCCTGATTTTTCCAGAAAGCTTTTACAGTTCACCTCTCCAAAAAGAAGAGGAAAAGGGTGTGTATGTACATTTGTGTGTGTGTGTCTGTGTGTTTCTCTGTGTGTGTATAGCAGAATTTAACATTTTATTAAAGATTACCTTAAAAAGGAAATCATTGTGATAATCCTTTTGGTACAAAAGAGTCTTCGTCTACCAAATTATCTTAATTTCCAGGTTGTGATCACTGACAGACTAATGCATTGTCATTTGTATTCATTTCCTTTCAATCCGAGAGCAAATTTAGTATGTTTCCTTTGATGTAGTCATTTCAGACTAGATTTTTAGAGATGTGCTTTTGAAAATAAATAATTCCCTCCATCTTTAGGCACTTAAATACTATTAATATCTGACCTTTTATGGCTGTATAGTCAAAGATAATGGTCCAGGGATTAGTGAGATGAAAAGATTGCATCTAGCATATTTAAATTCTCATTAACTAGCATCTTAGCATTCGAGAGAGAGAGAGAAAAATAGATATGAAAAGTAGCCTGTTTCTTACAACAGCACAGATGGTTCTCTAGGATTTTAGCTAATTTCCATTTAAACACTTGGAATAAATATTTTCATTTTATTCAACCTGCTACTCAATTTCAGTTGAGGGAAAACTTCTAGAAGTTGTTAATTTTCCTTAGTTAACCCTGAAAATGAGCTAACAAATCTGTCCAAGCTAAGGAGAGCAGGATTCATCTTGCTTCTTTTCTATCTCCTCTAACTGAGACTGCAAGGTGAAGTGAGTTATCCCATATCCATCCATAGTCAGTGGAATCACAGAAATACTACAAGAGACATCTCAGGCACCCATCTGGGGATGGAATCCATCACCATCAGGAGATCCTTCCTACCTTATACGACACATTTCTTCTTTGATGGCTTAAGTTACATGAAATAAAGTCTTTCCTCACTGTCTGGCAAAGGAATCTTTGTTACTCAGTTTAAAGGCAATATTTCTTTTTACTTAGTGATAGATCACACTCTCTGAGAGTCTCCCATATTAAAAGTAATAAAGGGTAGGTCTGCAGAGCATGCCGCAGGAGACTGTGTACTGTGTCAGAGGTATGATTCACACTTAGCAATGTACTACAGCTCTGGGTGAGCTCCCTCAGATTCTGTTTTCCCACCTTTGCTATGAGTCATGCCATGAAGTTCTTTTCACAGCTCCAGCCGTTGTGCTTGCGTAGGTGAGATTGCCAAGTGCACACCAAAAATTCCTTTTCTGAGCATCGCTGGAGCAGAAGTAGACTCGGAGTAAACACTGAGGCCACATCCTTAGATAGTGAAACAAAACCCAAAAAACCAGTTATTTTTAAATTCTTAGGACTTCTGATAGCCTAGTTCCTGGTTTTTAACTCCGGGGGTGGGGGGGAAGAAGGGGAGAGCTTGCATCTTGGCCTTTGACTTGAGTGGAAATTAGGTATGGACTGAGTCCTGGCACGTGGTCAGCCCTACAGCTGACTTTTTGGTATGGTCCTTCAAGCAGTTTTGACCTGCAATGTTTTCCCAGAGAATAAAAGCCTGGCATATTGCTGAGATTTGCTCAGACCAGGGGTGGTTCACCAGTGGCAGCCTGAGCATGGGCAGGAGATTTATTTAGTCCAAGAGATGTGACTTACGATATACCCATTTTCAGACAGAAAATTCTGTATGTCCCATTTTGTTTCCTTGAACACTACCAGGCATGTCCTAAGTAAATATCAGATACTCCAGAAGTTGTTTTTTCCCTGTTACCAGCATAACAGATGCTCTCTATCCCTGTCTCTCAAAATAAATGTGCACAGACAAATTGAGTCAGTCATTCTGGTCTTGGCTTAGACTCTGCTTCTTTTGAAATACTTTTCAGAGTATTCCAGCTGCAACTAGCCACAGAAGGATGTTGCTGATAATTCAGCTGCTGTTTCTCAAGCCATTCAGTATTTTAAAGCCATATGAGACTCTGGTACTCTCAAAGTCCTTTCTTGACCTGCAATATAGTCACAGGCAATGAATTATGCAACTACTGGATTTCAGTAATTCTCCAGCTTCCTTGCAGTTACACTGCAGTGTTCAGCCTGGATTATTAGTAATACTATTTTGGGGCACCAATGTAATAAGCAGATCCATCCTATTTTTTAAAAATGTTTCATCTTCCTTTGCATCCAAAATAAACCTGTCTTAAGGTGCTGCTGTGGCAGCTTCCTGCAGTCTTTGCTCTGCTGGCATTCAGAAGTCTGGTGAGAGGAATGTGGGATGCCAGGGCTTTCAGAGCTGTTTGTTTTCACGAGTTGTAGGGCAAATCCCACAGCAGCCATCTGGTGTTAGATACTCCACGTGACAGTAGTGGCTTAGGACTAGTCACCACTGAGGATTTTTTGTCTCTTTGCTGAGTTATCAGTCATGGAGGAGAACTGATGGGTTTTTATTAGCTTTTAACTTTACTGTTCTTTATATGTTTACCATAACAAATATGAATGAAGACTTATTGGGCTCCAAAGTTACTCCCTTTATTTATGATCTTCCAGTAGTTAGATTATGCACCAAGCCTTGATTATGTTTCACTTTAGGATCAGGTTAATCTGTATGCAAGAAGGTGTAAGTATCTTACTTTGTTGTGTACTAATTTTAATTTTTTTCCTAAAAGAGAGCTTACTTTTGATTTCCAGAGTATATCACTTACAAACTTCTATTACTAGTCAAATGGCAGACCTGGAACTCTCAATGGATTAAAGTGCATTTAAATAGCAGGGCCATAATGTTTAATGACTTCAAAAACAACAACAACAAAAAAATCAGTATGCTAGACACGTGTTTTCCACTAACAACATTGTCTGTAGTGTCCTAAAACCATTTAAGTCTGTTTGTCTAAGGTTAGCAGTCTACAGCTGTCTCTTCTGTTGCTCTACTAAAATGTTGACACCTCATTTTTTACTTTTTTTAACCTTTAATGGTATAATGGTTAATTTGTAAAAATCCTGTATTTGACATTGTTTTTCTTTTTATTTTACTCCCTGCTTTTTGCATTCTCCTCTTTTTTTTCTCCCACCCTTCATTCCCATTTCTTATTATTATTTTCGTCTTGTGTTACCTTCTTTCCTTCTCTCCCTCATCCCTGCTATTCCTGCTGCTATAGCCTCACAGGCTGGGGAAGCTGGCCGAGCAGGTAGGGGATTTTCATGTTCCCTCAATACCCACCTATCAGCTTCCAACAGTGGGACAGACTAGAAATTGAGTCTGGAGATTTGGGGATTTTCAGATCCTTCTATAAAATTATAAATAAGTCCATTATAGCTTTATCTGGATGCAGGTTTCATTAAATATTAGATGTCCATTGTAACTATTTCGTTCACACTGAAAATAATAAATACCACAGTGATTGTCTTTGATTTTCCGACTTGACTGTTTCCATTATTTTACAAATCAAATCAGCATTAGTTTTATTTTTAAAGATAACCAATTTTTCCTTGGTTTTGTTTTTTTTTCTTTTCGACATTGCATATATTTCAAATAAGTTCTCCACTCAGCACTAGTCTGTTACACTGCTGAGTTTACCAGTAGACTGAAAATCGTGTCGTTAATAGCTAGAGAGGATATTGTACCTTGTATTGTGTATAACAAGCTAAAGAGGCTAACATGCATGTGCAGCTCTATTACTCCTGTTCTCCTCTGGTGGTGGGTGATGATCAGTACCTGTACAGTAAGTATCAATTGGTAGTGGTAACTCTTTTCCCCCGTAGATACAAAAATTTGCTATTTGTGGATCTCCGTTGCAACTTTTAGTGCTCAAAAAATTGTGGAACTATGAGCCAGCATTGCAGAAATGTAAAATTTAGCCCTCGACATTCCTAATGTGAAGAATTATACTCTACAATGCATCCCAGATGGGACAGAAATCACTAGGAGTTGATGTTGCCTGCTGGTTTAAGTAGAAGATGTCTAAATAATTGGTAAAGGAGTTTGTGCATCTGGAGTTTACCAGGTTTAGGAGAATTCCTCTGCTGAAAAGAAAATTTCCGACATTCCAGTGTTCCAAAATGAAGTTGTGCTTTTCTTCTAGCTTTGTGCTTAGCAGTAGCATGAGGTTTGCAGCAGAGAGAAGAGCCCTAGCCTGGAGCACTGAGAATTCACATGATGTTCAGTGGTGATGAGTTTGAAGTTTTGGATAAGGGCAGATCATAGCAGGCTGCAAAACTGCAGAAAAGCTGTGGGTGGAAAGGCCTAAAGACTGCATCATCTCTGCATGAAAGGAAACTAAAATTAGTCTGCCTCTTTTCAAGTAACTAAATATTGTGACATAAAGCAAGGATTTAAATTATGCAGTGGAAGACTGAAAAGGATCAGAATAATTGCTTAACAGACCTTCGGTCCAGATTGGTTCATGTCATGCGTGCTACCTTTACTATCTTTAGCTTCAAGTATATTCTCTGTTGCATGTATGGAAGACTCTCAGTAAACCATGCTTCACATTCCTGACCATGTGCTTCTGCCATTAAACTGTGTCTCCTCAGCAGTTTCCGCCTTCCTTTATATGGCAAAATGTGTTTAACATTTTTTGTATGTATCCATGTGCTGATTACTTGGCCTTTTGTAGCAAATAAAACCTCTGTTGACATGTGTTGGTTAAGTAGTCTGACTGCTTGATGTTTTTCTGAACCCCAAGGTGACAAGTGCCTGATGGTAGGTATGTTTCCAGTGCTTGTTCTGATTCTGTAAAGCTCTGCTTTGACTGATGAATACCTTAAATACAACTTGTCATTTGATTAGCATAATTAGCACTGAAATGAATGTTTGGTTATTTGGGGGGTAAAACTCTTTTCTCCTCCCAGCCCTCAGGTTCTGATTAGCTGATGTTGTTGTTTACAGGGAACATCTGGACCAGATCCCACCACAGTGTATGTTGATATGAGGGCACTGAGGCATGACAGGTCGGAACCACCTTTTTCTTTTTCTCTAATACACACAATTAACAGAGTTTCTAACAAGAAAGCTGCTTACAGCATACCTCACAGACCCTGGAAACCTTTGTAATTCTCATAAATAATTTGTGTTGACTCCTACGAGCAAGCAGACATAGGCATTTATAATAATTGGTTAATTAATTTTACCATTGATGAAACTGAGGCATCTGACATCACTACTGCAGCAGCTAACGAGATTCCTCGTCTTTATTGCAATCAGGATTTCATGACACTTGTGTTCAGGTCGTACAGCCTAGCCAGTCCCCAAGGACTGGAGTCCTGTTGGGCCTTTCAGCTTCACAGAGGTGTTTCTCCTGGGTTGGCAGCTGTTTGCCTGTCAGGAGACCACGGCAGAGTTTGCTGCAGTTCTTAGTGCTGCAGGACTATGAGGGAATGGATTATTGGCTCCAGCCACTGTTAGCAACCACATACTGTAATTGTGGGTATTTTTCAGTTCCATCTTGAGTGTTAGATATGTATACGAGAAGTGAGAAATAAAATTTACCACTTAGCGATTGAAGGGAAGCTTGAGGTCTCAGTTGTGATTTTAAAAAATACCCATGCACATATATTTCAGTTTTCCAATACTCTGGTCACGAGTCTCTTTACAGAACTGTAACAATCCAAAAAGTTTTCTATGAACTCTGGAAAAGGTGAACATTTAATTAACAGTCCTGGTTCCCTTAAAAAATCATTATCCAAATAGGGAGTTTCTTTGTTCTTTTTCTTTCATCCTTCTTAAAAGCTTAACAGAGAATTTTCACCACCAACTTTGGCTCTATCAAAGTGACCAGTTCAGCTTGCAGAGTACAAATCTCAGGGCACAGCAGGCCCAAATTACCTACTGGGTAGTTAGGTCAGATAGACACGTAGATATTTTCTAGTTGCACGTGGAGTTTGGCAGGTAGAAGAAAGGAGCTGCAAGATATTTGACCTACCATTTCTTTACTCCTTTTGCACACAATGATTCCAATAATAACACTTATGTTTGATCTGTCCTTTGGGACGCTACTGTCTGCATAACCCAGCCACAGAAATTTGGTATTCCTGGCCCAGCAACTGCAGTAGTGTGGAGACAGTCCATTGGTCATACTCAACCCAGAAAAGAAAAAAGGCCTTTTCTACAGAAGGAGAATGTAACATTCACAGTCAGTAAAAATTATAAATAATAAAAAAATATGTTTAGAGAGAGGAATTAAGACTTACTGTTCATAAAAGTTGCATAAACCATGGGTATACTATTTCCCTGCCTTAGCATGTCATTGAGAAGTAGGCATCATTATCAAGATCTGGCTTTGCAGTGTGTTCATTTATATTTAGTGACTAGTTCTACAGAACATGAAAGATGATCTTTAGAGCTGGTTCTCATATTGTGGTAATGTAGATTTAAATTTGATGGTTTAAAGCTGTGCCTCATTTACCCAATCCTGTGGAATTTAGAATTAGATTAGTGGGTCATAAATTGAGGGAGAAAACAACTCTATTTGACATAGTCTCTTCACACTTGCTGTGTCTAACCATTTTAGTGGAACTGAATGTCCCTATTACTTAGCAGTAACTGAAAGGTCCCTGTAAATAGCTGTGAGACCACAGAGTAGCAATCCACAGAGTCTTTGCAGGCCAGCCAGTCCCCCAACAATAGGAACATTTTACACTGTACACTTAATGTGAGAAAAAGTTTTTCATAATTTATATTTTAGAAAATATTTTTCAGGGTCTGCAAAAGACTGAACGTATTTTTTTTTCTTGGCATGATAACACTTTCTAGTTGCTTCAAAAAACAGCTGTAGTTCATCTCTTTGAGATTATTCAAATCCTGTTCACATCCATAAAAATTAATAATCAGTTTCAATACAACTATTTCAAGCTCATCCGGTAATTATGTGCTTGCGCACTTCACAGCTTATGAAAATGTCATTTTTTTATAGGAGTTTAGGTCAAAATACCTGTGCTAGGTACAATCTTTGTGGAGATCTAGGGGTGGCTGTTTGACCAAACTAGATGTTTCTTTCCTCCCAGGTCTCCCTGGATTTGGATGGTTTGCTTCTTAGGTCGGGGTGGAGGTTTTCAAACACCTTTTTGTGTGTGTCCCTGTGGGGTTTTGAGCTACCAGCCCACTTGTTTAGCTGCTGGGAGTCTGGCTGTAGTACTGGGCTCACCTGGTGGCTCAGGAGACTTGTACCAAGGGGTGAAACCGCTTGGTCAGTGACTGGCTTCAGTTCTGACACTGGACAGAGGCTTGGCTGCCTGGCTGTGAGCATCTAGTGCAGTTCTAGATGCTCCAGCTTCTCTAGGAGGGTCTCCCATGGAGTCATGTTGTATTTGTGAGCCCTAAAAAGTTGTCCCAGGCACCCTGTGCTGTCTCAAATGGCATTAGACACCTATTTTTGGAAACTGAGTAGCACCCTAAAAGCAAGAATATAGAGCTCTGGCTTGCTGTTGGTGACAGGATATCAGTATCATTGTACTCGGCATTTTAATGATTTTCTAAAAATCAGGGTGTCCTCAGGATGCCCAAGAAATAGTGAGCAAACACAGGCAAGTCCCACACAGGCTTTTAATAAAAAACAGAAGACTTGTGAGTTATCCACCAGGTGGGTGATGTGCCCCTACAGTGCAGAGCAGTGCAGTTTACAGAGGTTAACTCAGGTCCAAAAGGCAGAGTAGGTGGGTTAATGCTTCCAGCACAGCACAGAGGCTCCTGGCTGCTGCCTCCCTGAGCAGCTCAGGCCATGGCCATGTGCCCACGGGCATCCTCAGGGAGGGACAGGCAGCAGAGCTCCAGGCAGGAGCACCCGCTCAGGTCATTGCTAAATTTCTCTGCCTCTGGGAAAGCAATTTTATTCCCCATATCCCCCAAAAAAGGAAAATAAATCCAACAAATATATACATATTCTTTTCCTGCTTCTAAAGTGCTGGTTGTGAGGCTGTTCCATCATATTTTTGACCAGTCCCTCTCTCCTCAGAAAGCTTTTCAGGTGGGTAAGCACAAGATGCCTGATTATGCTAAAAGCTGAGAAGTGCTTGGAAGATAAAAAAGGGAGGGAGTGAGAGGGAGAGCCTTTTCTCATCATGCCAAAACACCATATACTTGAAAGACGGTGGCTTTTACAACATTTGCAGCCTTTTGTACCAGTAAAGATGTAAATTTAAAGCCCAAGCATCCCTTGTATCTGGTTTGTTCTAAAACAATAGGTACACGTGTTTATAAAATGTCCAGCAAAAAATACGTCTCCGATATTAGAGTAAAAATTTCACAACTTCTTCATCCTTAACAGCAGCTTAGTTCTTAGTAGAAAAACTATTTATTGGCAAAACAAACCAATTCATCAAATTGAGAATAAACCAAAATAAATCTTTCTTTCCCATCAACAGGGCAAAAATATTTTCAAGTGTTCTGCAGCAGGTCAGGCTGGATTCCCAAATGTTTCAGTATATTTGTAAACATCCAAAACCATACTTTTTTTTTTGACTCATTCAAAGCTGTTTTCAAAATGTTACTGTTTTAACCTGGTAATGCATATTTTGAAATTACTTTGAATTTGAAACTAACAGGTATGAATTAGAAATAAAATGGCATTAAAAATACTGAAATATTTTGACTGCTTTGAATTTTTTCTCAAATTTTTAACATAGGAATTTCTTTTCCTGGGTATCTGTACCTTTCATATTCTAAATGTTTTATAGAGAATTTCCTCAGAAATTTTAAATAGTGAGCTGAAGGATCCATCTGGTGACGGGTGAGGGAGGCCATTAATCTTCTCCTAAAGTTGAAACTTCATGCAAATCCCGTAAAGATAAACATCCCCTTGCATCCCAATATTCTCTTCTATATCAAAACCTTATCCATTAAAAAAAAAAAAAGAAAACCACTGTTCTACCCTAAGCGGCACAAGGAAAGATCTACTTTGATATTGAAGTTTATTTTAAAAAGGATAAGAAAAGTAACAGGAAACATATTCATTGCAATCTGTCTGCCCCCAAAAGCAGATAAAATTGTCACCAGTCTTATTGTTCAGCAGCAGATAGTGACAACTTACGAGCTTTGATGTAGTGGAGGCTTCGGCTCCCAGGGGGAGAAAGCCACCAACCATATCACAAATGTATTGAGGAAGATTTAGATCCCATTTTGCATGCATTTGTTATAGACAGTTTCCCCTTATTTTGACTAAAAATTATATTTAAACTGTTTCTTGAACTACGTCCACATTTTGTATCAAACTGGGCAAAAATGAAGACTTTCAGCCATTGTTTTCTATTTTATTTGATGCCGTCTATGGTTTCATACATTCAGACATCCTTTCCCATCATGTCCTTCTTATCCTGTCTTCAAACTTCAGTATACCCTTTGGTGAAATAATAGGTGCATTAAATGATCTTTTAAATTATTCCGTTTCATCTAGTTAAGTCTGTAGGGTAATAAAGATGGAAAAATTAATTTATTAAACCCTTTTGTGGTTTACTAGAGTTCCTTTTGAGCTACATGTAATGGTGAGCTGCTGGGATAGACAGACATGGTGAGACAGCTGGCACCAAAGAGGGACTCAAATCCAGGTGTGGGGTATTGCCAAACAGACCAGAAGCACAAAGATGTATTTGGGTTCAAGTTTTTAATTTTTTAGTCTGGCTATTGTTCAATTTGTGGCTTGTGATATCCATAGTCTTTCACTGAAATATTCCCACTCCATCATTAGAACAATTATTTTAACCTGATTACCCTCTTTATTAAACAAGCAGTCTGTGGAGCTGTACAAAATAGGTGTCTTTTCCCATGCGGCCACTGACATCTCCTTGGAGTGATGCAAATTAATGTAGCTCTTATAAAAATGACCTTGTATATACGTAGTCTGTCATTAGCAGACTTGATTTCTTATGAGGTCATTTATGTGTTGTACCACCAATAATAAGCAAGCCTTATTTTTTGTTTTGGATTCTGAGAGTATTCAGAGATCTCTGAACTTCCTTCAGACTTGCTCAGACATTGTCTCTCTGACAAAGGTGTTTTCAGAGGGTGGAAATTCTGAATCTCATTCCTGAAGAAAAGAAGGGAACACTTGTAGCATTTCAAAGAAATGAGAAAACAGTTACTTCGGATTTATTTTTATAGATTGCTTATACACTGAGCCCAGTCTCAAATCCGGGCTCTGTCAAAAGGAATCAGTAAAGGCTTTGGCTTCATTTTAATATATTCCAGCATTTCAGACTTCCTGCAGGAGCAGAAAAACAGCCTTTTATTATGGCTGTCAATTGTTTATCCCTCTCCTCTGCATTTCACTGAAACTTTCATGTTGTGTGTGCATTGTTTTGGGTAATACCAAACAACAAAGCCACAGGAGCTTCTTTTCCTTATTGTCAAACACTTCTCCTCCATCTACCTTGAAAAATATTCTTATTAAAGGGTTATTAAAGAACTCCTTAGCTGAGTTGTTAGCTGAGCTGTAGCCACAGCAGTGCTCTGTAGCACAGTCACAGCATAGAGGGGAACTGTTTTATATTCACACAGGAGGGAGAAGAGACAGAGGGGAGGAGTGTCAGAAGGACACGTGCTAATAGCAAGTGACAGTGAAATAGGTACCTTTTGTGAAACTTTAATTGATTAATCGTATTTGAAATCCATTTGCCAATGGTAGCAAAAGAGAAACTTTGAGGATTGCTCCCTTGATGCTGGGGGGAGCAGGGCTTTTCCAGCTCCTGGAATGGGTTACAGCATACAGAGCCCAGTCACAGCTTAGAGAAAATCACAGTCCTCAGTTGCTCACTGTGTGGGGTCCAAAGGGGTGGTTCAAATCCATCACTACCCTCTGTGACACCCAGCCAGCATTTCCCTTGCAGTGAGATTCTGTAGGGATAGGGCATGGGCTGTTTTGAGGTGTAAAGTTCCACATGCCTGGTGAACTGTTCAAAACATAGACCTTCCATGTGATCGTCCTCAGAGTGCTTCAGACACAATAAGCTCATTTAGCAAATGGAATTGTCAAGTGCTACCTCCAGCAGTGCCATTCCTGTCACCCTGAGCTTCAGGGATATTTTCATATGGGTGACTCCAATTCCAAGTTCCACACATCACCCATACTGTTTTAAAATTGTCTGTTGCTGTAGCTGTTTGAATTTTTTTCTGTTATCACAGAAACAGTTTTTTCATGAAAGTGAAAAGATTTGCACCCCTGTGGAGTTGGTAGAAGTAGCTCAGTTGAGAGAAGGGCCTGAGGTCTTTAAAATAAAACCTGAGTCCCTCAAAGATTTAAGTACAAAAAGAAATGATTCAGTTTGGTTTTGAGGAGTCTTTGTAGAACCGCCTGGCTTTTAGGCATTTTGCCTATTAGCTTTCAGAATCTTATTTGTCATGGTACTGGCAAAACCCTCCTTCTTCTTCATGTTTTTCCTCAGGAGAAGATACAGCCTTGGCCTTTTAGCAGTACTGTGCTTTCTTTCTGCCATACGAACACTGCTGTCTCAAAAATCCCCTTGGCGTTGTTTCTGATCTATGGGAAACAAATCTCCCAGAAAGAAAAGTTAATTTGGGCTGATAAGCATCATGTGAACACTTTCAGTTCTGACTTAGAGAACTCCCAGTCTGTCTAGAGAGGAGGAAAGGTTCTCTCTTGCTGTTCTGACTGCATCAGGAGACAGACTTGTTTAGTCTCTGTACACTGAATAATCAGTGATTAGGAATAAAGCTGATGGCCTGGGAAACGGAAGAGGAGCAAATGTTGTTGAAGAAATTGTACTGTTTATGCATGAGGATCCAGAGTTATAAGCAAATTTGTAAATGTACCTTTTAAAGAGCTTTGAAAGATGCTTCATGTTTCCAGGAATAACACAACTTCTGTGCAGGGCAGGAGAAAGGGAGAAACGTCCAATAACCAGGGAGGTGGGAGCCCTACAAAGTAATTTGTGTGGTTTCTAAGGCAAGATTACTGAAGTATTTCCTCCCTTGAAGCAAGTCCATTTCTTCCATGATAAAGTCATCTTCAAGGGATAAGCGTGTCATGATTTCAGTGGAACAGGACAATGAGAGTTGGCTCCAGATATGGTTTTTGAGAGAGGATGTGGTTTAGCATATTTTAGCTACAAATCAAGCAATTCCAGTTGTATTTCCCTGGAGGGCTTAGGGGAAAGGGAATACTGTCCTGTGTACCAAGTAAGACAAAGACAAAGGGAAAACAAAAAGCTGTAGCTTTCCAGGAAAGTAGGTGTACTGCAGTTGTACAGTTATTGTGTTACTGTTTGCAAGTAACATTTGCATGTCATTCTTCAAGCATGAGTAGAAGAACTAGATGGAAAATGGTTCCATTTTTCTTTTTACAAACCAGTTTTGATTGTAACAATTTTGCTGAAATTATAAAATTTCAGTAAAATTACTGGGATTTTCACTGCTTATTAGGTTTCCAACTTATTAAAATACACCAACATGTTTATTCCTGAAGAGTGTCTGACACTCTTAAAAAAGAAGGATTTCCCGTTTCCCGGTGTACTGAGCTTCTTTGGTGTTACAGGTCCTTCTCTTTCAATCGTGCTTCTCCTGGAAGCTGGAAATAAATAAAAGAAGCTGGCTGCTCACATTTCTAAGGAAGATTTGTTAAAAATTCCTCCTTTTTTGTTCCCTACGAGCCATACTTCTTTCTTTCTCTCTCCCAGACTTTGCCATGACTCTAGCTGTACAGTTACAGGAATGTCTTAATAAAATGGAATTTTCATTCTTCCATCTTTTTAATGCAAATAAGATGTACTATGTATTTGATTTTTGCAGATAATATATTCTGAAACAATTTGCTTTCCTTCATTTTGGTATATACTGTTAATGGAATGCTAAACACTGATTCTTTAAAAGTGCCAAGTGATCAACATAGGGTACATTTGCTGTTTCAGGAGAGGAGGAAGAAGTGCTGCTTTCCCATACTGCTGCCTTAGAGGACATTTCACAAGGCATCTGCTTTGGAAGGGGAAATACTTAATGAATGCATGCAAGATTTGGGACAAGCGTTTGTAGCTTCTGCAGCCCTAACCACAGTCTGTGCTGTGCTAGAAGAGATGGAGCTTCCTTTGTGCTCTCCATCCATCTTTCCTTTCCCCTCTTCTCTTGCCAGCCTTTGCAGGAAGACAGGGCCTTTGCCATCCCACACACTGTCAGTTTTTTGTGACAAATAGTTCAGCACAGGGTGCTGTGCTGCCAGTTACCCCTAGGAAATGAGCTCTGTCACGTTTGGGACCCACTCCAGCTTGCCATCCTCAGGCATTCGTTTGGCTCCTGTTGTCAGTGAAGTCTCTGGCTGAAGGAAAACTGAAGGAATGGTTAGGCTTGGGAAGGAGAGCTCTGAATAGTAAAAGGATCCTTTATTTATATAAGAATACATCACTAATTTGGTTAGAGATGTAATACCCTCTTAAATGGCTCCTTTCAATAGATCTTAATATGTTGCTTCAAGCCTCACTTGTCCTTTTTAGTATGGCATATACTGGAAGTGTCTGTGAGCAGAAGATGAGCTTGCTTATACAAAGAGTCTCGAGAAGCTCAGCCAGGGTTCCCAGTGAGTCTCCTGTGACAGGGCAGTCCCTTTTCAGTGCCTGCAGGTGTTCAAGGCACTGCTGCTCACGGCACCTCTGACCTTTTCTTCTGAGTGCTCATCTGCAGTTTCCATTGAGCTGAAAAAATAGCTCCATGTGTTGGTGTTCCATGAACAGGAAATGTCCCTGGTTGTTGTTAAGCAGAACTTTCTGCAGATTCTTTCCCAAAAATGCAGGATGAGTCAGCTAACGGTGGGAAATTTGGAAGTTATAGCAAGAGAAGGGGACAGGTTAAAGAAAATTACTTGAGTTCAGAAATTCTTGTTTGATTACATTGTGGGAATATAGAATATGAATATTTCATTAGCAATGCTAAAATGTCATCATTTGTTAACAAAAAATAAGCTAATTCCATTAGCTAAGGATGTTTTCAGATCCCAAGTTCATTATAATTAAATTTTTCCCTGTATGTGAAGTCTCTTTAAAGATTAGGACTGGGAAGACAAAGGGTTAGAAATAGAAAAAGCATATTGCATTAAACAGAATTGTCAGATCACAACTGTGACTATGAAAAGTGCTGTAAAAATAATTAGTGATAAACACATGTCCTGAGAGGTTTGTAATCTGAGTAAAAAGATAACAGCTGTGAGCAGCTTTATGCCTGGTTTTGCAAAGCTGAACCTGAAGCACAGGGAAAGGTAATGCTGTACCTGGTGATGCTCGAGGTGCAAAATGGGAGACCAAATTCTCCAGAGTCCTGGTTCACTGCATTCTCTTGAAATAGTTGTATATTGTGCTTTAAACAATGTGCAAAGCTAATTTAAACAAATTTAATGTGTGATGACAGCTGAACATTTTAAAGTGCTTCAAAGCTGAAAGCAAACATAAACATGACTTAGTTTTTTTACATATTCCCATAATCTTTTATGATCAAATTGCTATTGCTTTTTTTAATCTGTGAAGCTTTGAGTGTTCCCTTCCTGAACCAGAGTTCCTGCCCCATTTTGATTCGTGTGCAGCTTTCTGAACTGTCTTAAATCATTGTGTAACTTTTTCTACTTCTTTGTTCATCCATCTGAAGGATTGGAAGCTGTTTGCTTTTGACCTCAGGGAATTTGGCACATGAAGTGTAATTTAGGTTTATAGTGAAGGATTCCTCTACATTAAAGAAAATTATTTAGTACTAATTCTTGTTGATTATCAAATTAACAGGATTAAGATATGTCCTAGGCATAGAAAAAGTTTAATGGTTGTTCATTTGGTTGGTTAAAGTTTGCCTAAATCCCAAAGTCCCTTTTTCCGTCTTAAATGTATTTATCCATTTTTGGAATTTATCATGTGATAGGAGAAAAACTGCTCTGGGGAAACCAGGATGATGCAGGGAAACTTAGTCATTATCTACATTTTCCCTTCAGCCTAAGTGTTCAGCTGTGCAATTTTCCTACTTTTCTGATCTGCTATTTGAACCCTGCATGTCATTTTGGAAGGCAGAGCTTATGTTCTTTGATCCATGTTTCCATTTTTTTGGTAGAATGAGCTCATTGACTTGTTAATTCTGGAATAGCTTTTTGTTATATTTTATTATTTGAGTATTTTATTATTTGAGTAAAGATTTGATTATTTGAGTAAAGAGAAAATGCACTGACAGGCTTGAGTGTCAAAGAGCCCTGAGCCAGTCCAGGATCCCACTGTTACCTCCAGTGTCCATCCTTCTTCTAACTATAGAAAATGAGAGGAGGCTGCATCAGCCCTTTACCATCAAAAGTCTTACCCAGGCACCATCTCAGACTGGACATTGATATATATCTGAAAAGTGTTGCTGATGACAATAGTTCATAATGATTTGAGTAAGAACTGGGAAGTCACTCTGCTGTGGATGTAGCCACATAAAAGGTCTCTGACATTAAATGCCTTGCAATTAGATTTTGGTTACAGTTTCTAATGAATTAGGTAGTTGGCCTTTTTTTTCACTGTAAAAGACCATTGTGTTGAATTCAGAAGAGTCAGTTTGGGCAGATCCTTTCCAGCTTAAGGAAAAAGAGTTTTCAAAGTGGTCAAAACACATGAAGTTTTTAGTTTTTGCTCATGATGGTGGTCAAAGCATTTTCAGTTTGGAGAGTTAATTAACTCAATTTAAAAACAAAACAAAATGCCCTGAAACATTAAAGGCCAATAACCCTGTTTTTCTGACCTGCCACATTTTATTTTTAGATTACATTTACTTCTGTCATATTTAACATTTTTGTTCCAGTTTAATACAGAAAAAAATTCAAACCATCAAAATCTTGAAGGATAAGAAAATATCCAGTTTTGCCCCACAAGCTTAACTTCTAGTGTTTCCTCTAGGCTTTGTTGCTGAAGATTTTCAAGAGTGGCAGCATCCAAGAACAGATGCTGAAAGAAATCAGAGTGCAAAATAGCTGGTATTAAAGAAACCAAAGAGCTGGGCTTCCAAGGTGGCATGACTGCAAAGTGACGTGGTGTGAGAACTGCTCCAGACAGGAGGAAGGGTTGGTGGGATAGGCAGGGAAATAAGAGCTGGAGATGATGGAAAGTGCAGTGCCCAAACCTGGCTGACAGAAGGTGCTGGCACATGGGCAAGGAGGAAGAGAGCAATTACCATGGCTCAGCTTGAGGGAATGGCTATAAAGGAAAGAAAAAAGTTCAAGATGTGGGGTTTGGCCAAGTGTAGGGTAAAAGGCGATCTCTTCAGCTGAGTTATATTGACAGAGAATGGGGGCACTGGGGAAAAGCTCCTTTGAGTTGGATGGGGAGAGGTAGAAATAATAAGAGGAAGCTGAGACTCGTTCATGCCAAGCGTCACAGAGTGAAAAAGGGTTCCTGGATTTGAAATAAATTCAGCTGAGAAATAAGCCCTGAAAGGAAGTGGAAGAAGCCCCATCATTTGAAATCCTCTAACAGAAGTAGACAAAGCACTCAAAAGTGCACTGCAGGGAGCAGTCTTTTTTTGGCAGGGAGCAAGACTTGGATGACCTCATAGCTTCTTTCCATCTCTATTAGAATCACAGAAGCCAAACTCTTTCTCAGAGCAGCAGCACAGCCGGCTCTGAAGGATTGCCCAGTTTTGGCACTGTAGTCTTGCTTAGTACCACTCTGCATGTGCCAGCCCCTGCAGATTCCCAAAGCAAGAGTTAATAGCTCTGCTGACAAACTCTCTGGTTAGTGTGAAGCACCAGCAAGCTGTGCAGTGTATTTTGGAGAGTTTTCATCACCGAAGGAACCAGATCTAAAATGGAGCATAAACAAAATTTGCAGTTTTGTTTAAGGTAGCTGGGCAGAAAGACATTGTTGTTGCATTTCGATACTGCTTTGCTGCACAGTGATTGCAGTTGGTTATATCTGGCCAGTTCTTGGTTTGAAGTCAGATTTCAGTCCTACTTTTCCATAGTAAGTGTTTGATATAAAGAAGATGAGATCTGTTCAATGTATTAAATCGTAACAAGAAAAGAAGTTTGGCACATACAGGGATTGTAGCTGCATTCCCCATTAAATCCCAGTTGCCAGACTCTGAAACAGCTTTCTCAACTGTACGGCTCCAGTGAGAGAATGTTTAAAGAAAAAGTTCTTAGGAACCAGTGGAAAAAAGTTATGAAAAATATACTCCCCTATAATATTCTGGGTCAATATTACAGTTTCATTGTGTGTCATCCCTGGTTATATCTTTGCAACAGTGAAATGATTCTTAAACATCTTCTGTCTCCCCCATCCAATAAGGCATTTTGGTGGGGGAGAAAGTCTGTGTCTGCCCTACATTGGGTCTCTCATTTATGTTTTCCCTCTCAGCTTGGCTGCAAACCACCAGAAGGTGCAAAAGTGGCTTTCACACCCAAGGGCAGCATGTTTTCTCCCATCCACTTGATTTTCAGGCTCTTAGCCCAGTCTGGCTCTACTGCCATGTTCTCCTCTGCCTTTCCCAGCAAGACTAGAATGCAGAAGAAAACAGCAGGAAGGCTCTGTACTCACGTTGTAAGAGATTATTTTCATTCCCAACAAAGAGCTCTGGAGCCCTACTGAGAAACAGGACTTGCCCTTCCCGGACCTGCACTGCCTGGGACAATTATTTGTGAATTTGTAGAGGGTTTGCTGTCATTGTCCTAGGGAGGCTGCAAGGAGCTATGTGCTTCTTTGCCAGCATCACCTGGGTAATTTAGAGGTGGTGCTTTTAAGGGTCTGATGGGCCCTGTGCTCTGCATTTTTAGTTTGCCTACCAGAGCAGCCTTGATAGTGATGCTGCTTGCTCAAGAGGGAAGCAAAGAAGTTTTCAATTGTATCTGCGTTTGTCAGAGGGAAAAGGCAAATCTCTTGGGGAAGAGTGGGAACGATTGAATTATTTTATGCTGAGGCACAATAAAACTAATTTTAAAAATTGTTGCCTAATGCCCATAATTTATTCACAGTATCTAGTCCCAGTAGAGTTAATGAGACTGTTAAGCACTTAAAATTAAGAGCACGCATGAGAGTGGGAAACATCAGAATCTCATGTTTTACTTACATTTTTTTGAAATGTCTTTGTGGCAAAATATTTTTTATTATTTTGAATTTGTTAGGAGTTTAATAATGTGTTCCCAAATGGATTGTGAGCTTAGCAGAAACTTTTTAAAAAGGGATCCAAGGTTTTGGGTGCTAAGAGGGCCCTTGCAGAAAACCTTCAGGAAATGCCGTTTCTATGTTTAGTGCCGTGAAAACTCTGTAGGGATGTGAGGCGGGAAACATAGAGTGGGAGAGGTTTAACAGAGCTGGAAAGTGAGAAATTGCACCTTCTGTGGATCACCATGTGCTAAAAAATCAGGCAAGGTTAAATGAAATAGGTGGAGAAGGGAACTAGAAAAATACGCCATTGATAATAAGAACAAGATGGGAAGCGCAGATGCTGAAAGCAAAGAGGGGATTGTCAGATTTATAACTGTTGATTCATTTCCAGTAGTCATTCCATTGACTATTGAATGTGTTGCTTTATTATTTGTGATTTTTTGCTAGGCCTGGAGTTCAGCAGCACTTCATGGAGGCATGTGTTAGTGACAGGAAGGGAGCAAAGGCCAGCAGTATCTCTGGGCAGCTGGACAGTTCTGACATACACTTTTCCTGCCCCAGAGGTTTTTTCTACTATTATCCAAATAGAATTCTCTTTAAACTTATCTTAAATTACATAAAGTGCTTCCTGACCTTTGTTACACCATCACTCTTAAGAGTGCTTGTGGCTGAGGTTTTCTAAATTGTCCTTTTTTTTTTAAGATTTTCTCAATTTCACAAATGTTCATAAATAATAGGTAAGAAATTCTGTCTGTTAAAGGCGGTACCAAGTGGTTGAGATGATAACTATTTCTTCCAAGACTAGCTACCTGTCTGCAAACACCTATTGAAAGTTTGGAGATGTCAGTTGTTTGGAAGAACTCAGTTAAGGCGTTTTCTATTTCTAGACTAACATGGATTTCACAGAACAAAGATATGTATACGAAGGCAGAAATATGTAGGCATTAGTAGCAACTGCTTTTTGCAATATTTGATTTCATTTCAATATATACAGAGTTATTTTTAAACCCCTTGCCAAATACTCCTAAATGCTTATGATATGGCTGCCATCTGTGTGGTTGTGTGCCATTTTGTTGCCATTTGCTGCCACAAGCGTGGCTGATGTAGACGTACCCTTGATAGAGCAGCATTAATTTAGCCTTCACACGCACATTCTAGAGAAGCTCCCATGGCCTGGCTTTCTGCTGCCCCGTGTCTGTGTCCCTGGATGAACAAATGGATGCTGTAGCTTCACTGCTTTGGCCATGAATCCAGTGGTGGCTCTACTGCTCCTCAGCTGGTGGGAGGCTCAGCAGGAAATGTATAAAACACAGACGTCTTACACCTGTAACACAACAGTGTAAACAAGGGCAGGATAACATCAAAGGTAACACACAGAGGAGGTAATTGGTGCTTCAGGCTCTGTGTGGGAGCTTAGTGGCAGTTGAACAAGTGTTGAAAGGTGGTTCCTGTTACACACCTTGTAGGTCAGGCTGCAGCTGCCTAACTGTGCCTGCTCCAGGCAGTACCCCTTGTAGGGAACTTTACATCCTTTTCCTCTCAACACGACTTGGAAAGAAGTCTGAAATTCCTGGGTGTTTGGGTTGTATCTTTCTATTAGTGAGAGGAGCTGTTCACACTGACATGCAGTATCTCGGGGCTTAGCCCTGCCCCATTCATCAAGGTTGAGAGACTTCCCAGAACTGCAGATAAAACACTATCCACTATTCCTGCCTTGACCTCAACAGTCTCAGCTTTTATAGAAGACTCTTGGAGCAAAGAAATAGGGAAAGGAAAAAAAAAAAAAAAAAAAAAAGAGGAGAAAGATCTTTTTCCATCTCCTTTATGCTTAGGGTCTGAACTTGCCAAAGCTTTGTTCTTCTCCAAAGAGACCTCTAGCTGAGGTCTCTCTGTGTCTCATCCCTCCTTTCCCAGACTGAGCACTGCGATACTCTGCCTATAAAAAGACAAAACAGTCCAAAAAATATCTATTGTGACTGCTCCTAATAGACTCAGATTTATGCTCAGCTTAACGGGATCCAGCCATCTCCACCCATCTGCTCCTGTCTGTTTTCTTGTCTTCTGACATTTCATCTTTGCCTTTTACATGGCTGGCTTTTAGGCATCTTGTATTGTGGGGTTTTGCCTTTCTGATACCCGGAGCTGAGGGGAGGAAAGAGGTAGAACAGATCTTTGGACACAAGTCCAGATTTAGCTTGGTTAAGTGGATTATGGATAATGTTCAGGAGTGGGAAGTTTAAGGCTTTCATGGTTGTAAGTTACTTACTTAGGTTACAGGAATAACCAGATGTTACCGAATTTTCTTTGCCATGTACTGACTGAGACCATTGGCTATTTTGGAACTTGGAAGTCTCTTTCATTCTAACCTGCTGAGTAGTTTTCTAAGGTTAAATGAGGAATTTCCTTCCAGACCGTTATACCACTGAAGGAGAGATGACATTCTAGTTCACTTAGTGGGGAAAGAAGTTATCTAAAAGAAGAAGAGAGACAACCAGAAAGTTACACTCTGAGAACGGATCTGATCTCAGCAGTAATAACATTTTTCATTAAATGATTTTTTTTAATATTAAACTGTTTATCAGCCAGGGCCCATTGAAAATCATTAAAAGATTGCAAATGCAGATTTGAAGCTGAGGCCAGGTTATGAGTTATTTTGATATGATTTTGATTTTAGCTGTTAGCTACTTGTGGAATGTGGTTGCTCACTCAGCTCAGATGCTTTTGTGTCTGTGCTCTGGCTTTTATGATGTTCTTGTGGGAAATCAGTATTTTAGATCCCTCTTGTTGTGAATAAATTTGTGCATGGAATTCCATTTACAAAAGTCTATCAAAAACAAATAAAAGGCACCAACTACATTTAAAGAATTTATTATTTAAGAAAACGTTCACACACATCTTTTTTCATTATTTTCCCATCCGTAGGTTTTGACTAATATTAAATATTGGGTCTGATTATGTTCTACATAACAGGATATAAGCTTAATCTCTTCCAAAAATAACATTAGACTCTGCAACCATTAACCATTCCTTTTAGAAATAAATGTTAATGAAAAGCAAATAAACGCAACCATGTATTATACATATTATTTTACAGAGTTCGTTTAGTCGAAAGAGGATCTCCACATAGTTTGCCTCTCATGGAATCTGGAAAAGTAAGTACTGAAAGAAGATTTAAGTGTAACTTTTATGGTCAGTATTTTCAGTTAATGTCCATTTCAGTTCATTTTTACATGAATGTAGTGCTGGGGAAGGCGCTATCAGCTGTGCAGATTGATGTCCTTCCTTTACTGTTGAGGTTACAGCATGATGGCAGTAACTGATGCATTACTGTTCTCTCAGAACCTGTACCTCACTATTTTATGCAGAAATCAATTCCTTCTTTTATGCAAAAAGAAGGTATTTCATCCCCTGCATGTCATTCTTGAAGCAGCTGACAAATGTACCGCTGGTGCTGGCAGTCCCGTCGGTGTAGAACCCACCTCCAGTGAGAGCTGGTCTGAGATGACCAGTGCTGTGCTCACAGGCCACTGATCACCTGCAGAGGGACTGTCCCTGCTGGGGCCTGGCTGTGGGGACAGAGTGAGGACACAGGAGCAGGCTGTCATGCTGTGGATGCTCATCTAAAGCTTTCTGTCCATAGCTTTGCAGACATCCATGGTCAGAGGATGCTCCATTTTTATTTTAGGGTTCAACATCTGCCTCTGTATTTGCTGAACGTCCATTATGTGAGGTATTTGGCAGGTCATCGTTCTGGGAGATTGCATGATGCCTCTGGCTTTCTCCTTGTTTCAGGCCAAAGTTTCATTGGGATTTTTCCTATCCTGCTATGTATTCTCATAGAGACAAGAACCATTTGGTCTGACTTTTGTTCTGCAGATGAACATTTGACTTCTGAGGAGGTGTATTGATGGAACAGTTTTCACAAAGAGAAGCAGTTTTGTTACATTTCCCAGATATCTCAGAATTTATCGTATCTATGGACTATTTTATTTTTTTGTGCTATAAATCTACCTTAACTTTTTATGGATTTCTTGTCGTTTCTAAGGAAGGTTCTTTGGGGACAAAGCATCAGCATACAATTGCATAAGGTGGTACCTGCTTTCTTACTGCCTCATGTTTTCTTTCAATAGATCCTCCCAGGAGTACGTATCATTATTGCTAATCCAGAAACAAAGGGACCCTTAGGAGATTCTCATCTTGGTGAGGTGAGTCATGAGAACCTGAACTTTGTATGCTCTGAACTAAATGCAGGGCCAAATCTATTGGTGTTCATGCTAATGATTTCCTATGATGCATTTTATCAAATGCCCAGTTAAGAAAATAGTGAATCCTACTGATCTTTAAAAAGTGTGGATCATGATACTTGTGTCATTATTAAAATTGTTAGTAAATTGTTGCTAAATAGTAATAGCTCAAGTTAAAAAAATGAAAAAAAATTTGCTTTTGCTAACTGTATTTTATACTTGGTGCTTCACTAATTCTGATGGAAGCTTACATGAAAAGTAAGTTTATAGATTAGCTCAATTTCAGCTAGATGGTTTTCTTGTGCTATTCTTTATAGTTATTGTGCTTCATTGCACTGAAGTACTCTCATTAGCGGAGCTGAGCAAGGCTATATGTTTTTCAAATTTATTTTATGCTTCTAGAGTGAGGGAAAAAAATTATGTTGTTTTCAAGCAGTTAAAAATCTAGTTAACAAAATGAAGAACAAGTTTGATCATAATTAAAACCACAATCTAATTTGTGAGTTTCTGTAAAAGTTCATTAATTTGAAATCGTAAAAATTTCCATGATGCTTCAAGTTCTGTGGAAGGAATCCTTCTCCATAGGTGAAGGTCCCTGGCCTCACTCTTTAAAATAATCTGTCTGTCTGGTGTTCATGGAGGATGCTCTGCTGGGGTAAATACGCTGAACCAGGAGTGGGGAACTTGGCATGGCTCAGATCTACCCTGCAACTTCAACAAAAGTAGATTGGGGTCTCTGTGCCTGGAACTGGGTCAGTTACGGGTTCAGAAACAGATTTAAAAGACATTTTTAGTATTATCTAGCTATGGCTAAAAATATTTGCATCAAGAATTTTCAATAATGCTTCATTCTCGAAAGCTACTTTAATTAATACCAGTATAATTGCTTTTAACTTAGATATGGGTTCACAGCACTCACAACGCCAGTGGGTATTTTACCATCTATGGAGATGAATCTTTGCAATCAGATCATTTTAACTCAAGACTCAGCTTTGGAGACACACAGACTATTTGGGCAAGAACTGGTTATCTGGGGTTTCTGAGAAGAACAGAACTCACAGATGCAAATGGAGGTAAGAGGTTTCTCATCATCTAGGTCTATGCAAATAATTTGGATTATTTGGAGGGTGACACTGCGTCTCTGGTCCTGTGATACCCAACATGCTGCATCTGTGAAACCTGTAAAACTGCAAAAAAGCCTTAGTAAAAATAACCAGAAAATAAATCAGAGGGCAAGATTTCCCTGCTGAAATAGTGGCTTTTCCTTTTCTGGACCTTGGGTGCTATAAAACCCCTCCACCAGTGACCTTTTGGCACTGTTAATGTACCCAGTGCTTCACCTTGAAAAATATGAAATGCAGTTGAAACTGCCATCATTTGCTCTGGCAGTTGTGTCCCCAGGAATGCATTTGTGCAGGTGGAAAAAGCCTGGGGGGAGTCTGAGCCCTGTCCCTCCTGTGACCACCACCTCCTCTGTTATAAACCTATTCACAGGAGCTGTCCATTCCTCACATTTTCCTGTCTTTAACCGCAAAGGGCTGGTTACTGAAATGTAACAACAAGCAGTAGCCTGCAAGAGAAGCTATAGGGTGTTTGGGTTTCTGTCAAGAAGCTACAGGATTCCCTTACTTGTTTTAAGGAAATTCTTGTCTCATGTACACGTATAAGTGAACCAGTGCTGCCAGGCACACAAGGTATGTGCTTAGGAAAATGTTTTTTTCTGTGATTTTTGTGGAGCAGAGTGCCACAAGCAGCTGTGGCTGAGCTGGCCAGGGAAGGCTGTTGGCCAAGTAGGGTGTCCAGCAACTCTGTGAGCACCTCCAGGGGTGATCCCAGGGCCATTAGAATAGCTACCATTCAGCCAAAGAAAGAATTCATCAAATCTGAAAACATTTTAGTAATCCCTGTGAATTAGGCCTGCTGCCTAATTGTTGGCACCTTCTGAAGAGTTTTACTTGGGGTTGAACAGGCTTTTTTCATTTCATAGTGATAGCCTGATAGCAAAATTCAGGATTCTCTGAGGATATTGCAACTTAAGCATTCAAATATCTCAAGTATTCTCCTAGCAAAGGCTTGCTCCATTCTCCTCCTACTTTTGGCTCCCAGTGCAGAAAGTTCTCAGCCCTTTATTAGATAGAGCTCATATTGTCATTACAATACTACCACACAACTATCCAAATAAATGCAAAAAGAGTCAGTTATCTGCTATTAGCAAATATTTTTATGACTAGAATGTAATTATTTATTTTCAGCCTAGTATCTTTAAAAAAGTATAACTTCAGCCTCATTTATTTCTTTAGTAGGTCAAAAATATGGGCTATAAAAGTGTTATGCTTAATTTACCTAATTAGCAGCTTGCTATCTAGCTATAGCATATGTTTTTTAGTTTATTGATAATCACCTTTGTAATACACCAAAAGCATCCATAGTGACCATCTCAAAGCAACTGGAAGAACATCAGCCACACTGTTAGGATCAAATCTGTTCTTTCTCTTTGAAAAAACAGAGAGAAACAAGGAACCTATTGTCTATTCAGAGTGCCTTAAAAAAAGTGAATCTGTTCTGCATCCACCTGGGAGAAAACCAGGAATTCATGCTGCTGTCTTTGGATAAAGATTTCTGCCTTTGTCTTTTTCAAATGGGAATAGTGTTTCTGCCTTCCTTTCTTCTGTCTTTTTGCTCTGCATTGCACTTCAGTAATGGAAAATGCTCATCAGTTCGGAAATCACTTCGGGGTTTCAGAAATTCGAGGATAACTTACGTTGTACTTATTTTACTTAATTCTTAATGTGAACATTTTTATAATTTAATGTACCAGAGAATAGAATCTTTCTTTTTTCTTTTTCCCTCACCACCAGAACGCCATGATGCACTTTATGTGGTGGGTGCATTAGATGAAGCCATGGAATTGCGAGGGATGAGGTACCATCCGATCGATATTGAAACCTCTGTAATTAGAGCACACAAGAGCATCACAGAATGGTAAGGATTATATAACACTGGGGCCCTTATAAAAAGCTGAAATATCTATAATGTCTGGGTTTTTTCCTTGGATATTGCAATTGATCCAGGAAATGGTTTGTCAGGATGGTCACAGGATTTATAACCCAGCTGCCAATGTGTCCTTAGGATGAAACTTCTCGCAAACAGATTTAATCAGAAAGGACTGATTTCTGCTAAGTTCATTCAGTATGTTTCTTTCTTTTTTTTTTTTTTTTTCTGAAGGAGTAAGCAAGCAAACATTTCAAATAAATGAACACACTAATAAATTTTATTAGTGAACACACTGTTATTTTTTGAATTGGTTATTAATAAATGAAGCAGTGATCAAATCAAGGTCACAATGGAAATTGAAGCAGCAAATCAATGAGTTAATAATGATGTTGTCTTAATCAATGTATCATACTCAGATGTACACAGCAGGTAATCATTTCTTGAGGCCGATGAGCTCAAATTGCTTTTCATTATTCTTGCATCAGAAGACTCAGTCAGGTAGTTGTTTTGTTTTGATACAAGCTCTGCTCAGCTATTCACCTTTCAACCAAAATGAATCTGTCGCAATAGCCAGAGCAATTTAGTGCATTTTTCTTTTCAATCCTGGCTGCAGAGGTGTGGCCTGGAGCAGAAAGCTTAATAATGAATGAAGCACAGCAGCTGAACTGGTTTCTTTAGTAAAAGACTTTGCTTTTTTCTTAAATGTCAGTTAAAATGAATGCATTTAGTTGCTTGGCCAACTGTAACTGAGGTTTTGCCTTATTGCCTCCTCCTAGAGCATCATCACTGCTGGTATGGTCTTGTGCCAGACAGGCGCTACACAGGGAGCTGGGTCCTGTGCCTTCATATAGACCAGTGTGAACACTTCAGGAATGTCATGAAATTATCCTTGAAAATGTGTCACATCAGTACCAGCAGTTTTCAGATAAAGCTGTTTAAGGACTGCTCTATTATAAGACGGCCGTAGATTCATAAATCGATGTGTTCAGCAGTACCTGTTTGTCAGAGGTTTGTGTCCCCTCAAATTATGAGCTCACAGGCAGTGAATAAAGTAGCCGTATCACACTGCAGAAATGGGTTTCAGTACCAAAAAATGCTTAAATTATGTTCCTGCTTTCAAGATTGCTGAGAGCACGTTGAGGATCCTTTTTGTTCCACAGCCATGGAAACTCTGAGTGAGAAAGTGTCAACTGAAAAAGGGTTGGGGGTAAGCTGGAATAACCAGAGAAAAAGGCCACTGAATTTCTGCAAGAAGGTAGAAGTACATGCAGATAATTCTCAGTGCCTTCACTCTTCACAGTAGTTGGGTGATAGTGTACAAGGCACAGGAGTGAGAATTCAGAAAACACTCTGTGCTGTTGCTACCCTTTGCCCAAAGACCAATATTTAAGGCCAATAATTCAAGGTTGCTTTTTCCTCAAAAAGAGATTGCTGATGAATTAGATGTGTCTTGGATGTGGTCCCTGCAGAAAAGGGACACACAGTTATACAGAGTGACAATGTCTGGTTTGCTCACAGTTCCCAGCCCCTTCCTAACCAATGCTCTGCCAAATGACCATCGTGGAGTTTTCATTCACAGTCCTTGTCCTGACTGTCCTTCACTCCTCTCACGTAACTTCTCTTTCAGCTTCTCTTAGAAACCCTCCTTGTCTTTGTGAAACACCCCTTGACAAAATAATAGCCAGCTACCTCTTTTTTTTTTTAATTTATAATTTGTATATCCTTTTCTGTGGACACTAGCATGAGCCTTTTTTCTTTTTTTGGTTACAATGCCCCATTAAGGATTTAACTACATCAATTCCTGTTGCACACAGAAGGTGCTGGAGATGTCCAGTTGATAGATTGTAAAAACAGCCTTCGAGAAACGCAGCTCATTCTGTAACACTGGACACCACTGAGGGACTCAGAGATTTGTTGACTGACACGATCCTGCTGGGCAGCTTCTGTCATTAAGGATCAGATCTGAAAGGTCATTTAAAATTATTCTTGTCTCTTAAGAAATTTTAGCACAACCTCTGACTCTGGACCTCTTGTGTCTCAATATGTAACAAGTGAAAGAGTGGCATGGCCTGGTTTTATTGTGGTGTAAACCCACACCTGGCATTTTGAAAGTGTTTCTAATACCACAAAATATATTGAAACATACATTTTGTGTTTTAATTAAAGCACATGGTTGACTCATTTAAATGTCAAAGTCTCGAAGGAGGAACAGAACAGAGCTTCCTGGAATTTGCTTAGAAGTGGCTTATACACAAAGCTTCACAAGATATTTGGAGAAGAAAACAATTAGGAGCTTCTTTCCCTGGAGGTGTTTTGACAACTTCCTTGTTTTTCCTGTAGCATTTGGTGACACGGAAGCAGCAGGAGGGGCCGTTCCCAGCTCAGTGCATTGACTGTTTTGCATCTATTGGGTGTGACTTGATTATTGTGACTCTATTATTTCTTAAGGAAAGGGCAGCCTTCCTGGTCCCTAGTTTTTTGGTTTGAGTTTTTTTATTCATCAGGACTAGAAAGTTGATGTATGTATAAGAGATACACACTGGCTGATGTATCTTCATCTCAACTATTAAGAACATAAAGAGCAGTATTTCCTTTTACTTCCAGTGGTCACCAGTGAGTTAGAACCATGACATATGAAATGAGTTTTAAATGAAATTGAAGCCTCTTGGGAATGTCACTGATTTTAGGACTTAACAGAAGCTTCATGAAAGTTTTGGGAATCAGTTTTCTGAATTCAGACAAACTAATTTATTCTAAGCCATGTTTTAGGGACCTGTTCCTGAATCTTGCTATTAATTGCTTTCCCAAGTGACAAGCTAACAGTAGTGTCCAGGCATGGTTTCAAATGCCAGCTTACATTTCAATGAAACCTACCCAGGGTTTTTTTGTTAAAATATATGTAATACTAATTTAGATGTTTGTACAGTAATTGATAAAAATTCCAGGACCTCTCTGCAGATGGTCACCTGTGCAGACTGATACTTCACTTTGTTAATATTCAGCATCAATCAGAACTTACTAGAATGTCTGTGAAAACATAATTACAAATGAAAAATCATTTCACAGCAGTACTAAGTCAAAAGGGGCCTTCTCAGCCTTGCTTTGGCTGCTCGTTAGTTTTCCAGATCAATAAGCACATAAGAATTCAATCAAATAGTACTTTGGCAGGATCTGAAAATATTTTTTTTTTTTTAAGACTAAGTACTTTTCTTCTAAAATCCATTCTGTCAAGCATCAACGTAGAGCACATTTTCATAGCTAATTTTGGGGCAAAGCAAGATATGTTTCCACAGTACATGGATTTTCAGAGCTGTCTTAGTAGGCTGAAACAGTGCACTTCTGTCTCAATCAAGCATTGACCTTAGGGTAAAAAGCTCTTTTTGAAGATGGCTTATGTACATAATATATTCTGACTTTCAGATGCTTATGCTCAAGACAGTTCTGGGAAGTTATCCCCTGATTTTATGAAGTAAAGGCGAGTAAAGTACAGGGCTTGATGTATGGCTTACATGTGTAGAATATTATTATTCTGTGGAGTAAGTTAGAGGAAGAAATGTCTTAAACACCTGCAAGGAAGAATGAGATTGCTCTTTGTGGCTCAGCTGTGCTGACCTCCCATGAGATGCAAGAGTCTTTGGAGACACTGGAGATGTGAGGAGGAGGATGGAGGGAAGCTGTAAAACTACTCTGGATGGAAGCATACACCAGACTTTGATACCCTCCCAGCCTCCATATTTGGAAGGATAAGTGCATTATCCTTAGCCAGAAATGGTTCCAGGTAGCAGAACCCAAAATTTACCTGCTTTGGCCCAAGGGCTTAACCAAAACTTTAGGGCTTAAAAAGTTCTTTTAGCAAAGAGGAGATACTGGGGATAATGATGTTCCCTTGACTGTCTCAACTGTTAATCAGGAGTGTTAAAGCTCCTGTCCTCTTAAACCCAACAGAAATAAACAAGCCAAAAATAAAACAGATGGAGACACAGCCTTATTTCTGTGGAAACCAATTGGTCCAGAAGAATTGCAGCTTTTTTGTGCTGAACTCTGACCTGCCTGGACAGCAGCCAGCCCATTCCCAAAGGCGTGTAGCCATGGTTGCTGAGCAGGCACAGGGAGGATGCCCCCTCCCTGGGCACCCCATCCGCCTGCACTGTGCCATGTGCCTTCCCAGGGCTCCATACCCCTTCACTAGCAGGGGTTATCCCACAGATCTTTCAGCTCAGCCTATGCTCCTGCTGTTCTTCTTGGTGCCTCCTCTCTTAACCTCCTTGGTTTTCTGGGCTGCTCTTCAAAAAACCCCAGAGAAGACGCCTCCACACACAGATCACTCCATGAACACAGCAGAGCTGTGGCACTTCCCTGGCTTCAGAGGGAACCACATGCTGTCTTATTACCTCCTTACACAACAGGCAAGTTTCCGTAAAGTTCAGCCTAATGCTTAAAATTGCAGCAGTATTAAAGAGAGAGCTCATGGGGCTGTTCTGCCCTTGCCTGCAGCGTGTTCTCTCTTGCTGCTCACACTTTGTGCTGAGCACACTGAACAAGCCCAAGGAGCTCCAACAAAAGGTAACCAAGGTGCAAGAAAAAGGGTAAAAAATGAAATGGGTAAAAAAACCCCACCACTAATATTGTTTTTTCTTTCGTTCCAGTGCGGTGTTTACCTGGACAAATTTATTGGTCGTTGTAGTTGAGCTGGATGGATCGGAGCAAGAAGCTTTGGACCTTGTTCCTTTGGTCACCAACGTGGTCCTGGAGGAACACTATCTGATTGTAGGGGTGGTGGTGGTTGTGGACATTGGTGTAATTCCTATCAACTCCCGTGGAGAGAAACAACGTATGCACCTACGAGATGGATTTTTGGCAGACCAGCTAGATCCCATCTATGTGGCCTACAACATGTAGTCTTGTACCTTAAAGCTTCCATGGACTTTACTATAGATGTATAAAATTTTTTGTGTCCACTAAAAAAGTGTGCAGATAAGATGCTGACACTCATCAGAATGGAACTGTTTCTATTACGACTTTTCAAAGCAGTCACGATTGGCAGGAAATAAAATGTGAAATGTTTTCTTTTACCACTAAATTTTAGAAAAGAAGGACTATGGGGTAAGGCCCTTCAGTGTGTTGGAAAAAGCCCATTTTAAACTTTTTTTTTTTGCTTATTGGACAATACTGCTTTTTGAGTAAATGTGGCTTTGTATTTTACATTAAGTAAGCTGAAGTAGATTTTTTTTTATTCTGCCCTCCAAATGGATTCTTTTAAAACAATTTGCATACTAATACAAATAATTGTTTCCTTCATTTGTTTTAATATATCATAAAAAGCTGATGAATACAGATCCATTACTAACTTAAGCCATTTTAGATCCCACATCTTAGGAAACTATGTAGTGGTACGAGGAGAAAACCCAAAGTAGCACCTTTCAATTAGAAATCTTGCAGCTTTCTGTCAGAGATGCTGAAAGCCCAAAGGCCAAAGAGCCTTTGCTGTTAGCGTTAGAATGGAAGAAATTTATAAATAAGGTGTATTTCGGCAATGAGCTTGCAAATATCTTTGTACTAAACTAAAAAGATAAAATAAGTTAACTACTTCTTCTGTAATTATGTACAAAACGTTTAATTTATTTTGATCTCTTTAGAAGTATAAAAGAGAAGAAACATTCAAGAATATTAAAGTCTTGAAATGTTTGCTAATATAAAAACAAAGTGTTGTATTATCTTGAGTGGATAGTATCACATCAAATATATATATATGAAATATAAATTCACTAATGACAAAAGATTTTAAAGTTTAAAATGCAGTACTTGTCACTTGCATGGTGTCTCCCACTGTAGATAATCAAATGTTACTCACAAATTTTTTGGAAAAAGAAAAAAAGCAATCCTGGATTGCTAAGTATCCCTGTCAAAAAGAATCCTCTAGATACCAGCAAGTGGAATTATTGCTGCCTTTAAGGCAGTGAATGAATTTAAGACTAAAAATGCACTACAATAATTTTCTTTTCTTTGCCATGGAGGCAACAATAAATATTCGTGCTGGCATGTGCATACACTTGTTAGACTTAGAAAAGGCAGGTTGAGGAATAGCACTGTTGTCTAGCTGCAGAACTTTGTTGCACAATTTTTTTCATTGTTTTAGTTGGTGTTTTTACTGCTATAAGGAAAAGTTTTGGGGTTTTTTGCACAGAGTTATCAATTTGCCTCTCAGCTAGGACACGTAGCTCGGTGGCCAACGCATCCAGTTTACATTTACAGGAAACGATTGTTTCGATGGTCTTTAATTTATTCCTTAACGGAGAGGAGCGTACAGTCACTACCACCCTTTGGCACGGATCGTGCATCTGCTAACTAGTCCCTAAACGCATTGAAACAGAGGAACCCATCTGCCTGGTTAAGGAACGGAGGAGTCCCGGGGTCTCCAGCCTGAGGCCATCACGGGAGAAGAGTAGGAAAACATGCATCACAGCTGCCTTCATTTTACTACCTTTGGAGAAAAGAGGGGTTTGATTCCCCAGTTCTGTTGTCTTCCCTGCCCCCTGTGCCCCCTTTTATAAAACCTTCCCCTTCCTTCATGTGGTTGTAACTGAATTGACCTGTTTGTGATCAAGAGTGGGATTTACCAGCTGCAGTCCAAGAATGCTTTTCTTATTTGTCCCAAATGATGTTCATGTGCTGGCTCTCATTACCGGATATGCATGACTAAGATTGTTGCAGGGCAAATGTTATCATGTTTATATCACGTATAAGGGAGTCTCAATGCTGGGTGTTAAAAATCTTTTTAAAAGGTAGGGACGTTTTAGTCTGCATGTACAGTACAGAGCATCTCGCCACGTCAGACGCGTTTTCTTTTAGACCATCTTTTCCGCCCTCACTGTCCTGTGAATAGCCCTATTCATGCTCTGCAGACCAATCCCATACTTTGTCAAATTCATTTTCTGCTCCCTAAAAAGAATAAAATCTGTTCTTAATGGCAAGTTGTTGTAAGGTTTCAGACAAGATGTTGATTGATTACAAACATAATTGCAGTGTGTGAACTAACTTGTGAAGTCCTGCTATCGCTGATCTCAGTACTGCAAAACAAATCTTGCTGTCGTTCAAAGCATCACTTTAACCTTCACGAAGTCAACTTTGCATTTGTAGAGAATAAAAGAACTGCAATGCAGTTGTGAAACGCAGTTAATAACAGCTCTCTTCTGCAACCTGTCATCTGTGGTTGTTAAATCCTGAGTTAAGAGAAATTATAAACTGAGTTTCTGGTTTTGTTGTGCAAGCAAAAGGAAGGAAACATTTAAGCACCATCAGACTGAGCAATAAAGAAGGATTGTTCTGTATTAGAAACTGTACTGTAGATAAACCATTCATGAGAATGTATAAAATGTTTGTCTTGTGACCTTGTGCTTTTGGAGTCAGACAAAACCATGTAATCAACTCGATGCACATGCACAAAAAGAGAGGGTACACAATGAACATTTAAACACAAAACTAATCAAACAGGAGCAGATTCCTCATGGTGCTTGTTTATTATATATATTTAATCCTGCTTGACACTTTACCCAAGGGAAGACTGTCCCTTTTATCAGTTGAATGTTAGCAGCGTTATTTCATAGAGTGTGGTGACTGGTTAGAGAAATTCATGTAACTCAGCCAATCACAGATTCAAACAAAAATTTTTATGTGCAAAGGACAGCAACCTTCTTGTATGTTAAACCACCAGTACGCTTTGTACATCTGTGATAACGCCTGTTTTATATTCAAATGAACAAATAAAAGCTTTTATTTTTGTTGCTCTGAAAATATCAGTTTCTTAATTAGTCATCTAAAATGGAGCTTCCGAGAGCCACGGATGCTCAGTGGAGGAACATGGAGAGCTATACTGTAATTTTATTTTGTTTACCTCTCTTGTTGCATAATTTATTATTACAAATCATTATACTTTTAACAATGTTTAAATACTGGTGTGGGCATTTATTGCTGAAAGACTTTCATATGGCAACAAATGTTTTTTGTGAAATGTTTTTTTAATTCTTTTTAATATATTCAAATATACTGTTCACATTTTTGCTGAAAGTGTAAAGATTATTGTAAGCTTGGTAACATTTTGTGAGAAGCAATAACAAGCATTAGTACTGTAAAACTCCTCAAATTTGTCACTTATCACTTTTGTTGCAAGGTCTTGCTACTGACATGCTGCTAATCAGTCACCTAAGGAAGTTGCTGATCCAGGTGTTACAGCACTGATGGAGCTTTCTGCCAGTGGAAGTCTATGGGTTGCTGCTTGGTCACTCTCATGTGTGGGGCTAGAACCTCCCTATGGATCAGTAACCTTGGGTGGCCAGATGATCCCTCCTGGAAATGTGACCTGCCTGTTTCCACTGGCTTTTTCCAAAAAGACCTTGATTTCAGAGATGGCTCCCAGCTGCTCAGCAGCATCTCCAGAGAAGAGATTTGGCCCCAGCTCTCATTTTCCAGATGTGATTTGGAAGAGTGAAATTCTGAGTCCTCATGTCTTTGGAGGCCTGTTTGAGAAATTCAGGGTATAAAATCCCATCTCTGATGGCTCAGATTTCAGGTTGTTCATCACAAGAGGTAGGTGCAGTTTTGTGGAACCACAATTTCCCTGAGCAGAGAGAGATCCAAAAATTGTGGGAATGAGAAGGCAAGTTAGACACGGCAGAACGAAGAGGATGGCAGAAAAGCAAGTAGTTCCTGATTCAATTTCACAAATCATTTCATCAAAGAAAAAAGGGGGTTTATTTTTATGTTAATGGGATGAGGGTTTTTAAAAGGTCAAAATTTCATATCCACAATTTAAAAATAATTTTGGCAAAAAGTGGCTATAACACTGCAAAGCTGGTGGGAAATCTCAACAAAAACCCCTGCAGGATTAGAAGAATCATGCATAATAGGAACAGCATAATTTATTCATTATCACAATACTAAGAATTGGGAAAAAAGTTTTATAAAAGACCATACAGCTCTCCTTTCCTATTTTTCAACACAAAGATTTGCTTCATGCACTGTTATTATCGAGGGAGGGACATGCACAGAGATCGACAACAAATTCTCACCAGTCGCCTTGTGAGCAAAGCTGAGTTTGGGGGAGCTTTGAACTTTCTCCAGCACAGCTTCTCACAGTCACCTTCTGGGCCACAGAACCCTCTGCACCCCTGGACAGACAAATGCAGCTGTGGCTCTTCCCTGGGCACCCTCGTGGTTTGAGGGGGCTGGGCTGGCTCTGTCTGGGTGGGCAGTGGGGGAGATGTAGAGCCTATAAGAGTCATCCCAAGGGGGATGGACCCCACTACCCCCAGGGTAAGAGCCAACCCTGATTTTGAATTTTTTGTTGCTTTGTTTTATTGGAAGAAATTTTTGCTTTAAAACTGAGATTTGAAAAGGAAAAAGAAAAAAAGCAATCAGATGCTACATGGTGAAAGTAGAAAATAATCATTTTGTTTGGTGATAAAATATAAAATAATATATTGGTAATATATTAATATTAATATAGTAATATAATATATAATATTTATTATATATAATATATAATTCTNTTTTTTTTTTCAACATAAATGTGTGTTATTTTTTTACATCTGGAGTGCTCCATTTGGCAGCCCACCTTCCCAAAAGCTCTCACTCACCTTACCATGATTTAGGGTTCTCCTTTTCATGATTTTTCTTGTATCTTTTGAGGGGTATCACCTTAAAGCTGGTACAAAAACCCTCTAAGCTTTGCCTCATTTGTGCTGCCCCTGGCTGAGATCAGCATCTCTGAAGCAGCAGCTCCCCCTTTCTTACACAGCGGACCGGGATAGGGCCATCTCTGCACCTTCTGGCATCATCCTGACACTGGGAACTGCGTGGCATTTCAGATTCCCTCAGGTTCACTAAGCAGGTCATGCTGCATCATGCCAGTCAAAGTCAATGCTCTTTACTTTTTTCTGGTCTGCACGAACAAGATTTCTCCAAAGCCAAGGCACTGTTGTATATTCTCTATGATCCACATGGAAAAAAAGTCGTTTTCCTGGGGAGCCCACAACACATCTAATAATAATTTTTTGAAATTATTGCAAAATATTCTACAGCAATGGCCAGTTAATGGGTGGATCCTAAAGTCTGATCTTGTTTTAATTTCCTGCTCTGGTAGATTGATGCTCATAGGCATGTGGAGAGTGGCTGGAGGAGGGGACAAAACTGACAGAGTCTCCACAGGGAGTGGCTTCTAAGTGTGACTGGCAGCACGTGAGAAAGGTTTGGAGATGCCAGGAGAGGCACCAAGAGAAGAGCTGTACTGAGCTATCAGGATAAGACACCAGTGGAGGAAGCCATAAATGAAGAGCAGTTTTAGGAAGAGCATTTGGTGTAGAAGGGGAGGCCAGAAAAGAGAAGATTGTGCATGTGGAAGATCAAGCAGTTGAGACTATCTAACCCTGTGGCATCAGGCACCCAGTTTTAGGGGCCTACATTTTAATTTTCTCACCTAGGGGAGTGCATTTCAATCAGGAAGCTCCAGATGCTGGGACACACCTCGCTGCTCTTAGCCCCAGGTTCTGACTGGAGGCTTGGGTGAACTACCCCTGCTGAACTGAGCCAAGAGACGAGGTGTATGGAGGTAGGAGGAGAGATAAGTGCAAGGCAAGGACAGAGTTTATCTCAACCCCAATGGTTTGGGAAATTAAAAAACAACCAGGTCTGTATGAGGAAAGTGGCAGGACTGAAGAACAGAACCCTGGGAGAAGACAAGAGTAGGAAAAGCAGCTGCAGGCAAGAAGAAAATGATGTTTCCATGAAGCTAGGTCGGGAGGGGAGTATGGCACAGCCAGTATTCACAGAGCAGCAGGAGACAAGAATTTGAGCCAACAACTGCCCAAAGGAAGTTAGTGGCTGAGGAGGTACAAAGGATTTAAACTTTCCATTGCAGCCACACGTGCTCATTAGCATTTCTAGGATGCCTCTCCCAAACATTTGGGTTTGGATACTTTCCTGAAATCCACAGGAGGATTTTTTTTTGCATACCCCCCTCTCTCCCAACTACACGTAGCTGCGAGCCGGGGTGGGGCTACACCCTCATGTGCCTTTGTGGGGTCCCTGCGTGGCTCAGGCCGGGCCGGCTGCTGCAGGAGCAGGGATGGACTTGCACAGCCTGAAAATGCCTCTGGCTGTCGGGGCAGACGCTGGGCATCCACCATGGACACCCACAGCCCACCCTGCCAGCCCAGGGTGTAGGGCCACAAAAAATGAATGGGGAGTGTTTAAGTTCTTCTCTCACAGCTCTTTGGTTAGCAAAGAGAAAGAAGAAGTGTGGCCTCAGCTATAATTATTTTTTTTCCTTCAAAGGAAGGAAGTATTTTTTCATCTTGGAGCAAAGCCTTTTTACAGTACAAGAGGCTTTTAACTGCTCTTTTAGGCCACAATAAAATGACTGGTAGAGATCACTCAGTTATGAAAATTCTCTAACAAACCCCATGTTTTCTTAAATGATATCTTCCGTTAAAAACTCCCATTTCCAGTGGATCACCTAACAGGGCTGCAGCCTTGCTGCCAAACTCGTCTGACTGCATTTTGCTATGCCTGCATGAGGCACGTGGGCTGTCATTGCACTTTGCTTTCAACTACCAGCACCATTTATTTCTCCAGCATGATAAAGCCAGTGCATCTGCAGGAGAGATACAAAGTCAGGATGCAACCTGTCAGTTTGGGATGTAGCAAAGTCCCGTTTTGATCTGGAAATGCTGAGCCACAGGAATAATAATAATTAGGTCTGGAATGGGACACGGGATTCCAGACACCGCTTTTCTTCACCAAATGGTGACAGCAGTAGTTGGGAGAGATGGAAACACTCCCCTTCCCAGGCGAGTCCTGAGCAGGATCACAGTTAGGAGAAAAAAAGGCAAATTCTGAACAAGCTGTTAGTAGAAGCCCATAAATGGGTTCTGTCTCTGCAGATGATTCTGTACAGAGAAATGTACTTCCATGAGCCTTGGGCTAAAGAGAAAGGCTCTGGGAGTGGATGTAGTACCTGGGGTCGACAGTCTGGGCTGTGCCAGGCTAAGGAGGAGCTTGGGAAGCCTCTGGCTCTCGGGTTTGAGCTCCTGCTGCTCTTTCGCTGCCTGGCCCCTCTCTGTGGCAATTGTTGCTTATAATTGTCCCTAGCTTTCAAGGGGAGGCTCTTGCACCAGGACAAGCCCGAGGTGGCTCAGAGGTTTCTCAGTGTCTGTGGCACTTCAGGACAGACCCAGCCCCTGCAGCAGGGACCTGCTGTGTGAGCTGTCTCCTGTTCCCCTTCCCGGCCCTGAAATCCCAATGCCACCTCACTGGAGGGAAAGAGACTCCAAGGCTTGGGGGCTTTTCTTGCAAGTGCAGCATTGCCCCCACCCAAATTCAGCAGAGAGAAGCAGCGGGAACACCGCTGGTGGGAATGGCTGAGCAGTGCTGGGCTCCGGCTCAGCATCCAGCGCTGACTCCCAACAGCTCGGCCAGCATGGAGCAGCTCCCTGCTGTGGCAGCTGCTGGCATTGGGGAGCCCAGGGTTAAAATGCTGCCGGCTCCAGCGTCAGTGGGAAAACAGAACAAGCAATTGCATGGCTGAGCTGCACATCTTGCGTTTCTTTGGGGCAAAACTGAAAGGCT
Source organism: Falcunculus frontatus (assembly GCA_013398115.1). NCBI lineage: Eukaryota > Metazoa > Chordata > Aves > Passeriformes > Falcunculus > Falcunculus frontatus. The sequence goes on along the minus strand of VZRV01001518.1, from coordinate 3,477,797 downwards.
TTCCAGCCCTTGTGGTCTTCATGGACTTGTGAAAAGACAGGAAAAGGCTCTGTCGCTCAGTCAAGTGTTGTGTCAGCCAAAGAAATTCTCTCTCCAGCACATAAGCCACGCATGGCAGAGTTTCTGGCCGTGCTTTTCCTTTGGGAAGGAGCCAGTGTTGCTGCTCCTTGGCGGGGCTGAGCTGCAGGGCTGGCAGCAGGGGATCTCTCTGCCCATGCCCTGGGGTTTGGAGGCCTCATTCTGCTCCGTCCCCAGGCACAGCTGACCCACACAGCTCCTACACCTCACAACGAGGACAGTGAGCAGGATGCCCCAACCAGCTGAGGCACAGAGGGATGGCCCACACCAGGCAAAACCCTCTTTTCTGGTGACAGGGACTCCAAGAGCTGCTGTGTGCAAGGCACCGAACCCCTTTTCACTTTTAATGAAGCCATTTTTCACCTTGAAGGCTCTGTTACAAGGGACAAAAAGCACATTACTGTGGGCAAGCATGGTGGGATCATGGCTCAAAACTGGCCCAGTGCAGAGCTGACTCCCACAGCTCCCATGGGAGCACAAGCAGGGGAGAGGCAGAGATGGAATGTGGCAGCGAAGTGGGGCCCCAAACCACCTCCAGTGGCTGTTTGCCAAAGATACCTCTCCTCTTAATGAAGTAGTTAAAAATTAAAGTGCTCTGGCTTTATTAATAAACATTATTTTCTGCTGCAGAAGTCCTTTTCCAAACACTAGTAAAGCATTTTGTGTAACCAAATTCACAGCATCTTCTGATGCAGAACTCAGTTTATTTTTAGTTATCTCTCTAGGGTAAATCCTATTTCCATTGAAGCTTCACGCCAGCTTAGTTTTCACTCAAGGAGTTTACAGCAACTGGCCGGTGGCTTTGTAAACAAACACATCGCTCTGCCTTTTAGCATGGAGTGTTCTCGTTCTCTTGGCATTTCTTCTGAATAATCTTCAATTATCAGTCCCCTTCTATGTACAAATTATCTACAAAGTAGATGTGCTTAATTTCAGCCTCTTCATTGCTGTTTGCCATTCTTGAAGGGATGAAACATCCCTTCTATACCTCACTAGTGGCTCCAGAGTCAAGGGGCTGGAGAGCTCCTGGGGCAGGAATGGCCATAGGGAGCAGGAGGGACAATTTAATTTTCTCTTGGTTCTCTTTCTTTTTCTGATTTTACAGTTTTGAACCTCTAGTAACCAGCATTTCTTTTACAAAGAGCATTACTCAGAGCCTATCATACTTTTGACCCTTTTGACATCTGGAATTAGGTTTTATTAGGACAAAATTTGGGGTTTGGAAGGTCCAAGATAGTTGGTTTTATTCCTTTTACATTACCTATAATCATTTCCCACTTAACCCCAAAAATATTCTAGTATTCTCACAAATTGATGGATCCTTCTACTTGCAATTGCATTTCCTTAACATGAAACAACACAAGAAGGGCCTCTCTGGTTTAGATACCCCCCCTCAATTTGATTTATGAAAGCTTTTGAGAAGCATATGCACAGATCATATATGTACTCTCTCTCAGGGAGGCTAAAATTGACAGGGTGGCCCCTAAATACCAGTAACAAATCCCAAACATATTTCACATACTCAGTCACTTAAGACTGTGAAAGGCAAACAAGCCATGAGCTGGGCAGCTCACTCCACCTAAAGGAAGCAGGAGGCAGAAACCACAGTTTCTCCTTATTCAAATAAAGGAATAGCCAGAGTTTAAAAAAATAATAAAAATAAACAAATTAATAATAATAATAACAACAATAATGGTAATAATAGGAAAAGCCAACAATAAAATGTTTAAGTCTTTAAGACTGATGCTTTAGGAGCACCGCCTGCAGCGGTGATACTGCAGGAACTCAGAGAAATCCCCACTCACCCTGAGATTCCTGATGGAAGGAAACTTGCAGAGTTGGGGCAGTGCAAGGACAATTCTCCTCCTCTGCTCTGCCAGTTGGCAGTGACAGGGCCCAGTGTGGGACAGTGATGGAGTACAGCAGGTCACAGACAATCCGTGTTACACGATGCTGGTGGGAGGCTGCCTTGGCACATCCAAAGATCTGTCTGAGCCTGATCCTGGCCCCACTGCTGTCACCTGAACTGGCAAATGCACATGGCGGGGGGAATGGACAAGCATTTGCACCCACAGAAATCCAGTGGGGATTTCTGCCACTGGACTGCTGGTGAGCAGTGTTGAGCTTGGAGAATGACTGCAGTCATCAAAAAGGGGGAATGCCCTGGGAGGGGAGCTGAAGGGGGATGCTACTTATTCCTGATCCTGCTTTACCAGCTTACGTGATTCACTATGCTGGCTGTTGGCATTCAATTGAGTTTCATCAAGATGAAGGAATAAAATTTGGCTCATGTAAGAACAGAACTGTTTGGATTGTGACATAATAAGAGACTTTGAGGGATCTCTTAGGACTTGCAGGTCTTTCCAGGTCTTAATTTCCATAGGGAAATTCTTAATTGCCACACTGAAACCAACTCCCAGAGTGTCCCTCCTGCAGCCCTGAAGTCCCAGTGGAGCTCCAGGATGACCCCACTCTGCCTTTGGCTTGTCTCCACGTGGCCCTTTCTCTTGGGTGGCCGCAGGATGTGCTCCGTGGGCCCTCGGCTCCCTCGGGCACCTCACTGGCAGCAAGTGGTGGCTTCACAAGGGACTGAGCTGCTCAGGGCTGGGCAGGAGAAACCCCGCTGCACTCAGGGGAAGCTGGGCTCATGCAGCCCCTCCAGAGGGAATTCCTTCAGTGATAAAACACACGACAGGCACAGGCTCAGGGTTGGTGACCGGGTGAGGGCAGAGGCAGTGTGGGGCCCCTGTCGAGGGGAAGCAGAGGGCAAAGCGGGGCCGAGCCCCAGCCTGGCTGCGGCCAGTGCAGGATCCAGCTTTAAAACCAGGCCTTGATGGGTGCAACCCCCGGGTGCTCCTGGCCCTGCACGGGCTGAAAAGATTCCCTGTTGGTGCCGAGAGCCATGTTAAATGCAAAGCCCTTTCATGGCCCTGTCGGCTCCCCTGGAGTCAGGAAGAAGGTTCCTGGGAGCTCAGGCCCAGCTCCGCATGCACAGCCCCGGTCTCCCTTGGTGAGGACAAGTACTAACAGCAGCCTCAGGCCGGCCCAGCCCAGGATGTGAGGACAACCAGCCAAAATCAACACAGATACTTTCAGTGAGGTTTTTTTTTTTTAAATACATTTATTAACCAATGTTAACACATTAAATGACTCTATATATTGCTAGTCAGAGCAGCTTACAAAATGCCAGAATGCATCATAAACTGGACAGCCACAATGAATAATTACAATGTGCATAGTGGCTAAGCTCAACACTTTAATATAGCTTTATGATTTGCAGAAAAATTAATTTTAAATCATGATTCCTAAAACAATCAATTGTAATTTTACCTAAAACTTATACAAAACCAGGCCACAATCTTTTTTTTTTTGTTTTGTTTTTTTTTCTTTAAAACACACAGTTTTCACGCTGTAGTAACTTGGAAATGTGCAACCGTGTCAACAGAGACAAAAAAGCCAAAGTAACACGAATCTTACTTTCATGCAGCTATCAGTTAAATATTACATATTCTGGAATGATTTTACACCAAAAATATTTTCACAATAACTTGCTTTCATAGGGGTGGATCGAAGTTTTGGAACTTGTAAAGTAATCGAACAAGATTGATTTTTAGTTGTGAAGTGTTTTACAGTCACAACACAGAGGCGACAAAAGTTAATTACACATTTATCAGGCAATAATGTAGCTGTGGTAATACAAGTTACCATCTACTTACTATTTTTTCCAATCAACTTACCACTTGATTTCTGCAACATATTGGGCATTATTTGGCGGTATCTAGTCAATTAACTTATATCACCACTGTAAGTAAAAAAGGTCAGGATTTCAGTGGTAGTTCACAGAAGTCTTAGTTATATTTTTGTCTTTACAATGACCCTGACAAATCCTAGAGAAAACTTTTTAAAAGGCTTTCCTCCTGATTCTTCAGCTTCCATCGTTCCATCATGTAATTGCTTTCAATAAATATCAAAGATCTAAATAAATATTTACAAATTATTCCTCTAACTTCTCAAAAAATAGCTGGATGATTAATGGGCATATGACTCAGTCTAAGACCAATCTTTGAAAGAAACTAAAATGTGGAAACACTTTAAAAGAAAAGCTATTTAAGTAAGCTTTACATCTATTTAAAAAATTGTCTCTGAACATGGATGCAATTCATATATCTATATATAAAACAAACAAAAAAAAATCATTTTTCAACTATCGATCCATTCCTATTGGTAATGCTTCTTAATCCAGACATTCCGCAAAATACAGACTTTTTACAAATCACGGCATCTTTAATACAAGAAAATTAACATGCATTATTCTTCATTCTGAGTACAGTGATGGAGCTCATTATTAGGCAATGACCCATTGCTACAAACATAACGGCTTCTGTGAAACTTAAGTGCTTTTTCTCCTTTTATTATCAAGTTACGATGGATCAGGTGACACCAGATCAGAGGTGGTCAAATGACGCTGAATTGGGGAGGCTGAAGGGGGGGCGCAAAAAAGTAATTTGTATGCCTCAAAATTCCGAGTATGAATAAAGGTAGTTGGGTTTTTCTGTTTGCTTTTTTTATTTATTTTTTTGGCTTTTCTTATTCTTGTTACAAGCACTCATGTTAGAACAAAGATGAAATGTGCAAACTTCAAAATTTAAATATTCATTTTTCTCTAAGATCCAGCTCAGTAAAAGATTACCCCAGTTCCCTGTGATTTTAAACTACAAGATCAAAGCTAATATTTTGTTATAAAAGTTATATATTGAAAAGAAATAATGAAAATAAAACACAGTTGGGAAATATTTAAGAAAAAATACGCAGGACTAGCACCTGCTGTGTCAACCCTGTTCCCTAAATTCAATCATGTACCCACTGGTATAACCAATAGATAATGCCTTTAAACAGTAAAATTAAGCTGAACAAAACCAGCTCAACAAGGTTAAGAAATAAATGTTACATCAAGGTAGTAGGCTTCGTTTTTCTGAAACAGTTCTGTACTTCCTACATTCAGATCTAGTTTTCAAATGTTCCTTTTGTTAAACTTGCATCATTTTTTCATTTTTAGATCTGCTGTTTTTAAAGATTAAAATCTCTGTAAAACCTAAAAATGTCTTAAAATTTGCTGAAAATGCAACAAATCCTCTAGTTTAAAATTATTTGAAATAACCTGCTCCCACAGATGTTCAATTTATTTTGCCAAGAAAATTTTGGAGGAGCATTTTTAACAGAAGACTGAAATTACTGTGCAAAATTTCTTTTACGAAAAGTGTTTAAAGGCTGGTGCAAAATGGGAAGCAAATTCTAAACAATTTTGGCTTTTCTTGGAAACAAAAACCGCTGTGTCTGAGAATAGCAATCATCGGGGTGGTGCTCTAGGGGAGGAGTAACTCTTTCATCTTTTCCTGCGGCAGGTACGTTTGTGTTCGGCATGCCAGTGCTCCTGCTGACACTTGATGGAGCAGTAGGAAGTGTTCCAGCAGCAGTGGTACATGGCCTCCTCTTCACAGTTGTAGCACTGGGGAGAACAAACGAGATGGGATTATCCCCCTGGCAGGATCCCTCCTCACCAGCTCACCAGCCTTCCTCCATCCCTGCACACACCAGCACATGAGGGCATTTTTCACGCATGCTGAGTGAAGCAGCAATCTTCAGCAAATCTGCACAATGCTTTCCTATTTTCCGGAGTCTGGATTATTGCTTTTCAAAAAATCATCTCTCACTTAAGAAAACTCATCTCTCAGAATGGTGGACTGACAATCTTCAGCCACATAGCGCAGGAACCTCTTTTACTCTACATTTGTGTAATAGCACCCTGATATATGTCTTAAAAGCTACAATAAATCAACAGGCGCTGCTGGTGTGAACAGGCTCTACGCAGGCTGGAAAATTGGTGTTTCTGAGGTTTCTTTATAAGCCTGACCTGTCCAGAGGTTGCTGGGGAAGGTCCTTTCAGTCTAGAAAATTTCAAAAGACACAACAATAATAACCCAGGAATCAAGAATTATTGGTTTGTTATAGCCCATCTGGGGTCAGCCTGCAAGGACGCTGCTGTCACCGGGCTTTGCTGACTGCCAGGCAGCACTGCCACCTCCTGAGGGGAAAACCTTGTGCTACATCAGTGCTACTGAGCAGATCAAGAAGTGTTTTTTCCTCCAAGTCTTACGTAAACCCAAGAAGGCCTGTCGTACACAGGTTGGCTACCTGGGCTCTTGCCCTTTGTTGTGCCTGCCAGGACTGCACAAAACTCCTGAAAGAAAGATGCTGCACAGCCCATGATTTATGCATGGTTACTTGGTTCTGGGGAAAGCTGCAGCAAAGACAATTTCTACCTCAGAACACACAGAAGGCCCACAGCTGGAAGAGCTACTTGGAAAATAACCTTGTGGCCTCTGAGGAACTAGGAATGCAACATGCTGGTCAGCACGACGGGTGGCCATCAAGGAGGTACAGCACCCACACAGGCAGTGTGTGTGCCCTGTCTTCAGGTGGGTTTATGCCCCTCAAGGGAGTGCTGCAAAAGCATTAACTGTCATTTTGACAAAATCCTGTAAAGTAATGTGGCATTGCTGCTAAAGGTACCATTTATACTTCTGCATCTCGGAGAGCCAGCTTCTAACGACCTCAGATTTGTCTTTTGGAATTTGGTCTGCTCAAAATCTGAAAGTAACTTTAGGAATCCAGTCTGAAATGCGTGATGGGGAACAGGGGGAGGGGTATCACACAGTCTGTGCAGGCTGCTATCAAACCACAGAATAACACACAATTTACTTTTAATGTCCTGTCTAGCTACAGCTTTGCTAATAAAACAGGGAATTACAAAGAAAACAAACACAACTGCCTCAAAAGAAAAACCACAACAACCCACACTACTGAAAGACAGGTCCAAGAAAGCCAACATTTACATTGGCTAAACTGATATCCATTTATTTACATCAGCAATAAAGGGGCTGCCCTAGCTGTGTGAGAAGGGAACCTCTCCATTTTCCTTTCATAATTTAGCTCCTGGGAAGTTTATTTGTAAAAATGTCTGCAAACAAGTGTCCTCTCGAGAGCTGTTTTCCTGGTTTTTCATGTTGCTGGCTGCCCACAAGCCTGTGGGAGCCATTAGGATCATCTGCTGGAAAGGTGCAGGGAACAGCTGTGTCTCTCCATTATGTACAGCATGGGCCTCAGCCCAGAGACCAAATTCACATCTGCTAGCTTGGAGAGATCAAAAAATGCTATGACAGGAGAGGACAACTGATCTGTGGGTCCTGCACTTCCCTTTACATATGCTGGCCATAAGTGTAGGATGTAAATCTCCACTTACAAAAGGAAAATAGTGTCATCTGTGCTGGTACCAGCACATGTGGCACTGGAGGCAAAATGCCAGCTGGCCTCAGGCATTCTCTTTTCTTTGTATTTTCCTCTTTCTAAACGTTATCAATCACTTGTGGTTTTGTTTTAAACAGCACACATCACAGACAATGCTCATTCACTTAAAGACAACCTGTTGCAAGTTAAAATAAATATATGTGTAAATAAATTTGAAAGAGGAAAGTTAAAAGCTATAGAAATGACCTGTGCACCAATTTAAATGAGGCTTATACACAAATAAAAGAACTTGGAGAAACTAAAGCAGAAACATTGTCAAGACCAGCACTCCAGCCTGCGCCCTGGAGGCCATCGAGCTGCATAATCTCATTATTGTTATTCCTGCCTTTACATTTCTTCCTTTTGTTTGCTATTTACTTGAGGTATCTGTATAAAACCCAAATTTTCTGAAGGTATAGAAATGAAATTGGGCTAAGCCAAGGGGATTGTAACCAGCTAGAGAAAGAGGAACTGTTATTCTTTAACTATGCATTAGTCTCCTGAGGGCTGGAAGCACATCTCATGCTCTGTACATCACGAGCAAAATGATCCCTTCATCCCAACTGGACTTTCTTTTAGGTATGAGAAAAAGACAAATACAGTGCGAATAACAGCAGCTGTATTCCCAAGCCTAGACATCAGCACTACAGAAAACCAGAGGTCTCTGCTCCTAATTAAAAAGCAAAGCCACCAAAACTCACTTAGTATGTGTGTTAATTACAAGAGATTTTGGTAAGGAGGGATCATTATAATAGCAGCATACAAGTGCAGTACTACACACCAGGGACTGTCATTAGTACCACTGAAGGAAGAATCACTGGGGAGTTGTGTAATTGGACCAAGTCCAGCTGCCTGGGGCTCTGCGTTGGCAGGCAGATCCATCAGCTTGAATGCAGAGGTGTTTATCCTGACCCTTCCTCTCCTGCCACATGCAAACCAGCTGCCTGCATGATGCCTTCATTTAGGGTGGTGATTGACAGATAGTTCAAGGCCACAGAAACAGGGAAGACTGTCAAATACTCTTTCTATCTTTTGACTGTTTTGCTCAATAGAGAGGCTTTATGCCCTCATTAATAAATTCAGTGATGTGGTACCAGGGCACTCTCTGATTAGTCTGAAGGATATGGTAAAGGCACATTGGAGCAGCTGAAAGTAAGTCCAGTCAGTCTCTTTCGAAAATTCTGCCTTCAAAACCACCAAAAAGCAGCTAGAGTGAAGTGTCCAGCCTCACAATCAAGTTATTGTGCCTGAGTTACTGCATGTCAGTGGAATGGTGACTGGTTCACATGTGTGCTCTTCACTTGTGACAGAACAGAGCTAATTTGACATATTCTATAGTGGGCAAAGGTAATTCCCTTTCCCTCTCCAGTGCCACAGGCGAGCACATGCACACAGGCACCAGCAGCTGGTGACACACTGAACACAGTAACTTGATCAAGTCAGAGTCATGAATAACTTCTCTGGTCTGCAGAAAGAGGTAGACAGGGAAGAATCCTCTTATTAACAGAGACCCAAGCACTGCACCATCATAACACCCACAGTAAAATCTCTGTGAGGAACAGAAATAAAGACTCTACAGGAGCTCTGGCATTTGAAGTAATTCTTCTCTTTCCGAAAACCAAACTCATAACTGTGATAGCCGGCGACCGACTCTCTCGCCTAAGTATTTTTTCCACTCTTCTCCAGAGCAGAGTTTTCCTTGCGGGGACCATCATTTCATGTAAGCACAGGGACTAATGAGGCTGAGCAGCAGCAAAACAGCCCTTCATAGCAGAAGGCCTACAGGGCTGCAGGGGGGTGGCAGGACTGGCTGTCCCTTGGCTTGTGCCATCTCCTGGAGGCTCCCGCTCCTTCCCAGCCCCACCAGTGCTACAGTCCTACACCCATCCCTCTGTGTGTTACAGACATCTGTCACAGTGCTGTGTGACTTCCTGAATGGCTTTCACTCCTCTGTTCTCTGAAAATTAGCAAAGAAATAGCAGAGTTTGTGCGTGTGCCAGGTCCCAGCTCCGGAGCGGTTTCCACCTGCACTCTGCTCCTGGCAAGCAGCACAGTTTATGGTACTTGAAGTGTTTGGCTAGGTGCTGTACAGCCATGTGGGAGAAAACACTTCCAGCCTGAGAAAACATAAGCCACAATCCAAATAAAACCAGGGAAAACTTTGTGGTGTATAACAGAACAGTAAGTTAGATGTCTATTTTCATGTTTCTAAAGGGCACAGCAACATGTTTTTTGTAGTTGATGCTGAAGATTTGCACTTAAGGACTGAGCAAGAGAGAGGAATACATTTCAGAATGTCATGTCTTAAATACAAAAGAATATAAAAGAGCTGTAGAAAAAGCAAGGAGAGGAAAAGGCCAAAAGGATATCACTAATAGCCTTATTAGCAGGGGAATACAAATTGATGCAGCCGGATACTGTACCCTCTGAGGTCTCAAGATCAAAGGAGTGTGAACATAATGCAAAACATGTCTTCTGTGGAGTAAAACTGCATTTAGAAAAAAATATTTTTCATACTAAGATCTGATTGGACTCTAGAAGATGTTGCTGTTAGCATGAACAAATTAAGATGGAAAGTAATCAGAATACCAAGTTGAAATTTGGAGAAAATTTGAAACAGTAATATGAAGGAGAAAGCCTTAATGCTGAAAGAGCAGTGCAGTTAAAAGCAAGGAAGAAATCCCCTTCAACTGGCCTGCAGGATGCATTATACATTTCCACTTACTCATGATAAATTTTGGACACTTACCCACTGCTTCTTCTTGGTCTGGGAAATCAGTTGCTTGTGCTGGCCTGCTAGTTTCTTAATTTCTTCTAAAAATTCTTCTTTGCACTTCTCCTTTACCTGCTTACATTTTCTGTCCATCTCTCCTTGTGCGTTGGCCACAGCTTTATTTACAGCCTGCCTTTTCTCTTCTTCCATCTCTGTACGCAGCTGCCAAAGACAGTCAGCAAAACAAGTCAAGGGACAGCTGTTGGAATTGAAAGTGTCTTATTTAAACCTCTACTCTTTAAACCTCTGTTACTGATGCAGGTGGAGGTCACCTAATTAGAGATTTCTCCTATTTAGGAAATAAAAATTGCTCAGTTAGATATACGACAAAATTAGACATTATCAAAATAAAAATGTCACTGCATTTCTACTCTGCTAGGCATCTACAATAAGCTAAATAAGTTCTATGCATATTTGCTCAATGATCAGTTTACAAATTTATGAACTTCTCTTTAAAAAAGACTTTGTTTCTTCCAAATCTACAACTGCATATAAATCTACAGCAAGTGCCCAATGGAAAATACCAAACAGAAAATCCCTGAGTTCATTAAGAAGTACCTTTTAGTATTCCTGGCCAGTGAGGTTCCTTTGCCCTTGCTCAGGTATCTAAACCTTTGGTGTCTTAATCCTACAGGATTAACACTTGTACTCCCTAGGTTCATTTCACAGTCCTTCACCCAGAAGGAAATTCATCTTATCTTAAGACAGGTACTTAAGAGAGGTCAGACAATTCATCCTTCAAATTGTCCTGCTCTCTCCACCCAAAGGTGACCCAGGTCAAGCGTAGACATTGAATTTTAATCAGATTATTATTAGATAAGAAAATTCAAACAAATTTCAGTGACCCTATTTGATCTTTAGGTCAGAAGATTGACAAAAGAATTATTTATGACTAGGAGTTAAACAAGGACATTGTTTAGAATCACACTTGACAACAGAGAGAAAGGCTTTGGAAACAGATACTCATGAATGACAATTAGTTTCAGTTTTGAATCACACACTGATTTCACTGGACAAGAATAAAAAAAAGAGTTTTCTGTTTAAAGTAGGTTTTTTGGTATAGAAATGGTCTAAAAAAGCAATAATGGAGACTATTTTTATGTAGTCTCTTTGGAAAGGGTTTTTTATTCATTTTGGTAAGAGTGGTTGTTACAAAAATAGAAAAGTATGTGAAAAAATCCCCAAAATCCCTTCTCAACCCTCAAGTGTAGGTGGTGTTCAACAAGCGTTACCTTTTCCACTGCCTCTCGCACAACTCTCTCAGTTTCTCTTTTGTGATCAGCTTTCATCCTGTCCTTGAAATCGTTAAAGATTTTGGTGTATTTGTCATGGCACATGTTCTGACACACTCCATCGTTACTGGTCTGGGTGCTCCGATGCAGCATTTTTGGAGAAGAGGCACTTAACTTCTTGGTCTGAGTTGAGACTGAAACTTTTTCAATGGGCTGAGGCATTGTGGGAATTTCCTGGCTTGAACTTACTGCTTCAGTTTCAGGTTCTGGCTCCTGCAGAGAAAGAACAAACTCGTAAACCAGATATCAAAATAGAACAAGTCAACCTGTTAACTGTTCAGTTCCCCCTGAAGAAAGAATGTTACATGAATAATACCAGTGTAATTAATGTGAAAGGTGTCTGCTGAAGACCTGTAGTGTTAATGGGATGTGGGATCCCTGTGGAAAACCAGCTTGAGAGTGGGTAGGGTCTTGGGTCAGGCTTTTCTGACTTCAGCCAGGAGCCCTCCAAAAGGAAGCACACAGATGGCCTCAGGATGCCACACTCCCCAGCCTCACGTCCCCAAAAGTATCACAAACCTCAGAGGCTATACTGACCCCTTGGGATTACCAGAGATTTGCTAGAGATACTTTCCCCCACAATATTCTGCCTAAAGAGACTGTAGTTGCATGGCCAAGGCTCCTGAATTGTTTTGGCAAACTCTGGGCTTCCTCTGGCCCAACAGGCTCCACTGGAGTCTGTAATATTCCCCTGATTCCATAGAACTGCTGCAAAGATTGATTAGTACTTCAAAGGTCCTTTGAAGATGAAAGGCTAATGAGAGTCTACGTCTTGCTTCCAATAATATAGAACTAGACTTGGATGACCACAGAAGCTCTATATAATTACACAATTATTGAGAAAGAAGTCACAGTTATTGTAGTGTACTGTACTGAATTTAGCTGCCTGTGTTATTACACTGTATCGCCAATTGCTCCTCCCCTTTAGAACAGATCGAAGTTACACTCCTGGAAACACTTATTGCTATTTGAAGTGTCTGAAGACACAAAGAATATATATATTTTTTTCAAGTTAGATGTTTTAATGTTCATTTTACAGTGTAGAGACAAAGCCTTGCTCAGTACTGGACTTGGTGCCTGTCTGTGTGATGGAGCATTGCTCACACCATTCAAAAGGCTGACTGTGTATTCCCTTTTGCAATCAATTACTCTCTAAGAGGTCACTGTGATTGACTTCTGGATCACTGATCAGAGCTAAGAAGGCAAATGTTAAGACATAAATATATGAAGCAAATTACAGCATTCGCTTGCCAGAAAACACAGTAAGAATGTCGAGACATCCTCCTGTAATCTCCCTATCTTGCACTCAGACACAGTTTGTGCCCCAGGGAGCACAGGCTGTGTCACTGCCTCCATCCATGACGCTGCCTCCTGTGGGATCAGGTACAATGGGGAGGCAGGTGCCCAGGAATCAGGAGTGGCCACGTCTGTATTCCAGCCACCACAGAGAGCTCTGCTGCTACAGTACCTCCTGCACTGTCCTCTGCAATGGCACCCCGAGTCCTCTTGCAAGGAACGGGCATATGTGCAAATTTTTCTTAGCATTACTCCCGCAGCTGGAACAAGGCCAGGAAAAAGTCCTTGACGGTTCGGGAATAGATTTACGGCTCTCTCTGTAAGTGCCCCCTTGTGTACACGCGCAATAACGCAGCCCTTGGTTCCCTGATCCTCCCGTGTGCAAGCGGCACAAACAGGGACAAAGTCGATAGACAGTTCATAAATGTAACAGTCTCGATTGCACTTCCTAATTTCTGCTGTTTATGGACTTATTGATAGCCTGCATTTGTTATTAAAAAAGAAATGTTGTAAGCTGACTTGCTTTTATTCACGATACAGAATCTTCCCATGATGACACACATTACTTGCATGTGGGAGGCACGATTATGTTTTTTAGCAAGGAGTATCAAGCTGTGGGTCCGGAAATTCCAAGATTAATACTGTAACATCACTAAAAGGTGACTGAAATTGAAGGAGCGTCTATTAAATTCACACTTTTTGTACTTTGCTATCTCTACAAACACAGTAATTGAGGCTACTCACTTCTTTCTTGAGTTCCATACTCTGGTTACGTCGTCCTTTCTTTGCTCTTGGTTCCTGAGTAACCTTCAGCTGTAAACATTAAGAAAAGCATATTGAATCAACTCAAAAATCAGTTCATGTAAGCGGCTTTCATTGTGACATGAATGATGTGCCTTTTATTTGTGATTATTTGCAATTATTTAAGGTATCAAATAGAAAGTTTAATTAAATGTTCTTAAATGAGAAGTGCACACAATAAACTTTCTGCATTATCACTGATGACTATGACTGCACAAAGGAACAAAATTAATGAACAAGTTCTAACATTCAATATGCATTTGCTAAAATATTCTTAACCATTCCTTGCTTCATTTCACAGACAAGTTCAAACACTTGTTTTCTGAGATATTCTGGTGTCAGTGACCCATACTTAGAAATCAGATCTTGTTGGACATCAGAAAACAGCAGTGATTATAAAGAGAATGTAAGTATGTAAATATGGTAAGAACATCCAGACTGGATTATAACTGGAGGGGTATGGAACTTAATGCTTTAGAATAAAAGTCAGTCTCACAATAGAAACAAGGATGAGATCTAAGTGGATGGCAATTATCTTACAGTGCTTGTAGAGAAGTTCTTACGCCTGCTTTTAAAGCATGCAGTATTAGCTAGTGTTAGTAACAGGATATTGCAGACTACAGCAGAACAGTGAGTTTGATGGCTACTCGTGTTCCTGTATCTGGGAAACCAGTAAAACAGGTATAAGCATTGGCCAAGTGAAGGATGAACAGCTGGCATTGAAGAGAAAATATGTAAATGGACATTTCAGATCCTGTGACTGACACTTTTGAAAAAAATGCAAAAATACCACTGTTATCTTTTATTTGTGACCATTTTCCTGTTTTACCACAGGCTGTTGTATGGCTGCACACAAGACTTTAAACAAAGGGGCTACAAAGGGTTAGCTAAGCAAACCAGGCTAAAAAACCCTAAAACCACTTTGATAAGGAACAACCTCCCACCACAACATACAGTTTTATAAACTTTTAAGTTTTTAGTTCCAAATTGGGTGATAGACCTGTCTGACAAAAGAACGAAGGAAGAGGGTCAAAATATACCAATTTTTTTTTTTTAATACAGACTTAGAGAAAGGATAGTGGTTTTAAATGAGAAAAGATGTTGCCAGGGAAGGGGCTGCCAAAAATACAGAGAAGCATCCTGAAAACTCTGAAAATCTTACTGCCAAGTCACTAGTAGTGAATATAACACCCTCTTGGACAATGAATGACTAGTAAAGATCAGCTACGATAAGGGAATTTCCATATGGAAATGCAAAGTTTTGAATCTTGGCCGTTTGTGCTCTTTGTTAAAACAATGCAATTTTTCTTGTTTTGCAGAATTATTTTAAATAACTTGAATTAGTTGCTGATCACATGGTCCCCAAGTGCAACATTTGCACCTAACTTTAGTTGGACCTGCTGAAAATGTCATGGCTGGTGTTACTCAGGGATCTGAAGGCAGAACAGAGCCCGAAGCAAACATAGTCCAGCTGTGAAAAGGCTGAGCAGCTACAGGGCTGGCCCTTGATAGGGCTCCAAGAAGGCAGTGTTGCAGTCTATCTGATATCTGTGACATTTGACTTGAACATTCCCATTTAACTTTAGAAATCTTGATCTGTCTCATCAAGGTGCTGTAAGTGACAAACACTTTGAAACTTCCCAAAGGTCATCCAAGAAACTGAGGAAAGAGGAAAATCTATATTCTTGCTATTACTGAGATATAAAACATAGGGAGAATAAGCCTTTGAACCCTCTTGTCATCACAAACCTGCAGACAGAGCACAAGGCTAATTTAATAGCACATTAATCAAAAATACATCATCTTTGTGCTCTTTAATGAATTGCCCTGATTGCTAACATTGTAGCAGCACTCACTTGCTCATTGCTAGTGGAAGAGATACTCGACTCTGCCTCCTCTTCCCCTTTGTCCTCATTCTTTGATTTCCAGAATCTCCCCTCACGAAGAAAACGCTGGTGCAGTTCCAGTTCATCACAGGCCTTCTTCCATCCCATACTGCGTTTCACGTGCAGCCGGTGGATGTTAACTGTGATATCTTGAATGTTTTCAGAGGGGATCCAGGCCCTTTTGAATACACAGTGCAGATGGGTTCAGAAACATTAAACACAGGTGAAGGATCTTGACCTGAGAAACTGGCTTCAAAAGCAGTTTTTCACAATGGCCGATCACTGACAATTCCTTTTTACTTTGATTCCTTTTTTTAAACTCAACACATTGGAAAAAAAATGGACTGCATACTGTTAGACATTTTTGTTATTATAAATACTGGTTAGCTGTGGGTGCTATGGCTAAAAGTCTCTCTCATTTTTGATGAGCCACAAACCTTCCCCAGGACCATCTCTTACCAGCTCTCTTGCTAAATGCCCTGAGTCACACACAGAAACAGTTTTTATCAGAGGTTCATATGCTAATCCAATTTAGCTCTTGACCTCTTTGCTAAAACTGTCAAGGAATGTACCAACTCATCACCTTGAATAGAGACATTTTGTAGCCTGGGCCCCTGTCTATCAGGACTGAACTTTTGTGGGGACTGTCATGATTCTTTGGACTGAATTCATGCCAGTGACTTGGTTCCAAAGTTACTTTGTCCTCTTAAATATGTTCAGAGAGTCCTCAGAGAGTTAGATGGGCAGGTCTTGACATTTTGAAAGGTTATGCAAAGCACCAAGCTCGGACATTGAAGATAAAGAGTTTTATAGATTAAATAATCAACAAATTATATGTTTGTGAATGGATTCTTGATTCTTGCAATATAAATGTTAGTTTCAGCGATGACAAAGAAACAATGCCAATTTACACCAACCAGGAATGTGGCCTTTGGTCCAAGTCCAGCATAGCAATGACACTCTAGTTAAACATCCTTTGCCTTTTGTATCAGCACACATTTAAGAAGTTGCAAGCACCTCATCCCTCCGGTACCAGGTTCCTTTATTAAGTAGTTTTAAACTATGTGAACTCAAAGCCAAAGTTTACTAACGAAATAAACTGTATTTGTAAACAGATTCAAGGTTAGAACCATTCTGTGACTGAGGCACCAGTAAAGATCCTTTACTCACTTTATGACTATTAGAAACTCTTGGTAGTTCATATAACAATTGAAAAGATGTTATATACTGTGAAAGTTACACTGAAAGCAATTTAAATAAACAGTCTCCTAAAACACTGTTACGGAATAGTCTTGGCCCTTTTGGGATGCACCAAAATATACCACCTCCCAACAACGATGAATTAGTCTGGAAATGCCTCCTGTCCTCACATTATAGGCATATAAATAAAATATAAAAAAACCCCAAAAAACAACAGTACATCCACTGTAACACTGCTACAAACCTCCCCAAATGGTGAACAACCAACTGGAGAGAGAATCAAAAGCTCATCTCTAAGAGTCAAGTTTCCAATGTAAAGAGTGATTCCCTGAAATTGCAAACTGGCTCTCAGCAGGAGGCCTGTCAATGTTCTAGCAGTGAGACACAAACATTTGCGATATATATCATGGTACTAAACCACAAAATTGCAGTGCCTCGGCTCAAATGAGAAATTGCACGAAGTCAATACTGCTGGTAGAAGGAGTACATTTCTGTCCAATTTTCACCTTGGCCTGGATTAGCAGGCTGCTACACTTTTGAAGAAACAGCTGAAGTTCACTTACTGTCTTTAATTAAAATGGCATTAAGGAACATCCTTCTGGCAAATGTGGAAAGAGAATCTCTGAGCCATTTGGACACTTCAAATGTGTTAGACTGAACTTTAAATTTGCTGAAACAATTACGGGAAAGCATTCAGTATTTCTAATGTTGGCAACAAGCTGAGCCAGGATTTACAACATGATAGATGAGATAAATTCTTTTAATATTGTTTGTGAAAAGCAGCACATGGAATTAATAAATTACCTTTGGTGGTGATGGCCAAAAAAGCGCACATCAACTTGATTGTCCTCTTTCTGCATGACTTTGGCTGGCCAAAACCCAAAGCCTTTCATTTTGGCCCAAACCAACTCATGATTAGGTATCTGGGAAAAAAAGTTGGATTTATTAGTGGATATGAAATATTATATTCCTATCTCCCACAAATATTCCGCTGTAATACTATGCTAGTGCCTTAAAAATACAGTTACTGTTTGTGTCTAGTGCTGTTTTCATTTTTATCTTCTTACAATACATTTCCTTGTTAGAGATATTGCTTGGATCAAAGTAAAAAAACCCCAAAACAGCAAAGTCTGAAAAGGGTATAACAGTCTATTGAAAACAGAGATCTTAAGCAGCCTAAAAATTAACTTGTCTTTTTAGCTTCATTCAGGAGCAAAGTTTTAGTTCTGTAAGCTCCTTATTTTCTTGTGAAACTGTTGTAACTGGCTGATACCCAAGTTTTATAACCTATATTGTTACAGCTTTGAACTTCAATCAACACTTCACTTGTGTAAAATATCCAGGCTTACAGAGTCTTAACCATGCTTTTGAAACAAGCCCCCTGAAATGGAATATTCAATGCATTAATGACATCAAAACTGCAGGCTTTTATACAGAAAAGCAAACAAATAAAAATCTGTGTCAGCAACATACACAAGGATAGCAGAACCAATTGTCAGGTCGCGCATTTGACAAATAGAAACAGTTCTTGCAAAGCTGCAGTTCATCCAGCTGAAAAATAAAAAAAGGTAAATAAGCAAAAAAAATCCTATTTATGTGATTTCAGTAGCATCCCTCTCCCTTAAGTAGTAAAATTTTTCAGCCCTGCTTGCTAATTTGCTGGAGTTACTTCTGTCCATGCAAACTAAAGGTGTGAAAGTGAGGTGGGCTGCGAGAGGCTGAAAGACAACCTGAAGAAACCTTACTCATGTTTCAGAAAACCCAGGCAGAGGAGAAGACTAACTGACATATTAATGATCTATTATAGATGAAATGCAAAGAATAGTTCTTAAAATTCATCAAATATTTAAAGTACATTGTGAAAGAAGTAATTCAACTGTACAAAAGGAGAAACTGTGCCAGCTCCTCAGCTGTATTTTTTGGTCTCCTCTGAATGTGGAGAAATGTTTTGACGCCAGTTACAGAATTTAGTAGGAATCTCACCTCAGGTTCAATTTGTATTAGTAAGTACAATTATTTCTAGTCCAAATATGCATTACCTGATTATTTTCAAAACTAAAATTTGAATATCAGTGTTTTTAAAACTATAATCTAGTTGCAAAAAAAAACCCCAACAAAACCCCAACAACAACAACAACAACTACAAAATCCAACCAACCAACAACAAAAAAACTGAAAAAAAAGAAAAAGGAATTCTGAATCAGCTGCTACACTGTCTGGAGAAAATTTATAATTTAATTTCACACCCATTTTATTTTTGTACTATGAAGAATAATTTCTTAGATTCTAAACGAAAATCAAGTATCTTGACTACATCTTAGTTATTTGGTAGTACTTACTTCATGGCAGGTGTCTTTGTAAAGCATCCTTGCTATATCAGCTTGTTCACTGTCCGCTATAAATTAAAAATAGATGGTATAAACAATCACAGTATGATCACAGTGCTCAGAAAGATTTGCAGCTGTCATTGCTGAGACTTTCAAGCTATAATTGTCGTGCTTAAGAAGACAAAACATAATTTAATCACTTGGACAGCCCTTCCATTTAAAATTTTCTAACAATCAGTTCAATATTTGTTTTCTGTGTCATATTTACATGCTTTCACACTGAACAATACAAGCACACATCTGAGGAGGAGCAGCAGCAGGGAGACACAGTTGCTCTTAATATGGATTCAGTTTCTTCCTCTGCTTGTGTCTTAATGACACACTGCAGTTGTCCTAAACCACGGCTCTCTGCTCTGAGTGATGCTTCACAGGCTGTTTATCACTGAGTCTCCCTTTACACCCATGTACTCCTCTCCTGGCATATTCACATCTTTCCCCACCAGCCACAGCGTGAATCTCCTGGGGCTGCAAACAGACTGGTGCCACCCTCCTCCCAGTCTCCCTGATGGGGGGGCCACATCTGCAGGGGAGAACCACACCCTTCCTGAAGTGATGGCTCTGGAAAACAGGACCTGGCTACAGCTTCTGGAAATGGTGGTGGTGTTTTTTGACTTCCAATCAGTCACTCATTACCTTCCCAGTGCCTGGCAGCTTCTCTGATGGCTGTACCTTCACACTGCACCAGCAGAACACTTCTGGTGTGGATGCAGCTACATTTGCTGTCACAATATGGCAGATATTGCCCAAAAGTAAAAGAAATACGTGTCTATAGTACACGCTTCTGCTGACACAGCACAGAAACCCTACCGTACCCTAGGACAACATATGTATATTGGCAAAAATCTGCAGTATAGACTGACTTAGGACTTTGCTGAAGAAGGAACAGGATGGCAATGGTGTAAATTCCCACTAAGAGCTTTAGCCAGGGAGGATGAAAATAGTTCTGTAGTAGGTGGGCCAGAAAAGACCCTTACGCACTTTGATTTTTAAGGGCTTTCAAATGACCTCATTCACACTTAAGACTATCTAATACCAAATTCAATCCTGAACTTGCGAGTTTCCTGCAAATGAAGACAAGTCAAACAAGGCAAGCAGTAAATGTAGTATTTTACCTCCATAGAAAATCACTGTGTTGTGTAGAAGCAGTTGAGCATCTGCTTTGAACTCCTCATAACTCCTGTACTTTCCTTCATTTACTTTCTACACAAAAGAAAACACAAGACTGTGAGAAAACTCTTAAAAGTGCGGTACCTGTTTTATGCAGAGAAGCTTTCACAGAAATCTGCATTATGCAACACAGATCAGACGCTGCCTTTCCTGCATACAAAAGGAATACTTACAACTCTCTGACATGGTTTGTTAGTACCTGAGCACTGGCTGCACTTTATGCAATGGCTCCCTTATGCAATGCCCAGAAATAAAATAGATTCTTTAATACTTGACCAAGTTTAAAAAAGATTTTCCCGGTTGTAATAAGGTGAATTTGGAGTAGCTTCAGCATAAGGTGTGGCCCAGAACATTTGTTCAAACTGAAATATGTTCCCTGAGGTGATAGTTTTGTACCTTAAAATATCAGCTAGTTTCAAATCAATGTTGACTGCCTTTAAACTTCCAAGATCTTCGGTTGACAGTCAGTGTTTTCTGATGACAGCTGATTGTCCCAGTCTTCCAAACTCATAACAAATGCCTACATGGAGCCATGCAATTCATTTTCCTAGCATGGCCTTTTGTCCAATAAAGAGTGCAGCATTTTCAGTTGTGCTCTCTCAAGAACATCTATGAAAATTGCAATCATCAAAAAAACCAGCATCAGCTTATAGAATGCTATCAAGGCCCAAAGACCTTCTATGGAAGCAGAAGAAGTTGACAGAGAGAAAGGAAGACCTGGCCTATTTTCAGGCCTAACCAGTGTTGCCAGCACTTCTAGACAGGCAGCAGCGCTGGTCTCCAAAACTGTCAGTGAAGCTATTGTTTATTCATGCATTTTAATAATAAAACAAAGGCTCTTCACATCTGTGGTTGTAAAGGGCAAGATATACCACAGCACTGCATAGCAATCCAGTTGCAGGAATGAGTAAAGATGAGTATGCTGTTCATTATGGTCATGTGCAGTTGATTTATATGAGTCATGATCAGACCTTTGGTTCAGAAAAAAGGGACAACATATTTATTAGTACTTTATTTTTGGAACAATTAATGCAAAACAGATGTTTTGGGTGAGTCTGGTTTTCCATGATCAACAAAGTGATTGGTTCTTTATGAATCATTTGGATGTTTATAAAGCTGACACCTACACAAGGGCCTAATGACTGAAATCGGAATATGGTCAAAAACACTGGCCCATAGATGCAAACATAGGCACTTGAGTCTCGTTGATTTAGTTAAATAGTACTTTCTCTAAGATTTTAGCTACCTGCAGCTCCTAGTAAAACTTTACTACAAAAAGAATTGAGGATATTCTGTGTCTGAAAACTAGGTACCACTCAAAATGGTTTTGCTCAGTTACCGATTTATGAGGAAAAGTTTGAAATGTTAAGCTTCCATATCCAGTGCTGGATACAATACTGAAATACTGATCATAAAGAGAATTAAACAGGATTAGGACTCTTTAGACCTTCACTGTTAAAAGATACCAAAACCAGTGTGGATTTAGAAAGCAAGCCACTCTACCTCCTGTATAGTAGGAACATCAACAGCTGAGTGCACCAGCCTTCGATACATTGGGTGTTTGTTGTCCTTCCCTTTCTTGTTTAGATCTATAGCCTGAAAGGACCACAAGACAGTGTTTTGTTACTGCATTAAGAATCTGCTTAAAACACATAGAAGAAGATTAGAAAATGCAATAGTTTGGAATATTTCAGGCGGGGACTACACAAGGGCAAACTGGGGATCACAACCCATGAGATGATGTGTGTCTCAAACCTGAAAAATGTCCATGTCAGAGGAGCCACAGGCCCATGGCACAACCTGCTCCTGTCAGAGTGATACCGATCCAAGCCACGGGGCCTGATAAGTGTATGTGAAAACACACAGACTGCTTGTGACAGGAGAAATAAAACCCACCCTCTTGTAGCCCTCCTCCCTGCAGAGTCACACGTGAGCAACCGCAATGATCCTCCACAGTGCAGCACAACACTGAATAAACTTCCCTGCCTCAGACTCACCCGCTCCTTCATACGAGACACTATGAATCGCAGGTATGTGCTCATCTCTTGTTTACTTGTGTTTTTCTTCTTGATACTCTGCCAAAGAAAAACGGGATCATTTTATTATTTTAAACTTGACTACAAATCCAGCCAACAAACATCTTCTCTGCATTAACACGTAATTTGAAAAGGTAACTTTGAATCACATAAAACACTATTTCTTAGGGAAAATCTTTTCTGGGAAATTAGTAACACTAACACACCACAATGACTATATATGTTGCTTTGAATTATGTCTGGGCTGAGAACTTCAGCTACAGAAAAATTACAAGTTTTATTTCCATTTGTATCCATAACAGTTTGTCAAAACCTCTCATAAAAAAAGTGTCTAATTAGAATAAAGCAATGAAGAAAGGCATTTTAGGGAGCAGCTTAAAATTTATTTAATGGTCTTTTTATTAGCAAGGCATTAATAATTTTAGTAAAATAAGAAATAATTTTAAAAATAATATCCTGTACCATCTACAAATTATGTGCTTACTATGCAAAATGACACCATCTGGGAGGAAGTCAAATTGGCTCTAGCCAGTAGAAACTCAGAGCACTTTTTATTGCTCAAGAAACATAGCAGTTAGGGATTTTTGTGGTTCTTCCTTAATGAAATTTAATCCAGATTCTGGAACACAGATCACTACTTTTTAGCAGTTCAAGATCCCGAGTTTTTCCCTCTCATCTTAGATTATTATTGAGACTTATCCCCATGCTTCAAAGTACAACCAGGCTACTGAGAAGCCCTGCATACAGAAAATGTGCTGCTGAAGAGAAGGTGTCTCTCTGCAAATGCCTAACGTGCTCTTACAAAGCAGCCTTTCCAATTCCAGCTCACAGCAGCTGTGCACAGTTCTGCATGGCCTTACAACAGCTGGCTGAAGACTGCTACCTCCTCCCTGCTTTTACCTACAGTAGGTCTCCAAAACAAAAGCACAGTGAAACAACAGCATGAGTTCCAGGTCTATTATCCTGAAGTGTTTCTAACTGCTCACTTGTCTCTTGCAAGGCATTCACTCACTCCTTGTGCACTGACTGCCAAGCTGAGCTGTCCCCATCTCATGCCTCATTTCACCACTTGTGTGCAAACTGTGTGGACCAAACTGGCTCGGTTACACCTGCATCCTCAATATCTGATGGTCTTTAGCAAGATCCACATAATTGTGCAAATGATGGTTGCTTAGCAAACACAAGAAAAAAATGAATCCATGTTCTAATAGGCAAATAAAAGAAGTATGAGGCTTAAAAATTATCATTCACTAGAACTGTGCTATTTTTCATTGAATTACTTATATATTACTCTAGACATATAGAGGGAGCACACACATTGAGTACAGAGCAACTGCTTTTACAAATTTACTTGGAAAGAGTAAAATTACACATTAGTGCAAAAAAAGCTGTCAGGATTTGATTGTGTCTCCCCTGTTTATATTCCCCCTGCAAGACACTGAGGACACTGAAAATCAGAGGCTGTTCCCCTGTGCTACAGCAAACTTGCAACCCATATATCTCAGGATTGTACTTACTAGCTCTCTCTTAAAACAAAACTGTACATAGTGCTACCTGCAAAGCTGTTCATTTGACTGCTTAACAGCAATTAGAATCATTACAAACTGTGCTGAAATACCAGTTCAGTCACGAACATGCTCAGATACTGCGCTATGCATAACAACACTACCGCTTTCTCCTGACTGGGAAAAACTCTCTGTTGTGGAAAGGGCCAGCTCCAGGTATTTCTAGTACCTACAGTTCCTTTAAGCATCATTTTCATAATATTAATGGTTGCCTGACCTTCCTTCCAAACTCTGGACTGACAGAGAATTTTATCTTGCACTATATATCTGAATCACCTTCTGTATATTCATGTTTCACTCTGACTGCCGTGAGAACATGCATTCTGCTGGAATTCAAATCACCCATTCAGTTTCTCATAAACCAACATTGCTACTGCAAATGAAAACCCAAATGTGCATTAAATTATCTGCATTATGAAACGCTGCTGTCATTTTGTCATTTCAGGCACTGGAGTGCTGTGTGCTTGCTAATGACACAGCATTTTAAAAGACTGAAACTTATAAGGACACAATAAAACTCACAGGCACTGACTAGTCCTACACCGCTTTTTCTGACATGGCTCTGAATTTATCATCCTTTGAAAGTATTTCAGAATTCATGTGAACCATTTTTCATGCCCTGCTGGGCAAGACAGTTTGAAAGAGACTGTTGAGATAGATGGTTTACAGTCTTATCCTTCAGATCATAAGAAAAGATAGATAGCTGGCTTTGTATAGTTATTGATGTCAGCAATTAATATCATCTTAAGCACCAATGAAAATGATATAATTAACTTGCCAATTCTGGCAAACTTTAATTTTTCCACTTTACCTTCAATTCCCTACACTGATTTATTTTAAGAAAAACTTGATCTCCTCCATGTTCCTCTACTGAATTTTGAAAGGTAATAAATTTAGGGAATTGGAGCCTATGAGCCAGCAAAATGTCTTTTTATGGCAAGGTTGCTCACCCTTTGTAGAAAGCAAGTTACATTTTAACCACTTCATTCACCTTTCAGCAATAATTAGCCATTTAGGAGGGAGCATTCACACATTCTCTGGAAGTTATACTGCAAAACATGTAATTTTTTAATAAAAAACCCCCTTCTTTGTATTTTGAAGACTTGTAGTGTTCTCAGAGAAGTCAACCTAGAGCCACTTAAAGCAAGAAAATAGATAATACTAGATGGGGACTGTGATTTGCATAAAATCTATTTATATTACTCTGACACAAGATAATATACCCACTTTCAGGTCCCTTTATAGGCAGAGTGATACAGAAGCAAATATAAATGAAAATTAGCCTTTCATTTTTTTAATTTCCTACTTTCAGGAAACAAAAACAATGATAGTGGCAAGATCAACTATCTTTTCCCTGTCAGATTTACTAAGATACTCTACTGCAAACCTTGTTCAAGTTCAAGTTTCTTTCAAGGAGATTGCCGAGATTCAATCCAGCCCCCAAAATATCAGGATCCTTATACTTGTAGATAGCCTATTTGTGGGATAAATTATCTTAACATAGGACTATACTAGGTCTGGCTGGGATGAAAGTAATTGTCTTCACAGCAGCTCGTATGGTGCTGTGGTTTAGATCTGTGCCCAAAACAGTGTTGATAACACATGGATGTTTTAGCTCTTGCTGAACAGAGTTTGCACAGCATAAAGGCCTTGGCAGTTTCTCACTCTGCCCCCATAGTGCATAGACTGGGGAGTACACAACAGGCTGGGAGAAGGCACAACAAGGCAGATGACCTGAACTAACCAAAGAGATATTCCATGGCATATAACATCATGCTCAGCAATAGAAAGGAAGAGGAGGGCCTAGGGGGAATTTAACCATCTTTAGCTCAGGAACTGTCTAGGCATCGATCTGTCCAGGGAGGATGGGGAGTAATTGCCTTTGCACCGCTTTTATTTTGTTTTCTTTCTCAGCTGGGTGTTGAGGAGACATGAGAGAGCAGCCATGTGGTGCTTAGCTGCCCGCTGGGGTTAACCTGCAACACGGACAATTCCTAAGTCACACCATTGCTTTAATTCCATGGCCAAACCTTCTGCTTTGAATCAAGGTAAACTGAAAGGCTTGGTCAGGCCTAGTGTTTACACAGGGGATGTAGGAGTGAAGTAATAACCATCACAATAGCAATCCTCATGTAGAAGATTAATGAGATTTTGTAGGTGAAAGGCCAAGGCTGCAGAACTCTTTTCTTGTGGGTGCAGGAAATACCTTATATTAGCCTTATTCTCTGCAGCACATCTGTTTCTTAGAAGCTGGTACCTGAAGGTTACATTGCTCTTTATATTCAATATTCCAGATTAATTATACTGCCTAGCTCATAAAGAGGGTAGCAATATATTGCACTGTGCAGGTGTGACTTATTTAGCAATTCTGACATGCTTATAGTGCAGGAATTCACTGCAAGACTTTACAAACCACATGAGGCTAGAGGAGCCAGGGGCACTTCCAAGAAATACTCCATCCTTCAGCAGCACCAGGGATGATGGAAGTGATAAACCTCAGCACTCTGAGTTAGCATGGAGCTCTCAACTCCCAGGGTGGCAGTGGCCACTGTGCTGCAGCTGCTGCAATCTTTCATTTGAAGAGAAAAAAATAGGAAAACTCTAAGAAATGCAAGGTGTCAGTGCCAGCATTCTGTCTCGCTGTAAGCATTTAAATTACATTTACTCCGTTTAAAGAGGTTTCTGCTTCCCTATAATCTCCCATTAATGAATATTTTTCCCTTCCTCCCTCACCTGTCCTGTGTATACACACGTCAAAGAGCTGCATTTCAGTTCAGTGATGGATTATGTGAAGGCTGCTCAATGACAGATACATGTTTCTAAGGCATCAGTTGCATTTTCAGAAGCAATTCAGGTTTCAAGGGGTGTATTTGCAGAAGGGAACTATGAGCATGAGTCTAACATACACTCACCACTGTCCTTTAGAAACTTCTTGCTTTACACACTAGCCCTTGGACTTTTTTAGGGCTTAAATGCTAGAGGAATTTGATGCTACATATGGAAAGCTTTACTGCTCCACCACCCTCTCACACTTCCAACCCTCAGGTCCTCAGGTTTCCTGTACCATTAAGAAAGGTATGCAGGCACATGGAATGGGTCTCAGAGCAATCAATGCACTGTGTGCCCTAAGTATCACACAGAAAAGCTTCTGCATGAGCAAAATATGCCCTAAGACTTGCCTCTTTCATGGTCAGATGCAGTAAAACTAGAGTTTTTAAAGCATCAGGTGCTTCTGGAAATGTTACAGCTGAATCCACAAATTGATTTCTACTTGTATGGTGCATTAAGCACTTTCTGAATATGGAGCAGCATATGAATTAAATATGCTTTTATGTGCACAAAGAAGGTGGCAGAAGGCTCTAAGTGGAAGTTTCCCAGTTTTCTCACTGCTGTGGACAAATTCCTTTACACTTTATTCAGTATGTCCTATGCAGTGCCCTGTTCTGTCAGCTCCCTGATTTACTCCAGGGTGCATGGGAGGGACCTGCTCAGGACTAAAACCTCCTCAGGTGTGGGCTCTGTGCACTGAGCCATGTGCTGCTAAAACTGGTCCTGCACTAGGACTTCCCTTTACCTATCAATACATGACTATTATTTGTGTGATCACACCAAATCCCGTTTCAAGAGTATGTTTCCCTATACAGGTCTCTAAGAAACTTCTACCAAAACACTATAAAATAAGTCAATAAAGTCATATTCTTTCCTCCTTCCTTGTATTTTGCATTAACCACCTTGACTGACAGCTGGTACCTAAACCCCCCTCATCTGAGCACTTGAGTAACTTCACATAAGTAACCTCCATCTTTCTGTGCTTCTAACTTTCTACTGTCATTCTCAGTTGTCAATTTTTGTCTGAAGTAGATTGTGAACTGCATAATGGTTTATTTTTATGTACTCTAGGAAATGCTCAATATAGTACCAGAACTCAGAAACAGCCTATTTATAGAATACTTAATCAGCATAGTATTTAATATCTTAAGCTCTACAGATTACTTTAGTCTCCTATGTATAAACCCCAGGAATATTGAAACACCCGCTATGACAGGTAAATTGGATACAAGTCCTTGCAAAGAACATGCATGGAAGACCAATCTCTGATCACATGATTGTAAAAAAATTTAGGAGACAAGTGAAACAACATGAATAATTCTTTCCTTCTGTTTCACGAATCAAAATCTATTTCTCTGGGACAAATGATGTATCAAAATGCTGAATTTTGCCTTCTTATAAAATTTTTTTAAAATTTCGATTTTCAGACCAGAAATAATAATAGTTACACCAACATGTGATCAGTATTCTCCTATTCATCATTTTGTATATATCCATTCCCCTTCCAAAAAATTAGTATTTTGGCAGTACTTTTTGTAGTCTTTAGGTACTAAATTAACAGCTGAAGAAAATTAATTCCTTTGTTTTATCTTGTTGAAGAGCAGCAATAAACGTACAAGTCTCCTACTCCTTCAGAAATTGAGTTGACTAACCCTGTCTTGAATGGACTATTCCAGTAGTGAAAAATGTAATCTCTAAGCTCATTCAATATTGAGTTTTTCTCTTGTGACCTGTCTACCAGGAATTTTGCTGATAATGCCAATTTATTTCACTTAAGACAATGATAAGTCAACAGTCAGGGAAAAATTTCAATCAGTGCAATGTGGTTTGAATTGAACTTTGACTTTTGACTCCTGCTGAGAGTTATATAGGGTAGAAAAATATTCAGAGTGGTACCATCAAATTAAAAAAAGAAACAAATGAGGAACTGGACATTGTTGTTTATGGATGCAGTGGAGAAAAACCATGAGCAGGCAAACAGAGCTCAGAACAAGGTTTGAAGGGGATTGTTATAAATTATATGGGAGGAAAAATATTTTTTAAGTTAAGAACAAATCCTTAGCAATGGCCTCTATAAAATACTTCTGAGTAGTCAAGTGTGCAAGATAAAGCTGCACAGGTTGATCAAACTAATACAACCAGAAATTGTGAAATGAAAAATCCAAAGGCTTGCTGACCTTGGCAGCATTACAAAAGCAATCTTTACATAAGAATGAAGTGTTCTCAGATTATTCCTCCCAATATATTATGTTTTAAGCATACTTTTACTTCACTTTCGTAAAGAGCTTTGAAATCTCCAAGTGAAAAGTGCTCTGTACAGTTATGAAAATTAAATATGAAAATATATGTATCTCTTTGTCCCAGCTATCACTTTTCTTGAAGGTACATATTTACTGGTGATGATGCAACGTAAATCCCCCATTGCCCTTATGCAGGATGGTTAAGCTCTGTTATGCCCTCTGGACGTCAGCCAGGGCTCTCTCCACATTATTAGTTTTTTGAATATAGGCCACTTTCTTGCTTTTAAAATGAAATTAGATCAGTCATTTACTGGGAGGGTGGGGAGAAAGTAGCAGAATACTGAAGGATGAATACTGACACAAGGATGCTGACTGCCACACTTACAGGGACTGTGCAAGCCTCCTTAGTCCAAGTTTGGAGAATTAGGGCTTGAAGGGATTTGAATTAACGACAAGAAAAATAGGAGCTGCTGCCACACGGGGAAAGAGGATGCCATGGCATTCACAATGGCAACATTCACAAAAATAGGTTGATCTTCACCTGAGGCACTAAGCAAGACAAAGGCCTCTGGGGCAGGACATATTTAAGAGCCCCCAAAACCTCTCCTTAGTATTTGTATAACAAAAAAGGAACTGATATGCAGAAAGACAGGCAGAGAGCATATGGCTCAAGTTTCACAGGATTTTTTTTTAAGGTAAACATTTATTTAATATCATTGCCATAAAGGACATCAAGGCTTCAGGATGAAAGTCAAACTGTTCTCAACACCGACGTATCGGTGCACATTTCAAGCAATGATTCAGCATTTCCGCTCTGAGGACATCCATGTTACAAGATAGATGTTATAAAACCACCTCATACACAAGGTGGCATAAAATATCTACATTCTCTACTCTCACCAGGCGTCATCTAAAATTCCTGGCAAACTAGAGTGGAGACTGGATGCAGTTTACCTAATTTTAACTATTTATAGGAATTATCAGTACTTATAATAAGACCCAACAATTATCGGAGAGATTTATTTAAAAATCTGAAAGCAATTAATCTATATATTGTCCTACTTCGTCTTTAACAGAGGGAATATTGACTAGCTAAATTAAATGCTAGCAATTCAATATGGAAAGATACAGTATTTGTCTTTATTCTTAACAGTTTTTCCCTCCCACTACTTCTTTTTCACTACTTTCAACTTCCTTGAGGCAGGCTTGATTTTCTTGCTACTTCCCTAGACCCTGAGAGCTCCCAGTCTGAGGCAACAGGATTTTTAGAACTCATTCTAAGGTAACAGCAGTCAAAAAGTGCTGTTTTGAAATAAAACAATCCACGCGTCTTCAACAACTGCTTCTCCATCCCACAAAGAGCCTGAAACCTCACATTCCCTGCAGCACAGATCATCTTAAGGTCAGTCTGCTGCTCTACAGCTAGATCCAAGCTTTTAGCAAAGGAATTGCCTCTCCCTCCAGCAACCTAGGCAGAGTAGAACTGGCAGTTTTATACCTTTCTGTAGCAACAATTTTGTCTGAAACATTCATATGCATTATTCCTTCCACAGGAAGGGAGCCTACCTCTGTAGGAAGCCTAGAGAAGTGCTCCACTTGGGGAGGTGACACAGAGATGAAAACAGCAATAGGTATCATGCTGATTCAAGGCTAGGTACCAATAAGTACCATCCTCACTAGAATGTTTAGTCTTCTGATGACATGTAGACAACATATCTGCCCATTCTTGGAAAGTATATAAAATATACTTTCTGCTGTCTCCTTACCATACTCATAAGAATAGCATTTTTAAAGAAAAAGCAACACAGATATGGATGGCATGAGTGAAATCCAGACTGCCCTTTTTGCACCAACAGAATCCACATCAGTAAATGAAAAGCAGGATTTAACTCCCTATTTTTGATACTGCCCTCATCAGTAACATGATTGTGGCTTTATAACGTAAAATATCATTCCAATAAAATATTAAGAATGCAAGTCATCAAAATACAAAAATGATTCATTAAAATGATGTTAAGTATAAACAGTAGCATCTTATACAGCAATTTGTTTACTCTTGTTGAAGGTTTTCACGTTTTACTGCACTTAGGTGCACACACTCTGGCACAGGGTACTGTGCAAGTAAAACTTGTTGGAGTCTTCAAAAATAGCCATCTGCTACATGCACCACATTTTGGTACCTCTGTATAGATGCTCTAGGTATGTACCATCGTTTCAATAGTCACTTCTTTACCCATTAACCTGGCCAGACCATCTGGACACCTTAATAAATCTATTAATGATAATCAATCCTCTAATCAGCACATGAAATCTCATAGGTACTCACCCTGCAAACTGGGCACTGCCAGTGACTACTGCTGTCTCTAAGCCTGAACTCATCAGACAAACACTTGGAATGATACACACGAAAACACAGGTCACATATCAACACCTCTCCAGGCAAATGGCATTCAAAACAATACCAGTCATGATTTTCTGTTTCCCAGTCCTACAAAAAATACAAAATATTTTGGTATGACATTCTGTCAAAATCTGCAGGAACTAAGAACAAAATTGATATGTCTTGAAATCCAGCAGCAATTAGACATTATAAACATTTTAAGAAGTGTATAATGTTTAAAAAACAGGGGAAGAACTACGTGCTTAAAGATCTTCATCAATTGAATACACACTAACTCCAATAGAATATGAATGCCAAGTTTTAGTTTTTTCAAGTGTCTGATTATTTGCAATTTCAAATATGAGCTCTGTCCACAACGAAAAGTGGATTTGTTTTCTACCTTTGTGTAAAACATTTGTTGACCTCTCTGTATTAGACTGCAAACAAAAGTTTGTGCACCTCAACAGACCATACCTATTTTCTTGTACTATTTCTCTCAGTTTGATTGTTATAGTACATTTTCAACCGTAATTTTCTGAAGGGCGGCCCCTTCCAGTCTTTACTGTCTTAAAACTGACAACTTTTCAGCATCGAAGTGTTGAGTTACAAGAAATAAATGAAATCATGTACCAATTACTGCAAGAAATGTTTCTGCTAAGCAATCCCAATGCAATTCAAAATATATAAAATGTTTCACTTGCCGTGCTCAATAGCACCAGGCTCATTCCTGAAACATTCTACAGAAGACAAAGGATATGGTTCTGCTGATGCACAGATGTCTTTAATATACTCTTCCTTGAAAATTCACCCCCAACGGCCAAATTCTGACCTTTGAAACATGTGCACAAGCTTTGCTGAAATAAACGAGAGCAGCATGCATATAATTTGGAGGCAGAATTTTGCTCTAGGAATCTGTAGTTCTAAAACCAAGCAGAATTGCCAGTGGCCACTGTTAAATGTTTATGTTTGTTATCTGAAATGCCACAGTTTTCTCTACACTTAGAAGACAAAATAGCTGTCATATCTCAGATAAAACTCCCAATGCCTTTTCATGTCAAATGTCACTTTTCAATGGGTTCAGATCTCTGAAAAAATTACTCCTGTGCTTCAATAAATTATCTTGGTAAAAATCTGATCAAGCTATTTTTAATGTCATGTTGTAAAGGTGGAGTTAGCAATTCTCACCGACTGCCAGAACTGGCATTTTTTCTGATTTTTATTATTCTGTGCCTGGGAACTACAGCCCTGGTGTGAAAGGTCACCTCCAGCGGAGCAGCGTAAGAAGTGCCACACACAACTGGCAGTTCCAGTCCCTTGTGCTGAAGAGCAGCCGTGTTGTGTACAGAACTCATCTGACCAGAGCCCCCACGAACACAAGAGATTTTGGGACAGCCTCAACCCAGACTGCCTGCACTACAGTTTATGTACCCTGAATATTGGATTGCAGGGGCAGCAAGTTTAGAGGGGTAAAAACCGCCCTATGAAATCTTAACCAGTGATTTTTGAACTCAGAACTTTGCCCTCCTTTGTTGTGCAGATTAACAGAGTAACTTGACCTTTTATCATTTCTCCTCATTTCATTTTATTGGCAAATTCTGTATATGTCAAAATGGCATAACACCATCAAATTTGGTTATAAAGAACACATCCTTCTTTCACCAAATCTTTCCCTTTCCAAAGTCCAGTGGCTGTGTACTTTGGGAGCCCCTCCTTTAGGATATTTTGTAAACAACTAAAGATACTGCATTGTTGGTGTACCTGATTTGCCTGCAGACTGAGAAAAATCAGGATAGTGTTTTGTATTTATTTTATATTAACTGTATGTATGAAATTAAAAAAAAAAATCAGGTGGCAGTAAGGGGCCAATTAAGCGAGAAAAGGAATCAGTTTTGGTTGAAGGTATATTTAGATAAAAATTAAACTGAGAAGACCCCAAGAGGTCCTGCAATTTCACCACAGAACCGGGATTCCAGGATTCTTAATTTTTATTTGTACTAGTTACATACTCGTATCTCCCAGATATTCCATTGTTAAGAAATATGCTGGCAAAGAGATGTGGAATTTCATAAACATACGGAAATATATTTGCTGGCAAGAAAAATCATACACTCAAGCCAGAAACCATGACATTAAATAAAACACCAGAAGAAGTTTCCTTCAGTATTCACGCTGTAAAGTTTTGAAAACTTCATTATTTCTAAAGACAAGGTTTTTCACAAAAAAAAAAAAAGTTTTAGTTTAATGCAGTATATTTAGTGCATAAGCATACACAAAACATTCATTTGTGCAATGTATCTGAAAAGCTAATAAAAAAGATTTTAAAAGGTACATAACCCTTGTGGACAACTGCCCTATTGACTTCAATAGCGAGGTCAGAGGCATTAATTTTCTTCCAACAGCAATGAAATGTTGGTTATTGGTTCTCTCGGTTTACCTACGTGTGAATGGGAGGGGAATGTGCTCCCAGCACTTTTTTTTTTTTCTTTTTTAATTTTTTTTTTTTTCATGCAGGAAATGGGATTAGTTTAACTGTGCCCAGCTCCGGCTGCCCGCGCTCGGGGTCGGGCAGGTCAGGACGCTCCGGCAGCCGCAGGCGCGGGGGGCTGCAGTTCCCGCTCGCACCGCCAGGTGTCGCGGCCGCTCCCCAAAGCAGCGGCCCAAGGGCGGCCGCGGTGACAGCGCCCGGAGCTGCGACATCCGAGCGGCCACCGCCAGCCCCGGGAGCCCGCCGGACACACGGGATGCACACTGAACTCGGGACCGGGAGTGATATGGATGATGGTGGTGGCTAAGAGAGTAAACTAAGCTATCCTAATGGAAGACAGAAACGTAATAGAAAATATGACAGAATTCAAAACCACATAGTGCAAAAATTGTTCACCTTGTTTTTTGCTGCTGTCTGGGAAAAAGGCTGCATACCGTAGGCCTTTCAAAATAAAAACAAAACAAACTTTGTATCTATACTGTAAGCCATCTGATTATCAGGATATACACAAGGCTAGAAAGAATTCATGCACAGTGACCAGGAAATCAATCTGTTAGTTCTAACTTTTGGTTGCATACATTTCCTCCTGCATTCCTGGAATGGTACCTGACACTTTCACCACATTTTACTTCTTTAAAATATCCCATGTACTTATATGATTAAAAGAACCCAGCACCCATCATTCTTATCCATATACACACCCACCACCAGGCCAATTTAAAAATCATCAAGAATATTAATGATTGTTAATTAATGCACTTTCTTTGACACATAAACCTTCTCTGGGCATCTAAAAAAGATCCTTCTATCATTTATTGCATATGGAGTGGCCCCACCAAAATCAAAGCAACACCTTTGCTGTGTATTATCAAAGGTTGGGTCATCACTTTATCAATAAAACTCACAGTCCTTATTTGTGTATAAAAGGTGATACATTTTGCCAGGGCCATGCAGACTGAAGGAAGGATCCCCGCCACAGGGACTCAGTTTCCTGATGCAGGGCAGGGAAGGCCTCCTGGGTCACTGTGCAGGCAGACAAAGGGAATCCTCTGCTGCCTGCCCAAGTTCAGTGGTTCAGCAGCACCAGTGACTGGCCCCGAGAGAGAGCGGATTTGGCAGCAAAGCTGCGTAACTCAGATCCAGCAGGAGGCCTTCCCCCTTCATTCTGCCCAGCTGCCCGCTGCATTCGTAGATCTACACATCAGCAGGGCAGCAAACGTGTTTGGGGGACTGCGTGTAATAGCCAAAGAGCTATGCTCTGTTAAGCAGAGTGGGATCTTGCAATCATATGGGTCACATGTGGTCACTTGTTCTTTATATTCAAATCCGTCAAACATTATATCATAAAGGTCACTTTGCACTGACATAAATAGCTGAGATTTCTCAGCAACATGAGCGAAGCACTGCAACAATTTCAAAAATACATCTTAATTTATGACCGGCATGTAAGCTTACTTTTCTTTGTCATTTGTCATAAGTAGGTTTTCTTAAAGCAAATACATACATTTGTTCTGTAAGTACAGAAAAATAACATGGGATAGAAAATGTCAGGCTATCCAGAACATTTGACAATTTAAATACAGATAAACCCAACAGAAAGGAATGAATCATCATGTCGTAGCCTTTACTGTAAAATAAAATACATAGTTGTTGTCAAGGAAAGAATAATTTTAGTGCACAAAGAAAATGTCCATTATAATGCAAATGTACATGGAAAAGAAATGCTTACTCATTAGTAATGGAGATTTACTTAGCTGTAATTGAAATAGGGAATCTGTATGTTGGAGAATGTGACATCCTGCTGTACAATTAGCATACCATTAGGTAGGAGATGTGAAGCACATACTGACAGTAAAATTAACAATAACTTAGAGGTCACAATTGTAACTATTAGGTCATTTCCATACCACAGCAAGCCCGTAATTATTGTAAAAAAAAAAAAATCTTAAAACAAGCAATAAATTTTCATTTTCATATAAATTATATGTAGGCATAGCACATGAAAACAGTATAACCTCCTTCCTTAGACTTTGTCTAAAAGGACCACTTTGCCTTTTTATAATGCACATTCCATTAACATAGCTCATTTCTTACCTGTTAATCTGTTTTCTCCAAGTCCCTTAATGGTAGCCCAGATACTCGGTATTAAGTCACTCTACTATCAGGTGGAGAGAGGAAAAGGGAGGGGGAAAAAAGCAAAACTCTATTCATGAAACTCCCCTTTATGGGGATTTTCTGGTTTCACAGTGTTGAACTAGATTTCCCAAAAATTCCAAATTATGGATATCCTTTGGACCCAACCAGTAAGCTAAAAAAAAAAGGGTCACATAGATGGGAAAGACAGTTATAAGTCAGTTACCCCTTTGGCACAATCATGTTTATTTGTGAATAGTATACATACAGTTCTGTTGTCCTAAATTGAAAATGATGCAAATGAAGGAAATAATTTCCCATGGAGTTCATGGTTCCCAGCATTTCCTGTGTGGCACTCGTCCCATAGCACTCTTTTCACGTTTTTTCCCCCCAGGTGTTGTGGTTTAAGTGCTTCTCCAGAGTTTCTGTAACGTGCGTGCTGCTGTGGTGTTCCTCTGTCTCTCCCCTACACTCATGCACACACAGCTCCTTCCACATCACTGGATTTTCATTCAGACCCACCTGTGCACAAACTCATTGTCAGCCCTGCATGGTGTCTATGCTTTAACAGTCCCCAGAGCCCCAGATGTCCAGTGGATAAGAAACTTAGAGCAGTTTTTCACTAGTCTAAAGGAAGAGCATTAGCAGACACACAGTAGAGTTCACCCACTGCGCATTGTAACAATTTTGGTCTGTCACAGAAGTGGAATCTAGAATGGCAGAGAGGTCCATGCCAGCAGAAAAAAGTCGTTTACAAAACAGAAATGATTTAAAAATAGTAATATTTGCATGCTACATTTATTTCAAGATATTTTCAAATCATCAGCCCAAGATTTTAGTGTAATCTTTCCATTATTTCATAACCCTTTAAAGAATGTCAGTAAATGAGTTCCTACTATTTCTTAGATTCCCATTTCTTTAACATGTAATGAGATAGGCCATGCCCAATTTAAAGATATAATTTCTGAAGCAAATGTTCTGGATTCTGATATTTTAGGATTTGGGAACAGCCATAAGGAACACTTCCATCTCTTCTCACCTCTATCAGCTTTAACATCAGAGTTCTTCACATTTACCCCCCATTCAACTAAGAGAGAAGCTTTTAAAATCTTGTGTTCTGATGTTAAAGTTTCTTTGCTGGCCTTCAGCAATTCTTCACTGGAACCCAACAAAGTTGACTACCAGTCCATATCAAGTAGAAAGATACACTGAAATAAATGCCTCGCACAAGAATGATGCTTTTTTTTTCCCCCACATCTCTGATTTTGCTTAGGTTTTGCAATGTGCATCCATCATCATCTGATGTTGGGAAGTAATTCCTATCTTCTCTACTCAATCTTTCATATTTCAAATTTTCTGCTGTAAATTAAAAGCCTTTATTATACTAAAAAGTGGTGGTACTGCATTCTAGCATGGACGTATCTACTATTTCATTACTCTTCTCTGGTATCCAGGTCCTCTCCCTCAGAAGACTCAAGAGTATGCTGCAGGAACCTATGCCCCCACTCACGTTAAACAAAGCAGCATCTATTTCTGTCTAAACACAATTTCCATTCTTAATAAATCAGCTCCTTTCTGTCTTTTTCAGGCAGCATCTGCTCCATCAAAGCTTTCTCAATTAGACATGAGCTTTACTAAAGGTAATTGCTAAAACCTTGCAGTACATCTTTATGACTCACGAATATCAGGAACCACCGTGGGGGTGCACTACCTATGAGACTTCTGTCCGCCAGTAAAAAACCTGAAGAAATGCTTCTTACTTGTATATTTGCTGCAAATAGCTACTGCCCACTTCATTGGTCTGTTTTGTACTTCTCTCAAGGTGTAAATACCGGACTCTGTGCCCCACAAAAAAGGCAGCCTGAAACAGGCTCAGACAGGAGCAGTTGTTAACAGCCCCTATGAGCTGTGGAGATGCTAAACCAGCATTTAGCTCAGCTTTGAAACACCTCCCTTTGCCCATCTATCCACTGCTTTTGAAATTCTGTTCAACTTCCACGTAACTGCTCTGTAGTAAGAGGAGTTTACAAAGTGTGGCTGATTATCTGTAGAGCTGCACAGATTGGAGCCTTACTCCTTTTTTTTTTTTTCAGAGAGTGGAAGTGCATGTGGTGCGTGCACGCTGGCCTCTATTTTAAACAGGCTGCATCTCATTGGGTACAGTAGCCAGGAAGAAATCTCCAGATTATCAGGGGTCTCTGGCAGATGTATTGGGTTACACTCAGACACCAGCATGCACCAAATAATACCTGGGTTGAACAAACATAATGTGTCATGGAAAACCATTCCCAGTATTTTTCCAAACGCCGTGGGGACACTTTGTATGTTTTTGACCAGAGGCCTTAGCCTGCTGTGAGGGCAGTTTTCCTACTGCCCTTTGGGTCAGCCTTCTCTTCATGCCACGTCCCTGGCTCCAACTACTCCTTAGCAAGCATGAATCCTCCTGTAAACTTGCTTTCAGTAATACGCTTTTATCTTCTCATCAGAACAATGATGAAAAGGTTAGGCTTCAAACTGAGGAAGGTGTGATTAATTCCTTGATGGCTCAGAGGACTTACTCCATCTTTGCAGCAGGTAAATGGTGAGTTAGCTGTTTAATAAAGTATTTCCCTTTCATCATTGCTGTAAAGGATCCATATTTGATCAGGACGATTGCTTTCCAACGATAAAAGTTTCTTAGATCATCACATGTTTTACATTTAATGCTAGAGCAATGCTTTGGGGTAAATTCAGCATCAAAATAAGCTTATTTTCTCCCCTGCAGTTTTCCCGTATCCATGTGTTTACTAGATATATTTCTTCCTGTTTTGCATCTATGTTTTTCCTACTGCTTCTGCTCATCAAAAGTGCTCAGCAAATAAAAAAGCATCCATCTCTCTTTCAAAGCCAAAAAGACTTCAGCAGCTAGAATCCCTTTGTGAAAATTGTTTCACTTTATCTTCTCCTTCTTTTTCTAGAAAACTACCACAGCAGGTAGCTACAATGTGTGCTTTTACAGACAGGATAATCTATCCATTCAGATCAGTTGCCTTTTTAGATTCTTTTCTTTGTTGACCTGGGCTTTATCTTTAAAATGGATTCCCATAAACTGACTCTGTAGGACACTTTGTAGGTATTCATTATTTGTATTTTATCACAAAGAAATCCAAAGTAATTATGAATTCATATGTCCTCACAACTACTGAGGCATCTTGCTTTATTTTAAGTACATTTACTTATTCAGCTGTTAATTATGGCCAAGATTTTAGCATCTCAGCAATTAATTGGAATTTCTTGTTTTACATGACTTTTAAATTCTCTTATTTTAGAAACCCTTTCTATTCTAAAAAGAACCAACACAAAACCATCAGTCAGGGGAGAGACCAAAATCTCCTTCTCCACAGTGCATATTAAAACACAGATGTATTTATGGGCTTGTAACAATCCATTTCCACTTTCTTCACTGGTAACTCCTTCTTCTTCTGATGCACCGATGCAGGAAGACTCAGGTTCTGCAGAGAATTCCACATCCTCTCAGAGCACTTTTGGCTTTCTTTCACCGAATTTAATCTGCAAGCCTAAGTTTGTCTAATTAACTTATGGCCAGTTTGTCTTAGAAGTCTTCAGTTTCTGGCAGAAACCACCCAAGTCTTCTCTGGAATCCTGCCAGGGCAGGTGGATTTTTATTTCCCTTCCTGCCTTGCAGCTGTGTTCTGGACAATTTGGGGTGATAGGCCCCCAAGTACAGAGCCAGGCTCTAGCTCCCAGTGCTGAAGTGTAGTAGCATGTCAGCAGCCAAACTGACTGGTTAAACCCCTGTCACACTTTTCTGCTCAACCTATGAGCTGTGCTCCTGAAGTAATGAATAAATCTCAATTTCCTTCCCAAGAAAATCATGTTTGGGTAGTAGCAGCATACATTATTTAAGGTGAGACAATACAAGTATTCTCCTCCAGGATATTAGAAATAGAAAATAATTTCAAGTGAAAATGTTTTTTTTCTTCTTCCAGTTCCAAGCGAGTTCAAGGTCAATAGAAACTTTCAACTTATCTCCTCAGAAACTGGATTCACTCTGCTATTAATGTCACAATTTTTGACTTAGGTGGAGCCAAGAGGAGGTTTGTAGGCTATTTTCATTAGGGAGATAAATCAGTGATGGAGCGAAGTATTTATCAGGTGCAATGCCTTTTATTTCCACATCATGGTTTTGTTCCCCTAGAAAGAAGGTGAATCCAGACCAGAAATAAACCATCTCTTTGCTTGTAGTTCCAAGTCTCCTTTCAAGAACTGTGAACAAAAATGGTCTTCTTCCCTTTTCTTGCTTAAAACATGTTTACATTGCTTCTCTGGTCTTATTTTGTAGTGTTTCTTTAGGTTGATGTTTCAGCACACACAGAAACATTTTATCTGAACCAACAGCAGAACCTCCTACACAGGTTCCTCAAATCTCTTGCCCATGTGTCCTGTGCTGTAGGTGTGGCTGGTATTGCTTCAGCTGTCAGAAAGGCATGAGGATGCATTTATAGTGAATGAAGCCTGAATATTAATAAGCTCATAAGCTTCAATGATGTTTCATTCAGTGACCAGCATGACATAATAATAAAAGATTCAAATCAGTCGCCAGAGATACAGAGCATTTTGAACCCACAAAGTTAATAAAAACAACACTACTAGGTCAGGGTGGGCACAAAAGGGGTGGAAAAAACCCAAGATGCATATTTTCAGAACAAACTCAGGATAGACTGATCTCTGTCATTATTCTATAAGCATAATTTAAATCCCATGATGGAACCTTTATACAGACTAGTTTGACTAGTTTACTTCAAACCCATAGGTAAATTCTCATTCTTCTGAACACCCTTTCAATTAGAAAAGAACATTTTTGTGAAATCTGTGAAGAAGATTATCAGTATCTCAACTCCAGAACGGAGAGTGAAAGCCTCACAGAAGAATACAGCATTACATCAACTGAATTTTTAAAAGTCAAATTGGCAAAGCTGAGAGAGCCAAGTGAAGATGCTGACAAGGTTGTTTCACCAGTTTAAAAGAAGCAGCATCTCTCTGCAGTCAGATGGAGTCTACTAGTGTCACCTTCAGTAATGTGAAGATCCTGCAAACAGTGTGAACTCCCTTTCCAGAGAACAAAAAATAAGGATGAGCAGAGGAGAGAAAACAAATGCCCCTGAACAGATGGGAAGAGAGAAGCAAGACTGGAAGAGGAAGGGGAATACAGAGAATTGCTCACTATTCTTAACCCATCTGGAAGCAGGAAGAACCACTGGAATGGTTGTGAGGCCATTCTCATGAGCTGCATGTTAACAGCCTTAATGTACAGACAGAACAGGGTCTTGGCTTTAATGCAGAAAGAATTTCTCGTCCATGAGTTGGGAATTCAGAATTCTAATTTGCTTCCCTAGGACAAAATAGTCTATGCTTTGATTTGATGATTTGAAAATATTTGCTTTTCTGAACTTTCACAAATCCACTCATTTTTGGTTTATGAATAAGCAGAATCACATCTGCAGTTTTTGACAGCAATTTGCAAGAAAAATAATTGCATTTAGCACATGGCATATTGATTTCATGGCAGTCTTTTGGAAAATTAAGCTCCGAATGATGGGGCCTTGAAGGATGGAAAGACAGACAGAAAAGAAAGATTCAAAGAGCTTCAGAAGCTCATCTTCCTTGAGTGTTCTTGTGTGACCAAGCTGGTATGTGGCCTGACCTCAAAGCCTCCTCATACTCTCCCTGATGTGTGGTAATAAGGGATGGAAGCCAGTTTGAATTTTTTCTCTCATGGGATCAATCATTAACTCTTTGCATCAGTGAATCACCAACTGTAAAGAACACTGGTACTTTCACAATAATTAGGAATCTATCTGGAACATTCTGGCCTGGAAAATTCTCAATTTGTTCAATATGGGAAAAATATTAACTAATATGGCTTGGGCTATGTTTGGCTTTGGATCAGTGAATTCACACAGGACTTTACATTAAAGGCAATACAGATGGATAAGGCAAAAGGAGAATTTTTTTAAACACTGAAGGAGATTTTTCTTCATTTGGTGTGACATGTTCTTCCTCTTCGTGCTCTCCAGTTGTAAGAGTTTTCATGATTAAGGCACTGGCTGTCACTATTGCTGTTTCATATTATCCTTCTGCTCCTAACTGAAATGAATGGGATGCACATTAAAACCATTCCTCAGCCTAGTTATTTAGAAGCCCCTAGCTTGCTAGAAGGAACTGGTAGCTATTCACACTGGTTTTGGATGGAGGTTTGGTTTTGTCTGTTTTTGTTTGGAGTTTTTTATTATTTAAAATGTATTTTATGTACAGAAAAGAATCAAACCCTCACAGTGACAGCTCTTAAGCTTTTTACAATTCTCTTCATATTTATGGAGACTCAAGATGACATAGCCAGTTCAAAAAACAGCTTCTGGCTACCAATACTGACCTAGCATGGAAAAATCAATATAATTACAAAAGCAATTAAGCATGGCAAGCAAGGAATCAAGCCTTCGCTCAATCTAAAGTAATTTAGATTAACACAAACATAACAGCCAAAAATACTCCTTTCTCATAGACTGATCCTAGTAAAGTTGAACCTGCAACACATCAAATTACAAAAATAACTGGGTGTGTGCCTAAGGTCACTTGGGTTAACAAAAGCACCTTCAAGACTCACAGTGCTGACAGTGGGCTAGAACAAATGTTAAAATGATGGGAATACAGACAGTGGAGAGATGGATTATTTAGGCAGCCTTGTGACTTGAGTGTATCTGGAGTCACTTTGAGCAAGCACCAATACTTTCTCAATTTAAAATACCAGAAAAATCCCCAGTGATGAATTAGCACATTGAGAATACATGTGTTGGGAAAAAGCACATTGTATCTCTAATATCTTCTGAAAACAGGAAAAAGCAAGGAAACTTCCCCTTCATACAGTATGCTCTCCACTAAACTAAAACATCTTTAGAGGGAAGAATTGGAAAGGCAATAATTTAGATACAGAGAGGACCAAGTACACAGGGAAATGACTGTAACTGACCCCCAAAGTCAGTTAACAAGTCAGAAGAATTGCTGGCTCTTCCTATAAACAATCAATTAAATGATCAGAAAACAGAACTCTGTAAAAGAATAATTTCTGGAAAATATAATCACCTTTTATGCATTTTTCAGTGAAGAAATAGCTCGCAGTGCCTTAACTAAGTGTGAAGCCTCACTCTTCACATCTCATTAGAGAATTTGGCCACTGTGAACCGCTTTTAAACCACAGCAGTGCTGTGGGATGTGTTGCAATCAGATGCAAACAATGAACCTGTGTTATGAACACATCTCCATTTTAGAAGAGCACAATATTGTTTGGCTTTATGAACACAGGAAAATTGAAATTATACATTCATAAAGCCTCTCTCTGGGTCAGAGCAGTTTTATGACTTCAATCATGAGGAGAAGAATTAGCACATTAAATGCTCAAAATAGCTCAGTGCACACTGTCTGTAGAAAAATGTAAATGAGTAGGACAAACTAACTCTAAAAACTGTATCTAACCCCTCCATAAAGCCACAGGACATTGGTACTTAAATTCAATTTCTTTCCTTGGGGTTAGACTGAGTACTATTTTACACAGATAAAAGTACATAAAAATCATGGCATAACAGAAAATAGTAATGAATAGGTAAGAAGATTCATTATTATTTTCTTGAAGAAGTAAGTTTCCTTTCTATTTTATCAACTGCATTGAAAACATAGTTAACAACACTGATTTGCAAATTTTTTTCTAAACCCAAAGAGCAAGGAGATTTTTTTTTTATGCTGATAATAAATAGAATGTTCCAGAAGTTCTGTGAGAAATAGAAATGAAGCATTTACAAAGAAAGAAAAAAGCAAACTTCCATTACCAGACTTTAGGACTGACATTTCCCTTGCAAGGCAAAAAGCTGAAGAGATTTTTTTCAATTGTATAATAATGGCATCAACAAACAGAAAAATGCAAAATTCCTAACTAAAATCCTGAATAAAAATGCAAAATAAATTCTTCTCTCATTTATTTTGTGTCAAATGCATTAATCATCTGCAAGATAAGAAAGTCTGTAAGATGAGAACACATTTCGAAAATGTGCAAAACATCTGGAGACATGGCAAATGAGCAAACAAAATGAATACCTGCACAAGCCCAGGAGGTATAATATTTGCAGCAAAGTTCTTGCATAGGCACCAACCCTTAAATGTCAGCTGGAATACAGTACATTTTGCTACCGACTCCACATTTTAAATTTACTAACTTATATAAAAATATTTCTCCCACATGTATCTGACAGAAAAAGAGAATAATTTTATACTCTTAAATCTGATCATTATTTGTTTTCCAGTTTTTCTGACCATCAATTTTCATGAGCTGTCCCTTTTGGAAGAGCCTCCTGATGCCCTCAAACTGTTTTGTCTTTGCACCTCAGCTTGTTCTTTTGTATGACATTACTAAATATATGAGGTTTTGCTTAATTTTTCTACCACAGCTTCAACATACTGCTAGAATAATGAGAGCAAAGCAGGATAATTTTTCTGAAGGCTAAGAGTAACCCTATCAGAGATCGTGTCCTTACTGCATAGATCTATCATTTTGTCAACCTATTGCATAGGGCAAATGTTTGGAAACTCCTAAGCAAGCACCACAGATTATCAAATGAATCTTTTCCAAATAGAGCTGTGTTTTCATAATCTCTATACTTTCAATTATTGTCACTATTTAGCCATCAGTCCGTAGTCACCATCACAACCAGTACTTTCAGGTCCTCTGGCATCTACTAGTCAGGCACCTCTTACAGTAACAGACAAAGGTGCTCGGCAGTTTTGTGGCCAAGGCCAGTAATTTTTTTACTTGCTAAAATTCAGATCTAAAACTTGAAAAGTGTAAAAAACCACCAAGCAAATACTCAAATAAAAAATGGGGGGAGGGATGATAAGAACGTGTCCCTTTACGATCTCCTTGGAGCAGCCTGTGTTTGCTGACTTCCACTGTGGTGCCAGGAAACAAGCTAAAATCCAAAAGCATTCCTG
This sequence comes from Falcunculus frontatus, assembly GCA_013398115.1. NCBI lineage: Eukaryota > Metazoa > Chordata > Aves > Passeriformes > Falcunculus > Falcunculus frontatus. The sequence goes on along the minus strand of VZRV01001518.1, from coordinate 3,432,869 downwards.
GACTGGTGTCAGTGGGTGGTGGATCGGTTCTTAAGTCCTCTCTTTCCCACTATGAGCTTTCCAAGTTCCACTAGTACCAGTCAAACCAAATTTGACAATTAGGTCAAGGGTCTGTCTGTAAGTGCTAAAGTTTGATGAGCCTGAAATCCCTGTTTTAACTTCATCTCCTCCAAGTGAACCTCCAAAAAGAATTCTGTGTGTTTGTCCTCACTGAAATGTAACTTGAGCTCATGGTTCAACAGTCATTAGTACCAGATTTGAGCAGTGCTGAATTACAAAGAACTACAAACTGCCTCCTGATCAAGAGCAGACAAAGCATCTGTAAAATTATCCAGTGTGTCCAAAGCAGGAATACACCAAACTTCATGGGTTTGCACCAATTTTCGGAGAATGGAAAATACTTGATCTGATGTCGAGTGATGACAATGACACTTTGTTACTCATTAAAACTTTCTGAATAAAAGAACAAAGAGAATGACTTTATATCAAGTCAATGTGTTTTGCTTCATCTGCCTGCAGCATTTTCATTCAGTAGTAGGATCAAAAAAGTTGGGGTTTAGGTGCTATTGAAACATGGCCTGGATCAGAAGCTGATTCTTATTTTTGCATGAAACTGTTAAGTCAACTGTGGTGTTCTGAACTACTGAGACAGCCACTACACATATGGTCACAGCCCAAAGTATCAGTGCTTAGCAGCCAGGCTGAAAATGCAGTCAGTGCTTCTAACTAAAGGGTTATTCATAATGTGACTTTAACAGCATCTTCGGTCAAGTCAAAGACAACGCTTTTTGCTCAGACATAAAATAATTGTGTAATTTTTTAATGACTCACGGGGAATTTACAGGCTGGTTATCTTTCAAGTTTCATTAAACAAGTGTTACTAATAAGCAGCAGGAACATTATTTGCATGACTATATAAGAAATGGCTATTGTGAGGCATTTTAATTATTTTTTTCTTTTTTTCTTTTCTCTTAGCAATAGAGGAAACAAACATACAGAATACTTGAGATAACCACAGATCTGAGGCTTTATGTCTTGTAGAGCCCACACAGTTCGTATCACTTCTAAACAGGTAAAACTGACGTAAGAAATACCTGAAAGAGCTAAGCTGGAGTTTTGAAATGTTTCCTCCCAGGAAGACTAGTAACATACCTTTTAAAGATTCCCTTGAGGGTTTCTAATGAAATTAGAATGAGAATCTTTACAGTGGCATAATGTGTATTAAATACAATGTATTGAAATTAAGGTATTTCAATACTTTAAATTAGTGCAAGTGGGATAATTTTGATGCTAATGTTTTCTGTTATGGGTATCGCTTGTTTCCACAAAACAAAAATTAATACATTGTTTCACTTTCAGGATCTTACTCATAACTGCAATATTGCAATGAGTGTTTTGGTGGTTTTTAGACCTTTTCTGGTTTTCCTCAAAATTTAATGTATTAGCTATGTCTGAGATGATGCTGACCCTTTTATCAGTATTTAATGCAATTTATATTCTAAGGCAATAGTTCCTAGTTCAGATATTTTAAAGCTTTGCAAAACTCTTGGGGTTTTTTTAGTTAGGAAAATATTGTCTTGTAAATAGAGAGATGGGACTTCTGAACAAGCAAAGCGATTGTGTAAGCTTTTTCCTGGTCTGTGTGACTATCCCCACTTCGTGAGTGTGTTCCACCTCAGCTATGGAGGGATATCAAAAACATGCTTTTCTTCCCTTCATGTAACTTTCAACCTATTTAAATGGATTTTAATAATTATGTTACACATCCAGTGGAATAGTATTTGGATGCCTGTAGCTAATTTGCTATGAAAATCCTTTCTAATTGAATGTCCTGGTGTTCAAGAATATCAGTAAAACACATCTTTTCATGTGTGTTTGCATATAATTCTATAATTTCATGTTGCACTTCTGAAAGGGAGTTCTTTGCTCCTCAGATTCAGATTAAAAAAATATTAATCAAAAGTTCTAGACTTCTTTTTTTTTTTTTTTTTTTAATACACCATCTTTGGGATTTGAGAATGCCTGAGGATTTCAAGTAATACCAATAATATTTACTGTCTCCTGTACAACTGTAGAAGAGAATACTACATAAAAGTGAGGAATAACCGAGCAAAGGACTTTGCCAGATTTCATAGCAGAAAACTCAGAATTCAAGAAGGAAGAGCTTCTACGGAACAGAAAAGGTTAAAATAATTTAAGAGCACATTACTTCCCTGTTCACAGGCACCAACACAGAATCGATAAATAGCTTTAAATATAAATTAAAACAAGTTTCATTCTAAGATATCAGAAATCATGATTTATTTTCTCAAAGACTTTATACTCACAATCTCATCTCCTGGCAACCAATATCCTTCTTGCTCAATACCAGCTTTTGACCCTTTACACCCCACTGTCAGGGTTTCCACAATGAGACCATCCTTGACTGCTAAACTCAGCTGACGTGTGGTTTCTTTCGGATGCATACCATGGACTCGAGACATATACCTGCACACAAAGCACAAAAGTCTTTTAGTGTTAATTTTAAACTATAAAAAGTATCAGTAAAATATACACATTTTCAGACGAGTTAAAATAATACACAGTCTAAGTTTTAGATTGTTTTTAAACATTCAAAATTTATATAACTTCCCCCTATACTTCAAATCAGCTTTTTTCCCCTTGCAGCTATCATGTACACACTTAGACAAGTAGCAGCACAGTAATCTTCTACCAAAAAATCCCAAATTACCACATACACTGTTTGGGCTTGTCTCTGCCACATCCCTTTGTGCCCTTTAAATTACCTTAAACTTGCATTTCTCTAACACTTCCTATAGCACACATACTACAGAATGTACCAATGAATCTTTGCGATGCTTGGGTGTACAATGCATTTACAAAAAATGCAAAATTTATATATCACATATGAAAACCCAAAAGCTCAAGTTACTGTGCTAAGTGGTTTTTCTCCTTTTCTTGAGATAACCACAATGATCACACTGTGACAAACTGCCTTGGTGAGAAAAAAACGTATGTAGCCTTAACTGTGTATATACATGAGATTCAGCTGTGTAATGTTGACCTTTACCCAGTATAATTTGCTTCTAGGCCAACACCAAATATTACCTTGGAGTAAACAACATTAAATTATCTTCTCTCAAATAAAGATGACCTCTCTGCCTTAAGATCATTACAATTCAGGTTTTTTTAACAAAATTCTGAGACCCTATCTAGGAGCTGCTGCACACGAAGAGCTGCAATCGCATGCAATCAGCAGACAAGTGAATTGACTTGGAACCAATTATTTTGTGGACAATATTTTCCTAGTTATAGATCTCTTAAAGTTACAGAGCTAACTGAATTTCTCTCAATTTTTGTTTCTCCAGGTACTCTGTCTTTACCCGTTTCCTAAGAGAGAAATCTATAATTTGCCTGCATTAAGACAAAGCTGACAGCTGCAGTATCCTCTCATTCCTGCTTCATAATGAATTCCAGCAACCATGACTCCTTTGTGACTGTCATCACAAACACCTTCACAAAAAATGTAATTATGATCACGAGCAAACTCAAGAAAGATTTATTTTAAAGCAGTAGCATTGCATGAAAAAAAGAGAGTTAAATCAGTTCAGATTTTTTTTAATAACATGGCTGACAGGAATTTTTAATGTCTTAGAAGTTATAAACTTACAATAAGGAGTGAAGACTAAAAAGTAAGTAATTGATAGAGAAAGAACAATATTCTGTGCATTCATAATAGATATGAATGTTTTGGTGGTTTGCACATAGGGCAAGGGCCAAAATCAGAGGATAAGGCACTTCAGTTCTGTATTACCCTGGGTGGATGCTCATCTGCCCAACCTGATCCCTCTCTACTTTTACAGAAACCAAAACTCAACATGAGCACCTGTTCAAGTGAGATGAAACACCACAAATTAGTTTTCCAAGTTCTCCAAATTTCAAGGTGTGAAACAGGCAGAGACTCAAGTCTATTTACTTCACCTTCAAACAGAGGGCAAGTGAACACCACTGGTCTGTGGAAGCATAAAGTGCTGAAGCTTTAAAGTCACAAGAAAACAAAAAATTTGCTTATATAATAATGTTACATGTATTTCATGTGTGTGCACATATGCACATATTTATGCAAACACAACTTGCTTTTTAAAGTGCAAATTATTTTTGTCAACATTTGCTAATGTTACTCTTTTTTCAGAAAATTTCCATTTTTAACTCAGTACTAACAACCTTCCCAACAGAGCCATAGAATTCACGTGTCTGCAATTAATTCAAGTCCTTAACAGGTCTCAAAATACAGAGAATAGGCTAACTATCATTCTTTACTGACAGAACAAATCAGACTCTGAGGACAGAAGTGATTTCCCTACACTTATATGGGGGGCTGCTATAGGTCTGAGAACAGAAATCAAGTATTAACCCAGTGCCATAACCCTCAGGGTATCCTGCTGAAGAATCCATGTATCTCGCATTTCATCATCCCCAGCTGCATAAACACAGTCCAACCAAATTCTTAAATGTAAGCTACAGGTTTTGTGATTTCTCACCCATATCTCTGAACAGAACAGATATATAATACCAACAAAAAAGCCTTAAACCAACTGTAATCAGCTAAGAGGTTTAATCTGCCTATTTCCACTGTGGCAGGTTGTGCACTAGTGAAAAAGAGCACAAGGCTCAGAATCGCCCATTTCTCAAATCCAATCTCTGTTCTCAACCCGAGTGAAAGTACTGCTACCAACTAAACTATCTCCCCATTTTCTCCAGCTGTAAATCAGGAGTTATAAGTCCCCAGTGGCTTTTTGAAGAATACTTTAGTCAACATTCAGACTGTGCCACTGGAGAGCCACAAGGGCTATGTTTTCTATTTTAAAAATAAAATGCTATCAGCTTTCATAGGAAAGCACACACGTGTAGAGAGAATGGTTTTACTTCAAAGAGTAGAACTGCTGTTAGAAAAGTGCACCCTCCCCCATATTTTTACTTTATTAAAACCTGTGAAGTGTACATGGCTAGATATTCACAAAAACTAAAAAAACAACACTCTAGGGTTTGGATGAAAACTTATCTTGTTTCTTTTCAGCCAGAAGGGCAGCAGGTAAGCAAAGAAGTGACTAAGGCACAGGATTCAAATCAGAAAAGACAGTTAAAGTTCTTTAATAATGAAATGTGAAAAATCTGTCACGACACGTGAAAAATGCCGTAAACACAGAGCATGATGTTTGGAGTCCCAACTAGTACGTCAGCCTCCTTACTGGATCAGGGAAAAACAATACTGAAATGCCTTTGTGCGGAAGTGACACCACTAATCCAGGGAGTGCAAGTCTTTTCCTGGCACTGCGTGCACTGAAGCATCTGGCACCAACAAGTTAAAAAACAAGTACAGGAGATAAAGCAATCCCCGATTGCTGTTTTCAACAAAAGCTGATTAGCCTTACCTTGGAGACAGGGAGTTGAAGGAATATTGGTTAGTTATGCTCTTGCCCAGTCCTCCATATCAACAGATTTGGGAGTGTAATACAATCCAGCCACAAGAAGTAAAGCAAATACACTCATATGAGTGAGAATAAGGCACAGAGACAAAGTAAAATCCTCTAAATAAGCAAACCAGCCCCAGTCAGATAGGGGGCTGAAGAAACCATTTCAAAATACAATTTAACTGTGCTAATCCCTACTATATAAAATGAGGGTCTGTCTGATGAAAAGTGGAGGTTAGGCCTGATAATCTGCATGTTAAATTCAAAATCTCACCAAATGAGGCTGCCTGTCTGCAGAATACAGAAGCAACTGAACTACTGCTGAAAATGAGTGTTTATAGGTCAGTATTTTCTCCATTTATAAACTGGCAGTGCAAACCTCCTTGACATTACCATAGAAGAATCTAGCAAATCTAGCAAAATTACAGTTTTTGTAACCAACTTTTAAGGGCCTAGTAACGCATGTTTTCAATTACTGCAACTCCACTTGGAAGGCAAAGGTTAAGGATCTTTAGCATGTAGTTCATTAGCACCCTTAAGCAAACCTCATTGCCATACCATCAAATGTATATTTAAATGTGGTGACCTTCAGAAACAAGCTACTACCAACAGAATCAGGTAGATGCACATGTGCACACACCTAATATATGTGTGTGTCTGTCTGATGATAAAAGAAAACCTTTAGAGGAGACTCATAGAGGATAATCATCAATAGATTTGTAGATTGTATATGTATGTGATGCTCATCTGTATTTAGAACACAAAGTACCAATCAGAGAAATATGAAGCAACAATTTCAAACCTCTTTGGACTGCAGATGAACAGTAGTCAAGTGTAAATAACAATAAAATATCGTCATATTCTTCTGTTTGTATTATTATGTTATTACTGTTACCCACCCTAAAATCTTGACCACCTCTCAGACATCACAGGGACAGCCCAAGAGGTCAGCACATGTGGAAGGGGGGGCCTCCAGCAGTTCTCAGAGGGCCCACACAGCCACCTGCTGCACACCCCACCTGAGCCACGCTGAATGTGGGAGAGGAGAGAGATGCAGGGAAACCTGGTTCGGGCCTTTCCAGACTCTCCCTCCTTCACAGCAACAAAATCTCCTGTAACTCATTGCACCACCAATTGACAACTGGATCTCACCACCTCCCTCTGCTAAACAAACTGGACCACAGGAGATCCACCTCTAAACCACCCGCCCGCCCAATGCATAGGATGTTGCAGAAGCACCAAAGTCTGTCAGCATATCACCAATTCACTCCTAAAACTTCAAAATACTTTTCTCAAATTAGCCAGTGTCCCCAATGTCTATTAAAAACCCACATCTAACATATGTGCTTCATAATACACCTTAAAACTACAGAAAGAAGTTTGTTTTGATCTTAGGGGTGTGGAGGAAGCAGACTATAAAGCTGTGATCACCATGGGAGCAAAACAGACACAGAAGTAGCCAGCACTTACAGGGGATCAGATGGTGAACTTTTCACCTACAGCTGTCACACAGCTCACAACTCCTGCCTGGTGCTCTGCAAGACACAGCACGAAGCTAAACCCGGTCCCAAATCTATATGGCTACAAAACAGAGCACGTAAAATAGCTAACTCTGCTCCCAAAGAGTCCTCTTGAAGGCATCTCTGCTCTACTGAGAGGCAGCAAATGGTCTACATGGGCAATGCTGTACTGTGGCCCAAATAAGAAAGTTGTGCAGAGAAGCAAGGAAGGAAGGTTATTTAAGGTAGGAAGTTTACACAGGTATTTATTAAAAAAAAAAAAAAAAATCAGTTTTTCTGAACTCATAAGGAATTGCATTTTCAGCCACTTGAACTCAATCAAAAGAAAATAACTGAAAAAATGTTACAGCAAGCGTATCTGTACAAGACTGAAATAAAATACATATCACAAATAGCTGCAAAAATACAACAGTATGGCAAGTGTAGGTAGACGTTAATTTTCATGGCAAACACTGTAATCTTGGTCTGATCAATTATCTCTCTCTATGCTGGATGCCTCCACCCTCCCCAATGAAAAGGGAAGTAGCAGCCTGCTGCTGCCAGCAGACTATCTGCTGAGCAACTCATCCAGGGGTTGAGTTGGGAACTGATAAATTTGAGGTCTGATAAAATGAGATCTGATAAAATTGAGATCTGAGAAAATACAGCAGATCCCATTAAACTAAACTGAAAGTCTGCCATTAATTTTAAATGTTACCTACAGGTACATAAAAATGTCCTAGATTCAGGGACAGACCTTAAGGAATAATACATAAAACAGAAGGAAAGCAGCCAAAAATATTTTCTGAGTTTTATATGGTCTTCCTACGTCTAGTGAAAAGTGATGCCTTTTGCCTCAGTTTCAGGGCATGACAGGTATTTTACAGAAGGCCCACACATTTCTTTTAAGACCCTTTTTAAAATATAATTTGCAAAGAATAGGCCACTTGGTCATACTGAAAGTAAAAGTAGAAGAGATGGCTGTGACTGATTTATTCTTTTTCAACAAATACAGCTACGTGGCAAAAGAACTTCAAATAGGCAGGCCCAGATCTCAGAAATCCACCAGCTCTCCTTGTGGAAAGCCAGGCAAAGATCTGTGCTCACAGCTGTTATCTCCAGGTCTCAGCTCCAAGCTTGCCTGCTCCCACCACGTAGCACTACAGTACCAATCAACTCCCATAAAACACAGCCTAAACACTATGGGTATTTGACACATTTATTCCCTGCTTGCCAGAAACTGAGAGCTGGTCTGAGAGCTGAAGACAACACAGACACACAGAGGAAGTGGAACTGGCTACAGTGGAGATGTAGCAGCTCGCTTTTGTTTTCTGGGATACTTTTTGATGTGCTTACACTTTCTCAAGTTCCAATTGTGGATTATATTCACTAAGATAAACACAACCATGGCACAGTGTTCTTCCTCTGCATTTATATTCCACAATGAGATGCAGCTATATGAACAGGCTGCATTTGATTTCCACTGCACTCCACATACCAACAGCACATGCACAGACCATGCAGCCACTGACAGTGCTGCTGCCTCTGCAGTAAAATACTTCTTACATGATCCACATTTTATGCTGTCCAAAATTCCAGGAATTACAGAGAAATCATGCATTTACTTTTCCCTCTGACATCACTATATGCAACATTCATTTTGAAGACACATATACTATCCAAGCAGGAAATGTTTTTAAAATTTGTTTCATCTCTCCTTTGTAGTCAAGAAATTCAGAATTTGCATGAATATGGAACCTAATTTTGTGCAGTGTTTTTATAAAACAAAAAGAACGCATAAACTTGATAGTGAAACAGTGAAATCCAGCAGTTCAGCTAAATAAAGATCTGCCTGATGTTTGTGCTGCTGCTGCTAAAAGGAAGCTAAGAGTGATCTTGTTTGTGTGTGCTTTAGATACCCGAGGCACCATGCATGCACCTATTATGGTAATCACCTGGGCCATTTCTGTAAAAAGCACAGTAATGTTAGCCCAGGTAATTCCCTGATTCAGTAATTTAAACTCCCACCCATACAACTTCACTATACATTTTGGATTGTGTAACCCACCAGTATGACCATGAAAAGCAAGTAATTTAGGCACCAAGCTATTCAACCCTTAGCCAGAAAAATCTCCCCACCACCTTCTTCTGGAGGAACTTATCTAAAAAAGGGCTCTACTCCCTTTTTTCCAACCTAAAAACCTGTATGTGACACTGCTGGCAATGCACATGTGTGTGCACTGAGCACGACGGGCAAACCAGCACTAATCTTTTGGGGGCACTGCATGCACAGGTGCAATTGTGCAGGTATCTGCAGGGCCACTGTTCCACCCTGCTCTTTCCTTTGGATGTACTGAAGAGACAAACGAGAATTATATGACTCAGAATGTAACATTCTAGCTAATACCTTGCAAATGAAATATTTAGTCAGCTCATACTGATCATCTCAATTCAAAACACGTTAAAAAAATAAAGCTTAGAATGCTTTCATGATTCAGTTTTTAGAGCTTTCTATCTAATTTCCATTCTTATCTGGGTCAAAACCTTTTTCCTTCTGTTTTTGGGGGTGTTTTTCGTGTGTATTTTTTTTTTTTGTTAGATTACTTTCAGTCTAGCTGAGTTGCAGAATCATCACTCTGTCACACAAATGTTCACATTATTACCATCTAGGGAACAGCACAACGGCTGGAAAAGCCATCAGGGCAGGGCTGCTGCTCTTGGTGATGATATTGTTTATATGAATGGGAATATGAAACCACAGCCTAAAATAGATGGTATGAGGAGTGCTTTGGAGATCATTCTCTCTCCGCTGATTACAGAGAAAGCCTTGATGAGCACTTCAGGTCAGATAACAAGCTGTTAAATGGCCATGTCCCACTAATTTTTATCTCTTACTTCTAATAGAAAGTCACATTTATTTACAGCAAAGAAACCAAACATAACCAGAAGTTTCACTTTCAAATATTACAATGATTTTATGATTTGAGCAAAAAACATAATGGTCATGACATAAAAATTGGTTTGCTTTTAATAATTAGAAATAAAATCAGCCTTTTATGTATTTTTCTGTGTAAACTTACACAATTTCAATATAAATATTAATAGAAGTATGGAGTACATGAAAATGGGGACAGGGATTTTCAAATCAGTTTAATCCCTTTCCCTCTCAATATTCCTACTGGAGCTCATAGTTTGTATGTATTGTATTAAACATTGAATATTACAGCTTTTGTAGTAATACTCAATAATGAGAGTTTAAATGAGTATACACTTATTAACAAACATCAAACAAGGAGTATGGCTGCTGTTAATAACAAAGGGTTTGTGCTGTGTGAATAATTTTATTTACCTTACTTATGCTCAGCCCAGAGATGACTTCACCTACTGAATCAATGAAGCACATTGACCTCTGAGACAGAAAAAGAAAAATGCCACACCAGCAATACCACGTAAGAGCATTCCTAAGAGAAGAATTATTAGATAAGGAACATTGATCAAGCAAAATTCGTCAGAACATCTGAGCACCTATTTATTTTTTGCAGAATGAACAGTAGGAACAAGATGTGCATGCAGTAATATTTCTGATCAAAGCAAATGCACAAAAAGCTCCACCTCAAGCTCTAGTCTTCAACAAAACAACCATTTATGCTAAACCCTTACAGGTGTAACAGTTGCACAGCCAGGTGCAGCATCCTCTCCATTTCCTGTATTCTGCATAAACCAGGAAAAAAAGGCAGCAAGGCTGGAGCAATCTGTCAGTCCCCTCGTGAAGAGTTTTCCACACCAGGCACTGAATTAGGCTTTGACAGCCAGCACTGGGAAGCAGATCCAGCAATTTAGGAAGCAAGAGGGGACAATGTCTCAGTACCAAGTTGAAGGAAAAATTACCCCTAAGAAATTACAAATGACTGTTTAGTACACGTGGACTTCTTTTTATGTATTCCTTTAGCCAGTTCAATTAATGTGATTAAATAGAATTGTTACACAAATTGAAGAAATAAGCTGTATCAATAAAAGAGCTTGATGGGAAAAAGAGTAATTATTAATATATGTTACAAACTCAAAATAATACTTCAAGAAAATCTACTAATTTAGTAATTTCAATTCCACTACTACTCAGAGCAAATGCAGATAGATTTTTACAGTCTTTTTTCAAGAAAAGTTTACATTTTTTCCTGCAATCCCTGTTTCAACTCTCCTTAGCCAAATAGTCTAAAGGCAGCTCTTAAAATGGACCATTAATATGAGCAATATTAAAATCAAATATCCAAACCAAAAAATCATTCCGAAATCATGGACAATATTAAGATTAAACACCCCGTAAACAGATAGGTAAAAGCTGTGTGATGAACATATCTATCTACAGGGAACAGAGGCGAAATTTAATGAACCTACGCCATAGTGAACACCCCTTGTGCAATTAAATCACAATCTGTCATTCCTTCTTAAGAGTTTTATAAAATATGAACGTTTAACTTAGTTTTTCACTTTTCTTTAAACTTTTTTTTTTAATCTGGGTATTAAAAACTGTTATTAGCTTGGTAAATATTACCTCACTGGTCAGTCTCAGTACAAATTTACAAGCAAAACTGTTTATCAGTTATGATGCAATAGCAGGTGAGAACCCCTGTACTTTTCTGCACATACGCAGTTCCCAGTGTTTGTTACTTTTTGTTACTTTATAGAATATAACTGAGCTATTGAAAATACAAAACAAATTTAACCTGAATTCATCATTTAACCTCGCTGCAAAGCCATCAGTATAAAAAATTAATGTGTCAAACAAATCAAGCATTTTGGCATCCAGCACATTTCTCTGCAATGTATTGCTATGCTTGTAACTGCTAGTTATGCACCTGTAATACAATTTTTATATATGACCAAAGAGTATTTGTACTAAAAATTTTGTTATTAAGGAATCTAATGATCATTTTTAGACTGGTTTTTGTTTTATTAATATAACGATTTTTAACTAAGTCGGTCAAAAAACACCTGAAAAAGCAGAAAAGACTTTTGTTTTCTGCAGTATGATCTCTAAGAATTTAAAAGCCTTAAAACTCTAAACTCAGTTCATTCTCTTGATTCAACACGAAAACAGTGTTCTGAAAACAGAAAAATCCCACACTGGTTTGGAGCTTAAAGAAGTAGCTAAAGTTCATCATGAGAAACAGAGAAGGAAAGTAAAAGAAATTACGAAGGAGATTAACACAGAGGAGTCAGATAGAAGAAAGTGCCTTGTCTTTACCTGTAACAGAAAACACATGAGGAGGTATTGGAAACTAAGTTTTCTACCCTGTCACCACCCAGCGATGTATTCTGTAATGCACATTATCTATAATTCTGCCAGTCCAATAGAAACCAAAGTCAGTTTTTCCAGAGGTGAGCACTCACTAGACAGGCTGCCTCTGGAAGCAGCTATGTGGACTGTTGAGGAAGTATTATGCTTTTTATTGTTGGAACTTGTACTCCACACTTTTGCTTACCCTTGCACAATCAGGAATTGCTATTACACTGCATGCACAGAAAACAAATTCAGTGTACTGGCCAGGGTTTCAATAACACTGTTGGCTTCAAATAGTCACATTTACAACATATATGAAAATGATGTACAGATATAGAAAAGGAGCCAGTAACTCTGGTAAAAAGGGAACTCAAGTGATCACTGCATTCTCCTGCATAACAGGAGGATGTTCTACTTCAAGTAGTTGCTTCCAGATAAGCCTGCTCTCCAGCAACAAAAAGACAGATATTTTAGGGGAATGGCTTGACAAAGGGTAAGAAACCAACAAAGCAAATAAAAACACTTCTAAGCCTTTATTTCAATCAAAGAAATATCAGGTGCTACAATACTTCTTCCGTTCATGCAAAGTTTAACAACAGGATTATCTAGTTATAAATCCAAAGTCATCTGCTCTTCTAATCTTTCCGATGGCTTACTATTTTTGTTTCTGCATGACTATTTAGTTGCAACATGCAGAATACCAGGAAGATTTAAATTTTCATCAAGAAAACTATAAATAGTAACAGATTTTTTTTTCTAGTAAGTTTCTAAGCTTCAAATAAGCAATCCTGTAAGAATCTTGTTCTTCCATTTTTTTTCTTGCCACTTCGTCACATATTCTTATGTATATACTTGTGTGATTATTCCCTATCCATTCAAATTGCTCATTTTCTTTTTTATGCTCTGTTGTGTTTATTTTGCACCTGAGAATAAATTGCTCATTCTCAACTTTACTTTAATCACTACTCCTATAAATTGTATTCTGTTAAAGCAGACAGCCTAGAAAGAGAACAGCAAAAGAAGTAAGGCAACAAAACCAGATATATGAACTTCAACTCTTCACAGACATTGACTAGAGAAATTCCAAAGACTGATACTTGGAGAAGAAATCCCCCTCCTAGGTCCAAATGTCAAACTGAGAGGGTCACATACTCAATCTACAACTGTTAGCAACTCCATCTCAACTGTGGGACCAGAAAATCTCATTATTTTACAGTAATCTTTCATACTGAGTATTTCTTCTCTGGCATACTGTCCCATCAATGCTGATTAATGTCAGTCTGCACAGAGCTAACAGAGTCTACTCCACACTGGCTGGGGATCTGCTCATTTCTGCTTGATGTTCTGACTTGGCTGCACCCACATTAAATTACAATATAGGAAGAATGAGTCCACAGAACAAATACAGGAAAAACAGCTATGACCATTTAGGGACCTAGTACTGGGCCATCCCATTTGAAAGCCAATTAAAAAAGATTAAAGTCTTTGTATCTATTAGTGAAAAAACAAACTTTTTTTTGTATCACCAATGGGGTAAAACAGCTTTCTGATTGATGAAACAGATGGTTTTGGTATCACTCTATTTGAAAATAATATAAAGTGTCCAATTTCAGCATTATCAGTTTTATCCTAGCTAGTGGTCTGTCCATCAGCTTCATCCCCCTCAAAGCTGTGATACCTCTACCCTGTGTCCTGTGGCCACTCTTGCTTTCATTCCCAAACTAACTTATTCTCAGGCTCCATTGTGGAGAAAGACAAGTTCTTCCTACGGGGAAAAAGCAAAGCACGGCCCAGGGGTTGGTTTGCTCCTGACAGAGAACACAAATGTAAACCATGCCAACACTGGCTCACTCTGCCAAGGGCACCCAACCCTGTTGCAGCACGCTGTGTGTCCTCAGACGCCTCCGCATCGTGCCCAACGGCGAACTATCGTGTCTCTATCTTCAGGTTTCAAGAATAGCATTGCTGTGGGCTGTGTTATTTTTGGCGCTTAGAACTGAAGAACCACACACACATACAAAACAAACAAAGAATATGTCAGGGCCAAAGAAACACCCTACGAGCCAAAGGCAACGAGGTGTAGCCCCAGCATAACTGCTCCAGAGAGTGCCAGAGCATTCCCTGTCACGGTACACAAGATGGTAGAGACACAGCCTACACAAGAGACAGAGAGACGCTAATCAACTTAATTAATCATGAAATGCAACAATGGGAGAGAGAAAAAATCATGAGGAAGGATGTGCGGAAGAAAGGAATAATGTTTTGGTTCTTTACGTTAGTCTTCATGGAATGGTTTAGAAACCAGAAAAATTATCTTTTTTACAATGAAAGAATCTTGAAAGCTGCTAATTTCTAGAATACCAGATTTGCCAACTGGGTATGTTAATAACATTAACTTAATAGCTAATGAACTATGAACTAATCATAAAGATTATGAAATGTTCATATATTGCTACTGAGGAAACCAAATACTTCGTGAGAAAAGCGGTATATATTTAATTAATAGTTAATTAAATCTTAGGAGTCCAATTACCTGTAAGAGAATTATGAAGAAAAAACTATAAAAGGAACTGGAAGATTGGAATAGCCAAAAAAAGAGAACTTTAAAAACATGTCTGTAGAGAAATACTTACCAATCTGCTATGCAACTGAATGTCAATAATTTATCCTACTCATCTAAATATGCATGCCTTTTTCCCAGGGTATTTTAAGGCATTTTATTCTATAGAATCAATTCTTGAGGTTACCCCAAAACCAGAACAGATGGAAGATAATGAGGAAAAAACAGGAAGTCAAAGCATAGTTACAATTTTTAAAACACTTTTAGGGATGAACAGTTTTTCAGGCTGCACTCTTGACAGAGAATTCATAGGATATGGGAAGCCATTCCTTTGCTAGTGGCTACAGCATAACTAATACCAATAATGCTCATCTAAATAATTGATACACTAGGGTCAATTATCCCAATATCAAGTCTAGACAGAAAAAGAAGTCAGATTTCTTGATAAATACCTCTTAGAAATGTAATTTTGTTATTAAGAAATGTGGTGGTTTAGAAATATTAGCTATTTCTTATAGTCAAATTTTAAACTATTGCAATTCATTGACTTGAGATACACTGTGACAATATAAGCCAGGTGAGAATATTTATTTTTCATACCTTTACAGAAATGCTACTACTGCCTTCAAGTGAGCTCTATCATTAGATGAAAATGCATTGAATATAGTGAAGCTTACGTACAAAGACAGGAACTTAAACATGTATTTTAAAGATCTCTTCCAAAGGTGGTTTGCATTCAAAGTACTAATTCCTTTAAATTCACATCACTCTTGCTTCTCGTTAAGTATTGGTTTTCAGTCCTTCATTCAGTTTTCAAGTTACTGAAGAATGCTTCTCTCCAACCCATGGAAAGTGCATTTCCAACTACAATGTACCCTCACATGTAGTCAATAAAACTGCAGAATCCCTTTCATATGATGATTCGTTGAGGGTATTTTTTTCTGAGACGTTGACTCTGTGCAGTGTGGTCTCCTCCCTACCAATGCCTTAAGTATTTACATAATACTCCAATTAACTCTGTCATATTCTTGCCATTTTTACAACCGCATATTTTTAATTCTTTACAAAACAGACACCTTTCTTGTGTTTCTTATTATTTCTCTGCATGCAATGACTTTTCTAAAAAAATTTCCAGAAGTTCAAAAAGCTTACTAATTAATTTCTTAAAGGATCTAACTTGCATATTCAAACTTTCCAAGTGACTCTTCCCTTGATGTAAGACAGTTTTCAATCACTTCTAATCACACATTTTTCTGTTCTTGCTTTTCCCCCTCATCAATTTAAAAAGCAAAGCATACTTGATCTAGTCTACTTTTAATTAAAGGGCCTCTTTCCTTATAGGTTTTTCCTGATAATATCAGAAGTACCTTCTAGTGCTCTTGGCTCCTCCTACACTATCCTCCTACTCTCATGTTCTCTACAGAAAATGCGTGCCTAGTTCTGTACATTTTTCTTGCATAGTCTCCATTGACAGCACCTTCTGGAAGTCTTCCTTTACCCAAGTAATCTTCTAACAATTAAAGTGCACAGGTAACAATTTGCATACTTGCGTGTGTTATATAAATGTGTCTGTTTTACATATTGAGTTGAAACAGTTCATAATCTACAAACAATGAATCCTCTTTTTATATTACCAGCATTTCCTCCCTGGTCATCAAAAGTAAGTGTTCCTTGAGATGTACAGTGTCTCCTACTCAGCACCAGAAGACTAAGAAAAGTAAGAATTAAATTAAATTAAATGAACAAGAATATATTAAGGAGAGGGAGACAACCATGCTGAACTGCACATTAGGAGAAAAGCCAACAAACAGATTTGCTTGAAAGTAACAAACCATCTAATGAAGAAAGCAACAGCTCTTCATAGCAATTGCTGTAAAGGTGGTTGGACTAACAGGTTCCAAAAGACACAGGACAGCTTGTCTCTAGCAGCAAATGAATGCTCAAACCAGGAAAAAAAATCCATTCAAAAACCAAATCACGAATCATCTTTTCAACGTGTGAAGTTCTCTGAAAGTACCCATTTGTCATCCACTATATGACACATAGGAAGACTGTTACTTACCTTAAACATGGATTTATAAAAAAAAATATTCTCTTGCTGTTTTTCTGTATCCTCACTCAGGAACATGACATGCTTCCATAATGCCACTGTCATTATTACTTTCAAATACTTGTAATATGCAAAGCCACTCCTTCTGTCAATCCCAAGAGGTATTAACACTTCTAAAAAATGCTACGAATCCAAATACTAAAATCTTCCTTTTAGCTCCAACTGCGTACATATGCTCATAATTTTCACTTTTGACCATTGGTTTTGAAAATTCTTAGTATTCATATGTTTGCCTATATGCCTAGACACTGATGGATCTTTTAAGGAATTGCAGTTGACCTGACCAAATGATTATTGAGCCTGAAAGAATTTATCAGCTGCTCAGTTTTCATCAGAAGAGATATTCTGATGCCATGCTAATTTTGGAACTTTATTTTGAATATTATGTATTATGCATACTCATTTACTATGTCATCTATGTTTCTTCATCAACCACTAGTACCATACAGCAATTCAAAGGTCTTTATCATTTCCTTGTCAAAAGTTGTCTCCTTCGGAATGTCACATAATAGAAACTAGATCAGTGTTCATCACTCTTATCACTGATGTGCATGGGGAGAATTTACAATGCCCAAGCACTTTTTAGATTACTCTTCACTGCTAACACTTTGCACATCTTTCTCAAAGTACTAAGGCTTCTTACATTTCTGTTTAGTCATTTACTTTTCTTCTGATTAGAAATGAGTCATACAATCTGGATCTAGACTTTTTTAAAAAATCAAACTACCCATCAGTTACCAAGAGCAGTACTTCTTTTTCTAGTCTCTAATTACTTGTTTTCCCAACCTTGTTTGTAATGATTTGTCTGACCTAACTTTACCCAGCTAAATGTTATTCCCACTAACTTAAACTAGGCATCTCTCATAAGAGTGGGATGAATTCCCAGCTAGACAGGCCTGTCTCCCTTTATTACATCTAAAAGGAGCACAAACAGCTAACAAACTCAGCTAATATGTAGCCTAAAGGAAGTAATTTGAAATGTTAAAATGGAAAGTGTATAGCATTAGTTTACCCACTTGTCTCCTTGGAGACATGATGAAGAAACACATATGCTTTAATGCATTCTAAAACTCCACTTCAACCTCAAAAGTTAAATTCCCTAAAATACAATCTGGAAAGGTGCTTTTTGGTTTGATGGTCTATTTTTCTTCTTGTAGAAGCAGGGTACATATTAATTCATTTGGGACATCATCTTTCTTTCTGCACTTCACTGTTCATTAGGTTTGGAGAACCTGAACTGTTACACTTCTTCCACTTTATGAAGCCAGTTTTGCCTGTCACTTCCACCCCAGAATTTTCAAACCCTGTCAGTGGACTCTGTCATGGACCACGTTATAATGATTTTCACTTCCTTAGTCACCTGCACTGTTTATAACCCTCCCTGTTAGTGGTCTCTGGCCTCATTATCAGTTCACAGTGGTTCTGGCAACTGAAGAGTTGCCAACTGGTTACTTTAGTTCTTTTAAATTATTCATATTGATTACTTTGACAAATGTGACGTACATGCCGGCCTGGAAACGCAGACAAAGCACAGAGAGGCACAAAGCCCTCTGTTTTTAATACAGGGGCTGCTACAAGTTATATTGTAGACCTTTCTACACATTGCAAGCTCCACAGAACAAAGAATATGTATTTCTTTGTGTATCCAGCACCTAATAAACCTTGAAGAATATTTTAACAGTATTAATCACAGTTGGTAGTCATCTTGTGTCTTCTTTAATAGCATCTTATGCACATCTCGGCAAATATGACTTCTTATTTATCTGAGCAACCTAACACTTCAGATTTCTCTTTGCCTTCTGGAAAAGTCCTACACTAGCCTCTCACATTTTCCTAAAAAATAGATTATTTACAGATTTTGTTGCCCTTTTGTCCTCAAGTGTTATATCTACTTTTTGTATTTTGACCAAGCTATCAATGCCAAAAGGCTAAATTCAGTTATAGCACTAGAAATGCTACATATTTCCTAAAGATGCTTATGCAAAACAAATACAGGGTAAGATCTCAATTCAGTGAATTAAACCTCACTTTAGGATCTTCAGGTGCCCAGTTTGGTAAATTTGATTTTTTATATACAATTAATTAATTAGTAACATAAAAGTGCATGCAACTGTTTCACAGTCTCTCACAATGTTTACTATCTCTGTGTCCAAGGGCTTTTATTAGCATCAACCTTCCCCCTCACCAAGACTGTTTTTGGAGCAGGTCACTTACTTTGTAATACGGTCAATGTTAGCAATTTGCTTCTGGTTCCGGATTATTTCTATAGCTGCCCAAAGATGCTGGATAGCCTTTGTATCTGCCTGTCGTCTCTTCGTTAGGCGTGCCATGACCTGTTTACCTGGTCAGCTGCAGCCAATAAATAAAAAACAAAAAACAAAAAAATACACCAAAAAGTTAACCAAGAGTTATGAAATAAATTACGTGAAGATTATATTGCAACAAACGTGATTACAAGGAAAAATGTACTATCGCATAGCCATTCAATTTGTATATAACGTTTTCAAGTGTTTAAAGAGCAGTAAAAAGTAAAAAAAAAAGTAGTTTACAAGAACCCCTTTCACATCACGTAATCTATACAGAAGACAAAAGGCAAGCAGTAAAATATATGAAATCAATAACAAATTACTCAACTTACGAAACTGGTTATAAAAAGTCACTTAGTTCATATCTCAGTTCCCTATATTTGGTAAAAATGCAAAACTACCCCAGCCTGAAGCTGCCACAGACTCCTGCGTTGCCTGAAGCCCTTAAAATGGGCAAGTGGTACTTGACTACATCATATGGCATAAGCACGAATTCTGACACAGAGGAAAAGCTGGATGCACAGTTTAACATACCACACAGTTCTTGGAGTATTACCTTCATGTTCTTATCGTTTACAGCTATTTTAAAAAGCCCATTCTATGAGGAGAAACTAGAAGTATATTTTCATGGATGATGAGTATTTAAAAAAATATTTTGGAGCAGTTCCATTTCCTGTAACATGCTAAAACCCAACAGGACCAAAGTGCTTCTGATGGCATTTGCCCATCTAACCAACCCTGAACAGGAACATAATGAGCATCTGGCTTTGTTTACAAATTTTCCAAAAGCTGGAGGCAATGAGTACAGATAAGCCATAAATCGCCTACAGCTCCACTACAGGCACCGAATCCCTTTTTAAAAGCTTAACGATGCATTTTGATCACTAAATAACTTTCTTCCACTGCCACCACTTTCTCAATGAAAAAATGACTGATTTATGAGTGCTACCAAGGTCTATAATTTATTTTAGAGCTCTGTCCTCGGAATGAACTCTGTGGTATGCACACGGATATTTGTAGCTAGCAGAATATTAACTTCAGTAACCCAAAATAATATAAAAAATGCAAAAACATTTCACCATCTGTGCAATGTTAAAGATGGGAATTTAAGTACTAAAAGTGTCCCTGCTCTCAAATTCAGAAAAATGAAACAGATTTGAGTATTCCATCAGTTGCAGCAATGTAATTTTCAAGTCTATGGGACTTACAGGTACTTATCAAAAAGGTCTCTCAAGTTTTAGATCTGATACAAGCTCAGCAAGGCTCACTAACTTTACAGGTGCAATGAAATGAATGGCAACATTCCATCATTAAGGATAAGAAATGATTCAATGGCATTATACTTTACGTTATGTAGCCCATTTAAAGAAAAAAAAATAAGGAAAAAAAAAGATTATGTGAAGTGGTATGTACACACCCAGGTCCATGAGGCATTCCTGGCTGCAGGAGATATCAGGGAAGGGCAGAACAGAGCAGCACATGAGAAGATGTGGTGTGGTCACATATCGATCCCACATTTCAGCTTTAGAAATCTCCTCCCTCTGGGATTTAAAGCAAGGGCAAGTAGAGGGATCTCCCAGAAAAAAAAAGGCCAAGAATACAGTTTTGAAGGAAGGATAAGAGGGAATGTGACAGACATACAACTAAGAGTGACAGCAGTAGATAGCATCGCCTGACAGTGATTCAGAGAAAGAAAGTCTCTGTTGGGAACAGTGGGAAAAGACACTGCATTTCTCTGAGCTCCTCTGCTTTCATTTCACAGAACATGAAGCCATTGCAAATTAAAAAAAAAAAAAAAAACAAAAACCCTGCTAATTTTTAAGAGAAACATATAACTATTTGTAGAATTACTCTATTTCTCTCAATTTTTAAGAGAAATAAAGCACAAAAAAAGTTTAGATCTTAACACAAAAAGCGACAATCTTTACAGACCTATTGTCTTAGCATAAAACTTCTTTCCTAACACAGACACGACTGAAAGATCATTCTTCTTATTCCAGCTCTCTACAAACTCTCTGCTACAAAAGCTGTCAGACGATATGGCAGCCAGCAGGCCGGACATGGGGTCTCTTGCACGGCATCACATCCCCATGTGAGGAGCAAACGCTCGTCCTTCTTGACCCCAATATCAGTGTGAAACAACAGACCAGTTCTCAGTTTATTTAGTAATCCCAACTCCTTTAAAAATAGCCACTATTTCTGGCAGCCCAGCATATGGCTGCTGTGCGAGCGTCACACCCGGCACAGGGGACAGTGGGGTTTTCTCTCACACCCCCACGATGCCTGCACTGGAGGGCCCCAGCACAGCACAGGGTCCTGGGGAAGCCACCTGCCACCTCTGCACAGCCCCACAGCTCCACTGTGCAGCCACAGGGAAGGCTGGCCTCTGGGATAAAGAATTCCCACTTACCCACGGTGGGAGAAGAAGCCCATGCTCAAGGCAGGAAGAGGGAGAGTGAAGAGCCGTTACCACGAATTCCTGAAGCCCTGTGGCTGCAGAGTGGCAAAAGCCCTACAGGATCAGGGCTCCCTTTGGAATGTGCTTTCAGAACAAACTCCCCGACCACCCCCTTACCCCATCCTCATCGTGCTGTGCTGGCTTGAAGCACAGCCAGGCCGTGCCCTGTGCCATGGCTAACTCAGCCCTCAGGACAGGCGTGCACCTCCCAGCCCTGAATGCTGCAGGGATGTCTCATCACTGAGCCAGAATTTACCCCCCAAAACACAACCCATGTGGGTGGCCCCCCAAATGGCTCCCTGCTGGCTGGCCCCTGCTCCCACTGCTGCACACACAGGCACAGCCATGGCTCTTCCCCTCCGTTTGTCTGGAAATAACAGCACTACCGACACTCATGGGACACAGCAATCACACCTGCTCTCGGTTTCCTTTTTTTTGGTTTTCTGTTGGTTTTTTGTTTGTTTTTTTTTTCCTAAGATACAATAATTTTAGTAGGTGTTCTACCTTCAAAGAATATACATTTCAATTTCATAACTTTGGCTTACTATTTAAGGGCACTTTCGTTAACTCAAAAGTTGACACTCTACTACTGAAATAGCAGTTCTTACACACCATATAGCCAAAAATAAAAAATAGGGAGTTTTTTTCCAAAAGCCCAGACTACTTTAGTGTTATTTTAATCTTTTAATTGCATGGTGTAGAAAAAATAGAGAGTCCTTTGCATTACAGAAAAGGATTTAAAGATTGTGGCATACTTCTTGCTGTTCATTGCAGTCACTCTTCCTCTATGGTAAAACTAACCACAACAGTCTACTCCCTGCACTCCTGCAAAAATATAAGCATTTTTCTATATTATTACAATATCTTAAAGGGAACCTGTATCCAACTGTTAATAGTTCATACAATGCCTTCGAGTGCTACTTCCAAGCAACAGAAAATCCTCCCAGAGTCTCCACAGGAACAACTTATTCATGCAAATAGTAGTTTACCTTTTAATGGGAGACACATTAGATTCCTAAATCTGTATTTATCACTCCTGATTATTTGCTTATGTGTGGGTTCACACACATATACACAGGAGAGAACAAGCATAAACATGCAGTGCGTGTATGTGTAAAAATCTATGGCTCAGAGGTTAAGTATCAAAAGAGGCTGATTCACCCATGCAGTGTTTTAAAGAAATTTGAAGTCCAGAGACTCTTCAAAACCACAATACTGAAATGTACATTTACACATAAATGCTTGAAAATGTTACTCATCCTCCTCTTTTGTTACAGCATTCATTTAAAAATCCTGGAAAGAAAAATTAAAAGCTGAAGTAAACATTCATTTCCTTCGTATGATTTGCTGGGCACTATGCTCATTTAGCTATGGTACCCCCTGTCCATACAAAATTATTTGCTCCATGCCATTTCTGTTGTGTTTTGTTAGCAAGTTTATGGTTGGACACAGCTTCTGAGAGAAAGGTTGACAAGACCAGATGACTGAAAATGTAGGAAATCATATCAGCAGGATCTGTCTTAGGTTTTGTAGGCATCCATGAGACCTGCAGAATATAAGAAATATCCTCCTAACAGAAAAAGTTTTGCGTGGCTGATGCACCAGCTCACACACTTCCATCACACCCTCACTCACACAGGGCCCAAAGCAAATAATTTCTCTTTTCAATTTTCAACTCTCTAACTTTTCCTCATGCACACTGAGTATGGTTTTACTGTACTTGGTATTTTGAATCCCTCTTTGATGTCCTAAACACATTTCAAAAAGTATACCACTTTCCTGTATGCAGCTTTCCTCAAGAGCCAAATGTTACCCACACTTCTCACAGGCAGGCTCAACAACCTGTGCTTTATCTCGTGAATACACAAGATAACACACAGAGCACAGCTTATCTTCCCCAAGAGCAGCCTCACTGCCACGCAGCATCAGTGTCACAGCAGTGTCACAGCAGTGGCAAGGAGGACACTGTCAAAACAACAAGGCTACCAGTCATTAGCACACACTTGGCTGAATCAAATGCTGTACAGCTGTCTGCTGCAACAGTGGTGGATACAGAAATCTGAACTGCAAGTCAAAATAAACAAAAATCACCTTGCAGCATGTCGAGGAATTTAGCCCAAGGAACCTCCTGACCTGCTGCTTCCATCCAATTTAGCAGATACTATCAAGTACTAAGTTTAGCTAGTATCTCCCTACACACAGAAAAAACTCCAAGCTAGTCAAATCTTGCCACGTTAGCTGTTAAATACCATCGTCCGAGCAAAATATGATGCTTCTGAAAACTTAACTAACGAATTGGACTTTGCACTGAAGCAGACGGCGTTGCAGTTGGGTGCTGCTGCTCTGATGGGAGCTGCTAATTAAGAGCTGACAAGCAGTGGCTTGTTAAGCCTTGTGTTCCCACCTCACTGTAAGTGAGGCTACCTGGAGCGCTCGGCCCTTCCAGTGCAAAGTCAAACAGGTTAAACTCCATCCCTGCTATCAGCCACCATTTGGCTGGGACTCCGTGGGCCCTTAATTGCAATGCAAAGAAGGTTTAAGGAGTTGATCCTTGCCACTGCTCAGCTACTGGCTGCTGCCTTTTGGCCTCGCACCCCTGGGTCTTGCTATTGTTTCTTCCACAATACACAATGAAAGATTTTAGGCTCAACAGGAGGAAGAAGCTAGGCTCAGTCCCAGTTTTTGTGGCTTTCGTGCTGAGTTTGGGTGGTTTGGGAACTTAAACGCAGACCTAGTTTCGTATTTATATGTACTTTATAATACGAGGTCTAGTGTTTCTTAAAGTGTAACTTTTTATAGTAAGCATAAAACTGTATATATCAGCAGCACAAAGAGTTCCAAAGGTCTAGCTTTGTTTTTGTACTAAATAGGAGTCTACCATTAAAATCCAGATTTGCAAGTTGATGCAGAATTTGGGTCTCGGGACTTTATACAGGTCTTCATTGTACTGTGAACTTCTGCAAGCTTAAAATTTAGTTTACAATTCAAACTGCTGTTAAAACATATCTTTCATCACCAGTTTAGTGGGAGTGTGAACTCTCAGTCTTCCCCTCCTACAGCAATTGTGATTAAAAGTGGTAATTATTCTATTTTTATATAGGAAAGGTACAGGTGAGAATATCTTGACTGAACAGCAGCATAGGTCATGTATGGGGCAAAAACAAAAGAAGGTTTAATATCATGTCTGCCTTCCATAGCTGGTGATTCAAAAATGTGGGGAGAAGCTGCTAGGGTGAGGACACAGCTTTTGGTAGGAGAAATTCCATGTTTTGCTTACCATTTATTTGTCTTCAAGAGTGTGCAAGATTACAGACATAACCAAGGATTTGCTGGGCACCTGGTAGCAGGAGACTCTCTTTTGTAAGAGTGAAGGTTATCAGAAATAAAGATTTTGCATACAAAGTAATTTTCAAATGTTGAAGAACAAGCAAGTGGTTTGGTATATTAGATATTTATTCTGGACTTAATCCCAATCCACTAAAATCAACAAATGCCTTTCTGATGACTTTCCAGGGTTTTGGAGTAAAGTTTCAGCTGCTGTCTGATTGCCACATCCTCACAATGAAAAACTTAGGGATGTGTTGAGTGATGTTAGTGAAGCTGAGAGATGTAACAAAGGCTTGTGGCTGAAATAGGCAAAATTTCTTTGTTAATTAACTGAATTCTTCAGTGTGGGGTTTTTTTTTAATTATTATTACTAGATTAGTTCAGGCTGTAATACTGTCATTTTGGAAGTTATTAAAACACAGATTTTCGGATGTTGAATGCGTGTCATTCCTAATGAAAATTTTTTCATTTCACTGTTAGCTTAAGGTCTACACAATCTATTCAAAAGAGAAAAGTTTATTAACATAATTATCCTAAATATTTCCCATGTGCAAGTGCAATACCCCTGCTGTTCTGTGCAGCTCCACCTTTTGCATTTTCCAACAGCAAGGTTTGTAACCTTGATGTCATGCAACTTTTTGAGTGAGGTTTTGCATAACCCCCTGAAGTGCAGTACAGACACAAAACAGGATTACATGAATACAGAACCGTAGTGTTTTGCTTCGTTCTCTCTGCAATTTAATTTTTCCCAACTCCTGTACACAGAATAAATGAAAGCTTTTGCTTTTACCTTGTGCCATTTCAAGATGGCAGCGAGCCACTGTAGAAATCTGAGCCAAGGACATTACAGAATCAAAGGCCCCAAGAATACTTTTACTACACATATGTGCAAGGTCTATTTCAATCCCTGATACTGCATTTATTTCATTTGTATTGTATTCCATTCATAATGATTAAGTAAGTGTCCTTCACTGGGGCTAAGGCATACGGCACTTGAATGTTAAGCTCAGACATTTAGAATCATCAGTATAAAAATGGTAGAACTCTTTATTTTACTTTTGGAGTCAAACTTGGACTTTCTTGTTTAATTAACTCACCCTGTTAGAGAGAACTTGACACAAATGTTGAGGTGCCATCCCAAAAGAGAATTTCTAAAAGTGTAAATGTAAACAGAGTATAACAAAATCGGATACGAAGCATCAACATGAGATGCTGAGAAGGATTGAATAATAGCCATATACTCCAAACAAAGGCTGTCAGAGTGGTCTTGTTTGCTATCAAATACAAATATACGTACAGGACTAAAACACATTCTGCTGCCTCTCCAGCCTATCCCAGTCTGGAATTTCACAGACAATAGCAAATATCATCCTAATATTTGGAAGAAACTATCCCGTGTTCCTGTCTGGCAGAAATCATTGAATAAAACTTTATCTAGCAATATAAGTTTGGAAAAGAGAAGAGCATAACTGCCAAAGAAAGTAATGTAGTTGAGAGAGCTGAAAGCAAAGAGCCAAATCTGTTACTAGCAATGTCGCTACACCAGCTTCTTTCAAATGACTTTTTTGGTAATGGTCACAATGTTTTACTCTCAGTACTGTGCCTTGGTAAGCTGAAGCACATAATATATTTTCTGCTATGGATCTGTGTTAAGACAAGGTTCCACATTGATCTTCTAAAATAAGCAATATTTTCCTTAATATTTCAACTTTTAATCAGTATTCAACACATAGAGAGCTAGTTTTTATAGCTAGTAAGAAAATTAAGTTACATAGGAACATCAAGAACCACACAAGTTTTTGTTTTACTGAGAAAATAATGTTTCAAAGAAGCTCTGGGGAGGTTTAGACTGGACTTTAGGAGGCATTTCTTTACCTGCAAGGTGGTCAAACACTGGAACAGGCTTCCTAGAGAGGTGGTTAATGCCCCAAGCCTGTAAGTGTTTAAGAGGCATTTGGCATTTGCCCTAAATAACATGCTTTAACTTTTGGTCAGCCCAGAAGTGGTCAGGCAGTTGGACTAAATAATTACTGTAGGACTCTTACAACTGAAATATTCTCTTCTTTTCTATTCTACTCCTATTCTATATGACCACTAAAAATGCATACACTGTTAATGCCTTTATTAAACTTCAGAACATAATTCCAGTTTAAAAAAAATTTAGTTTGGTTTGGTTAAGGCTTAATTAATGAAATTAAGTTATACTAAATAGTTTCCACAATGGAGTTTGCGCTAGTGTAAGTTGCTTTAAAAACACAGTTCCTGCAAAGTGATGCAAGTTTCTCATGAAGGTAAACTTCAGCTTCCATAGTAACAAAGCCTCTTATTTTCAGGGTGATGATGTACTAGACTAATATTAAATAGACTTTAAGCTGTTTACCTCAGAAGGCTATTCATCTTGAGGCAAAGGAAATTTATCAACACAAGATGGTCCAACACAAGTAACTTCAACGAAATAACTTCACGAAATAACACGTGGCTCATACAAGGTGTAAAAAGATCATCCTACACACTTCTTGTCCTCTATCATGAAAAATGAGGAGTTATCATCAAATTTGTTTATTTGGGGAGTTAACAAAACTAATGTTTGCACCCAAGCTGCTGTCAGCAGCGCTCTGGGCTCCCCTGGAAAAATGCACAGGCACATGGACACAAGCAAGTCACACACACCTGCTTTGACATGAGAGGCTTGAACTAACACATTTTACCTTCCATTTGCAACAGACTAAGAGCATGATGAGGGTCAGTTCCAGAAGATTAAGTGACACGTGGAGATAGGATCATGTTCTGAACTCACGCGGCACACTAACACAGGCTTTCTGTGGTTTAACTGCACCCACTACCAAATTACGTATTTTCCAAAGCAGCCTGAAGCTAAACCACTGAAAGATGCTCAAGGAGAATCCATGGAAGGAGTTAACTCCTAATGAGCAGTCTGGGCTATTTCCCCATGTAGACAAGCCCTTAGTAAATAAATGCTTCCTGTCCTTTCACTTGGCTGTAGTGAGCAGAGATGATTAATGCAGCTATGCATCCTGACAGGCTCCAATGCTCACTTGGTCATAAAATGGGAAAAATCATGGCCAAAGAAGGCTGATGGTGAGGGCTGGAATTTCAGTTTGGATGATAAATAGATGCCACTTTGATTCTGCAACTCCCTCTAATAAAAAGTGATAGGTGGAAGACATCTTAGAAAATGCTAAGAAATATAAATGAGGAGCTCCTTCTCTGAAAGCAAGCTTTTGATCATCATCTTCCTTTCTGCTCTAAAAGCTAAGGAGCTTGGTTGTTCTGTAAGCCTCAACTGAACTGATGCAGTAAATGTCTCTGTCAGTAAGTAAGGTATAATAAATAAGGTACGATGACATAAATAAATAAATGATTTTTCATGGTATATTAGCAGGGAATGTAATCCGGCATAAGGTCAGTTTCACACTAAACAAGGAGAAAGAGAGATACATTTTCCAGATCAAAGAATTAGGAATGTATGGAAAAGTACTAAATCATGAAAAAGATAAATTCATTGCAGATTATGTAAGCTATATGGTATAACATAGAGCTGATGTTGACTTTTTTCCAATATAATGTGAGATTCAAAATTGCTGGATTTTCTTCTTTCTCTGAACTACACACAACTGACTTATCACTTTAAAGTACAAACTGTGATTCTGGTGGTAGCAACAGGACCTAAACCTTAGATGTTTGTAACAACTATTCCTCTACCAGGCTGCATTTTTATTGACAAAAGGCAGCTGAATCAATTTTTGTTGCTCCTTAACAAAAACAAAGTCTGCCTGAACTTGTTTCTTTCAAAGCTCTTCTTTTTGGCCTCTCCCTCTCTATAAATAAAAGCACAGCTACAGAACTTCTAAAACTGCTCAGATATTGAATTATTTTAAAGTGAATGTGTTATGCAGGCATGACCACTTTTCTCCAGCAGTCAGGCCACAAGCAACATTAGCTCAAAGGAGACTTTCTCTTGTCAACAGTCACCTCCGGGAAAGCTGATACTATATAAAGAAAACAAGTACAATTCTGAACCAACTAAGGTTTCCAAACGAAAGCTCCTTCAAGGCCAATATGTCTGGGCTTACCCTTGGAAACTTTCAGAAATACACTCAGAACTTACAGTGTTAAAACACATTGATCTGTAATGCAGGTAAGATGAGCCTAAGAAAAACACTGCCAAAGCTTACAGGCTTCTATAGCATTAATCAAAAGAAACTTTCAGGCAGGGAGAGGATCAAATTGTAAAATCTGAGCTTTAGATCCTGCTTCTGAAATTCAAGGTGAATATCAGAAATAAAGGACCTGAAAGTTTCATGCAATACTCTCCCAGCTGTGGGACAGTTCATCAGGAGAAAGAACAATGCACTGTGGAACTGGAAGCCTTTCCCCTAGTGCTCACCTTGCTTAGTTTTCTCATTTATGTTTTTTAGAGAACGTATTTCCTAGGTTGGGCACAGACATCTGGCTTAAAAGTACAATCTGAAGTATATTTGGAGCATATGTTCTCTCCTTCATAGGCAGTACCCAAACTCACTAATTACACGCATTCCTACACAGCTTTCCTCTCATCCTGCCCCAAACCAACTCCATCATCACTCCCTAGTGAATCCTTAATCCCTATCCATTTCTACGGTCCTTTTTCTTCTTTTTTAAATACCTCAAAAGCAGGTAATTTATTGAGTTTGCACTTTCTTATTTCAGATTGCCCTCAGCCCTCCCCCCAAAATGTTCATGTCTGGACAAGGACAAAGCTTGCCTAGAGGACAATTTACAGACATGTGAGAACAGCAGTTTCCATGAAAACCAATGTACAGTGAAAAACCAACTGCATTCATAACTAAACAAATCCTGAAGTGGAAAACAGCTGAGTATAATCATGATCCTTTTCTTTTTATCTTTGCTGCAAGTTGACAAATGGAAAAAATGAAGAAAATAAGTTTCAAAACCATAAACTTTATAAAGAGAAACCTTGAAAGTCCAAACATTACTCAAACAAAGATCTTCCAAAGATCCAAGCAGATGATGGAAGTATGGTGCCATTACTTCAGATAGCAGCAGTTTCTCAGCAAACCTGGTAACAGTTGACATCAAGAAAACTTCATCCTACCATTTCAGGTTGGTATGTCCTGCCTACAAGCTCTTTAAAAGAGGCAGGGGAAATATACCACTTCACTTTAGTACCAGCTCTTGGTGTGGCTGACAGTGTGGCAGAGGTCGGGAAGTGGGTTTTTCTGGCACAGAATTTTTCCCAACACTGTACATGTAATCTGGGACTGCACTCTCAAATTTGTTGATCTGTTTCAAAGACCTTGGTGGGAGTTCTAGTGTGATCTCTTTTGATATATTTTCTATTACCTACAACTTTCAGATGCTTCCAGCTCCTACTTCTCATCCTCTCTTACCTGTAGGCAACTTACATGTCCTTATTTTTTTATGTAGAGAATTCTTCTCAAGGCTTCTCGAGGACCAGTTGCAGGTGAACAGAATTACACTTTTTTTTCCTGAAAATCCATTTCACATCAGCTTGATTCTTGCATGTTATATCTGTTCTGTACTACTTCTTTGGTAAAATTAATACTTTGACCAGTGGCTTGCTATTATATTCATATGCATGTCCATGGCATATGCTGGAGCTACAAAGAGCCCTGTGCTGCTCTGGAATTACAGCACTTTCCACTTGTAGAATGATGTTCTGCGTCTCCTCTGGCAGGTGCATCTGAAACCTATTTCTTCAAGCACTGATGACGGTGATGTCGATGACATAGAGCAGATTACAAAGGCCCTTTAGGGAGGACATTACTTCCTGAACACTCAAGAGCTCTTTCTGCTCTATCATTATCTAGGGCTGAGGTTTATTAAAGGCAACAGGACCATACTGTTCTGTTCTCAGCCATTTCCTTTGGACACAGAAACATAGGATTAATAATTTTGTCAGCAAAACTAGGACTTCATTTTTCAGATTATTTCAGTTTTCTCTACTGCCAACATTTGGCTGGGTTTTTATTTTACTCCTTTAACCTGAATGCACATGAATGATAGGGAGCTCTGACACTGAGACTTAGCCCTACAGGGTGGGGGAAATTCATAGATGTGCAGGACATAACTGAATAGTGTGCCATCCCTGCGGCTACCAACAGAAGTAAAAGCCCAGAAAAATTAACTAATCCTACCATCAGCTTCACCCAAATTTCAGAAAATGTCATTCACGACATACAGCCTCCTGCTGTGATTTCTGCAAAAATCTTTTCTGTGTAATTCAAAGAAAATGAACTGCAAGAATATCATAGCATTACAGTGTTATAACAAAGGCCAAGCCTGTTGACTTGAATTTTGGATTTAAAAAATACTATTCTGCAGGAAATAAAATACCAGAGTTCTGGCAATCTTTCCAACCAATATCTTATTTCATCATGTGGGGTTCTTTCAACCTAGGCAGAAGACCTGGAGTCCACTGTGCTGCAGGAGCACATGCCTGGAATGACTCCAGTTGTGATGCCTGATGCTGAATAAGGCATTTAACTCCAGCCTTCTCCACCAAGCACTAGAAACCACCTGAAACACAGTCTAACACTTCATCATCCTCTTAAGCTGCTCCCTGTCCTACAGGACTGAATACAAAGTGGAAACGGAGAGGGTAATTTGCTCCTGACAGGGTTTTTGAAGCTGGATTACCAGATTGCTTGATTTCAGACAGCTACTCCTTAGGAAAGTGGTTATTTTCTCATAGGGGTGTAACATTTCTTCTCATGTAAGTCAAATCCATTAATGAAGAACACCAAGTCTAAATCTGGAAGGACTTTGTAATAGTAGTGATTTCCTTACAGGCTTATATGCATGCTTCTCTTTGATACATTTACATGCTAAAATTCCTTCTAAAATGGTTTGTGGAGTATGCTCAGCCCCTATTTCTCACTTGTTCATGCCTGTTTTGTAGAGATTTCATTTAATTTTTCATTTTGCTTTTTTGAGTATGACAAGACAAAAAGAGAGACTATGAGAGCTTCTTTTACGTTCAGGAGCAAGGTTTCTTTGTTTCAGTGATGCTGAGGCCCCAGTGGGTGACCACAAAGTGACCAACGCTTTATTCTACCCTATACCATGAAATCTGTTTTTCACTGTTTTCACCTCCATTAACAGAAATAGAATGTGTTCATCCAAGTGATGACATGCTGAAGGAAAACACACAGGATACTGAACTGGTCATTTTTAACTGAAGAAAGACCAAGGTATTGCTTTAAATGCTTCACATCTATTCCCCAAGTGCTGAGAGATTTTGACTTTTATCACCTTTTTTCTGCTGCAGATAGTCTATTAATAGTTTTATTTTTAGACATGAGATTTCCTACTGAAATCAATTGTGGGTTTACAATCTTTTCTGAGCTCCAACAACAGAAAAAAACACCTTTTGAGGAGACTTTTCAGGCAGTGTTTGTTGGAGACTGCTGCCACCACAGTGGTCAAACTGATTTGAAGCACTACATTAAACCAGTTGCAAGAAATTTTACTGCCCAGTCTAGCAGCATGGCTCTTAAGCCAGGCACTGCCCTGTCTTCATCTGTGCTCTTACTGCAGCCTTTGAGCATAATGGTTTTGGTGTGCTTAAGAAGACACTGACATTCATGTCAGTCTCTGGATTGCAGCTTCTGAGTTTATGACAGATGGGAAACCAACAGAGGAGTTAAAATCCTGTGAATCCACACACAGCTTATAGCCAGTAGCCATCTGGCTGGAGATCTACATAATACCACAAGAGGATGACACACAAAAAAAAAAAAAGTAGTTTCATTTGCACTTCCATTTCTCATCCCCTTCTTTGTCCTACCTGGTTTGAATGTACTTAATAATCTCATTACAAATAGTCTTTCAGCTATTTCATACAGGTTAAACAACTACTACATTTTCTTACTAGCACATTCCACAAAGAAAAATAAATTCAGTGTTAGGCAAAAAGTCCAACACATGACAGCATATAAGGTTTTCCTATGGTAACAGACAAACAGGCAGCATTTAAGTAAAGTGCAAGCATTTGAGGAAAGAGCAGAGAAGGGAAAGCACCAAGTAACCCCATTCAGCAACACTTCCAGTTGCTCTAAAAGCAATTCCAGGCAGAAAAAATTTAACACAGGGCCCCTAAAGTATAATTACTTGAGAAAAAAATGTGGCCAACAAAAGTTACCGAACCTGTTCAGAGAAGAAAGAAGCTCTTTACCCCTAAAATGTGCTGGAAAGGCTGAAAATCTGGTTTTCAAAGCAAGAAAGTAAAAGCTCTAGTAAAAACCCCTTTCGCACAGCAGTGTGTTCAGCTGGCTTGAGACAGGAAACATGCAAACCTTCCTTAAAGACAAAAACCCTTTTTTGCCTCAACCTGCTGAAATGTTTAGCTAGGCACTTTCAGCCCCTGCATGTTTGTTGGGGTTTTAGCTTTCTGAAAAGAGCAGATTTCTGATGTAAAGAAAGAGGAGAGCTACTACACCAAGAATTCTTTTCCCTGTGTGCTGTGTTGCAAAAATGAGAGCATATTAAGCAACTTGAGAACAGGAAATAACACTGACAAACAAAACTGGTATTCTTTCCATAATGTGGTCACTCAAAGGAAGACATTTGAAACTTCATCTCCCCAAATCAAGAAATGTTTATTCTACTTTTGGCAAGGCTGCTGAATGCCTGTGTGCTCCCTCCTTCTAGTCCAAGTGTTTTATGATCCTTTCAGTGAAGCAGATAGTCACACTAGAGTAGAAATGAACACTGAGCTGCACGGTTTTCTCACAAAGCTCTCTCCTTCGAAAAACGTTGTTTTATTGGTCCCAAGACGGTTTGTGGAAATACAGCAGTAGATATGTGGGAATGTATCTGAGATCCCCTCAGCTCACCTGGAGCAGCTGGCACTGCAGGTGATCGGTGCCGAAGCTCCAGCTCCACAGCCGGAGTCCTCCTGCGGCTCTGTCCTTTTGTTAATGCAGCCTCCAACGTGAGAGGTTGGAAAAACGGATTGAACGTAGACGTCTATTCCTGAGCTAATCACTCCACGCTCCCTTCACACTTGACATGATCTACTCAAGGCTACAATTCATCTTGTTGTGAAGCAGCCATCGCAAATAGGTCAGATGAATTAAGCCCTAAAATTAACCATTTCTCTCCAGGGAAGATAAAGTGAGATTAGGATGAGAAGTTCATGTGGCTGGATTTAAATCACACACACTGCACTCAGGCTGCCTGTTTTAACCAGCGCCTACACTTGCCTAGTATAAAAGTCGTGCTTACAACTGAATTTCTTACATCTCTAGCCAGCATATTATTGATTTTTCTGCTACTTTGCCTTTTTTGGATGAAAAATTTCATCGATATGTTTTCAGTTTCCATATGGACATCTTTGAATAACTGAAGATATCTTACTTTCCCCATCTGTCTAAAGAAAAAAAAAATGCAGTTGTGTTTTTCATTGAGAAAGGTTTAAATAACCACAAATTTTCCAAAAAAAAACCTCACACGAACCCAGGGATATTTCCTTTATAACCCAAGTAATATCACTGCAATTCTAGTAAAAGGGCTGATTAATGACAATGTCTGATATATACTATAATTTTCAATGGGAATAATGTGTATTTTGAAATTTTTTCTTGTCAGATTGAGTTTTTAATTAAGAAAAAGTGCAGTGTAAGACACTTTTTAATTTTTCTTGCAAGAAGCGTAATTTTAATAAATGTGACTATCTATCTAGACAAAATGAAACCGCAAAAGCATAACTGCAGAATTTTCTTCAGTGTTTTACAACAATACCTTGATCAAGTAAAATTGAACTAGAAAAGAAAATTCATATCATTAGTTATTTCAAGAGGCTAACTTTCTCTAACTTTGACTCCTAGGTCACAAGGCTGTTTATTTCAGATCAGCAGTACTTTCATTTAAAGTAAAGTACAAATTTTTTATCCCTTTTTATAACGTTGTGCCCTTTGTCCTCTATATCATATGACTACTGGAACCTTCATCTTATCCTCCTGTCTTTATCAGCACTCAGTTAATCAAATTTATTTGCTTGGTCTGAGCCTGATTCCTACACGCATTTTCTGATTACCTCCAAACAGTTTAACAAGTTCAATAAAAAGAAGCTGCAAACACATAAGCAGTAAAAAATTTCCATACTGATGTCTCTGTCTTCAATAATTTAAAATAAACATCTTCCTTTATTCCTTTGATTTGACCTTGACTTTTATGGACTCCATGGAAAGTTATAAAATGGAATGTAAAATAAATTTTAAAATGCTGAAACCCAGGTTTCAAGCTCCATTCCCAGAGAAGCTGTATATGGAACTACATCCCACGGGCCAGCGAGCCTGCTCACAGGCCATGCCCCAGTCCCTTCCAGGACTTCACTTTGGAGGGTGCTGGAAAAGCAGTTCAAAACATTTAGGAGCCATCTGACACTATAATTCAAGCCTTCAGCCTTGGAAGCTGTTTTTATCTCTTCCTTTGATTTTTTAAGGGTTAATACAATGTTCTTCTACTTGCTAAAACATTTCACTCTTTCCTAATTTCCTAACTAAGAGGAAACTGTATCTAAATTAATTCCTACAGGTTTTACTTACAAAGGAGGATCTCACATAGGATTTAACTCGTATATACTCCTCATATTGCACTTTAAATAAAATATTTTAACCAGAAGTTGCTATTTAGAGCAAACCACAGAAATAAAAAGCTAAAGCAAAAATCAGATATAAAATACACTTTCATTTTTATGTCAAAAGAAATTGCCTACTTCATGCATTCAGTTATCTTACTACTGTTTATAAGAGCAGGGGATTTTTTGCATGCAGCAACTGATTTTTACGAAAGAGTTGAATTAATTCTCAAAGTAATGTGTAAAAACCATTCAAGTTCACTTCTATTTGATGTTGGCTCAGGCAATTTTGTGCTTTTGCAGCATCACCCCTCCAGGATCTTTTGTTTCAGAT
Organism: Falcunculus frontatus; assembly: GCA_013398115.1. Taxonomy (NCBI): domain Eukaryota; kingdom Metazoa; phylum Chordata; class Aves; order Passeriformes; genus Falcunculus; species Falcunculus frontatus. Next base: position 3,396,899 of record VZRV01001518.1, on the reverse strand, counting down.
CATGCCGGTGTCATTCAGTGCAGCAGCGCAGGGAAGCAGGGCACTGTTCTGTGCAAGCACTTGATATGATATGATATGATGACATACAGAAGACTGTATCCTACCCCTAACAACTGCTAGGAGCAATGCTTCAAAGAAATTAGGCACCACAAATAGCCAGAATGAACCTTACTAATTGCAGAAAGCTTTGCAGGTGACAGAGAGGAACGAGGCCTTTCCAGATGCTACAGGTAATGCGCTTATGTCTTAAATCATGAGATTTGATTGCCCTTCTCTGGGCATGCTTTGCTGCCACTGTTATTAGACTTTATATCATCAAGCCCTTTTTGAAAATTGAACCACTATATTTAACTATATGACCTCCATGGTATTTTACAGGCTAAATGCCCACTGTCCAAACCATTATTTATACCTTATAAAATTACAAGTTACTCATAAATATCTGATTTCTTGATCTTGTTTTATGAAGCTGAAAAAGAAGAAGAAAGAAACACAACCTGATCATTTCACCTCTTATTTCGTATTACTAGGTATCTCAAAAATAATTTTTTTTACTATTTCATTTCCAAAACAAACAGAATACACGTCCATCCCACCCTATCACCTCACAGACAGGACCTGTTACTCCTCTTTATATTATTTATACTTTTATACTTTATAGGACTTCGAAAATTTTAAAATTTTAATGTTATGACTGAAAACTTTAAGTCTTTATCTTTCCTTTGGTTTTTGGTCTCTCTCTTATGGTTACCAACTGCAGCAAGATGACTTCCTGATACAATCCTTTAATCCAAACCCCTCTGGCAGGACCACAGAGGAATGAAAAGGAATTCCAGAGACATTTTTTCCCCTTCAGCTATTCTCTTTAAGAGTTATGGATTTTTCTTTACTCTTTGAAGACATCTGTATTAAATTACGTACACAACAGTAATCCTAACAAACCCAAATTTTATTAAAACAAAGAGAAAATGGAATTAAACCAAAATAAATTGTTTGCTTAATGTAGCTGAATTTACAGTTCTCATACATTAAACTAGATAAGGTATAAACCAGATAAGCTTGACTTCAGATTAAAAAAAAAAACCAACCAAAAAAACCCCCTGTAGTTTATCCTTCGAAATTAAATATCCTTTCTGACCACACCAGTGAGCCTGTCAATGCTGCTTGCTGCTTGGAGACTAACAATGCTGGTTTTGTCTCCCACAGATATGCTTAAAAAACCCTGGTTAAGGTTTCCTAAACACTTCTCTGAACACAAAAAAAATGGGCTTTGGTAAACAATTTCAGTCTCCATTCTCTGAAGAGTTACACCATCGAGGAAACAAAAAAACCTTAATTATGATTTATGACTGCCTTTTCAAGGTTTATGACCCAGCTCAAATATTGCCTTTTGCTAACCATCCTGGCTGGGCCTCTAGGTTTTGGCCAGACCCATGGGCAAATCTCATGTAAAGTAAACTCCCTTCCTTTTACACTTGTCACATGTGATGAGTTATAGACAAGGGATAAGGGTCACTCTTAAAATCAGCTACATCTCAAAACAAAGTCCAGTGGACATTTGGAAAAAATCAGTCTTGGCTGATGTCTCAAATGACAGATTGTTCTTTGTTTCCACCTTTATGGGTTTTAGGACACACATACAGTTTTTGCATGAGTATGCCGTGTCATTTAGCAGGTGGTATTTCCCTGATACAGGCAGAGCATGACTCTTGGACAGATATAATAAAAACTGATCTGTAATGGAAACTTCTGCCACTTCGGAAGTATAATGAAAATGGCAGGCTTGTTCCTTCTCATATGCAGCCGATTAAAAAAACATGCCAGCAAACATGCCAGCAAATATGGCTTAGATAAGCAGAACTTCTTTCTGTTAAGCAAATAAAGACAAACTGCAAACAGTCCTGCAGAACAGGCTCCGCACCAGGACACCAACACAGAGGTACCAGAAGAATGAGGAGAGCAATGGTGAACAGATCCTATAGGTATCCTGTGATATTAAGTGTAACTACTCTCATCTTAGAGCATGGTCTAAGCCATTCTCAACCCTTTATTCTTCAGCCTCTCCAATAAATTTGAAATGAGAAAAAAACCCCAACATCCCAGACAAGAAACACTGAAGGCATGAAAGTAATGGAGGTATTACAGAGCTGCCTAACAATATCCACATAGGCTTGTCTGATGTGATACAATCCCAGAGCTAAACCAGGGCTACTGTAATCAGGCAAGAAAAAGAAGTTATCATGACTCAAAAGCAGATTCCTATAGGAGAAGGTTAGCTTGTGACTCCCAGAGCTGGAACTATGTCACATACCATTTTTGGTGTAACTGGAGGCTTGAAAGAAGCCTTTCAACAGCAGGAATTCAGGGTGTGGCTGCACTTTGGTTCCCTAAAGCCAAAAGCAAATGAACTGTGATCTCAGATCTGTTCAATAGAACATTGTATTAATTTAATTATTTTTAAAATTATGAAATCATACATAGGACAGCCTTTCCAAGCTCCAGATCAAGTTAATTTCGGTCATTACCGAAAGGCACACAGAGTTACTCAAACATTCAATTAAAATAACCTTACAGAACTGCATTTAAATTGTAGCATCACTCTGATGATATCCAAAGCAAAACATAAAATAAAGGTCAAACTAGAAAACACTATGGAGCAAGTTAATACCCATGAAAAATGAGCACAAGGAAAACAAAACTGTTCCCCAGTGAAAAATGGCAGCAGAGGATGTGAGAAGGGATGTTATTCCTCTCTTTTATTGCTGCTCATCTAACAGAGGAAAAGAAAGAGAAGAGGAACTTCAAAATTTCTGATGGTAAAAAGACAACCCTGCCTTACCACATAACAAGGAAAGAACAAGTTAGAAAAGAAGATGCGTGACCAAAATAGGACCTCACCACTTGCACATCTCCCTCCCAAGCTCCAGGACACACAGACGCTGCCATAGGTGATTTTTTTTTTTGTTTGCTTGTTTGTTTGCTCAACAGTTTCTTACAAGGAAATAATTTTGTAATTGACTTAGGGCAAGGATTCCTTCTTAAAAACAACCAGAAAAAAATCCTAATGCTTTGGTAATCTCTCTCTTAATCCTCTCTATACATTATCACTGGAAAAGACTTCAAAAACTGATTAATCCAAAGATAATTACACTCAACTGTTCACCAACGAGGAATAAAAATGAATTGGAAGGCAGCTAATACACAATATTTTCCTTAAAGAAATAAATTAAATATTCTCTCAAAATGCTTTCAGATGTATATATTGATAATAACAATAAAAGCTAATGAATCTCACCTAAAAATCTCTAGTTGATTCCTTTCAAAAGAAAGTTTTTCTCAATTTTACAGTTTCTGCACACATTCGAGATGAGTCCAAGGATCTACCAACGCATTTAATTATTTCTACGGCAGAAATGTTTAGATAGCATGCCTATATCTATGACAAGGGAAAGGCCTCCTTGTTTTTACAGGAAAAATATGTAATATGTTAGCCATAAATTAGCATGCTACTTTGAGTAGTAACCATGAAAAATCAACCTTGATACAAAATTCAAATTATTCAGAAATACATTAATTTTAAATCCTGACCTTCTGGCTACCACTGCAGTGGAATGCAATTAACACTTTTCTGAGGCTCTCACAATGTATATTCAGAGGTTTTATGACTAAGTGATATATGAAATTATACAAGGGACTCTTTGAAGTACTGCAGACAAAAAAGAACATTGAAAAACAGTATCTGCCATGTTTACACACAAATATTCCACATAAGCAAAGCCAAGCTAAACACATCACCAGGATAGTTTCTTTACAGGTTGTGAATTCAGACAAATATTATTGGCCTTACATTAAAAATATCACAGAATGGCAGAAGTCTGTTAACAAGCTAATGTTTTAGAACAAGAAAGTGAGGATGGAGTGTATTTTAAGGACTAATTTAAACTCTAGTGTCAGAAAGGTCGGCAGAGTTTCCATAGTTATCCGTACTTGGAGTGGATGCTGGAAGAGTGGGAGCTGAGGCCTCATTTCAGGGGTAGGTAGGTGTGTACCCATGCTGCTAAACATGCTGAGATTTTTTATTAAAAAAACATCCAAGTACTTTTAATTTTAATAACTGAATTATCCTATTGCCAAAACCCAACACAAAGTGATCAACAATTGTGAATGTGCACCTAGGTTCTGTGCAATCATTTATGGACCGTTGTAGGATAATCAACAGATGTACAACCCAAAACAAATATTTAGTATTAGTCTTAGTATTTGCAGTCATTTATGGAAGTTAAGATAGAATCTTTTAATACTTGGGCTATAAAGGTGTGATTCACCAGGGCTCTTGACTACAGCATGGTTAACCTGGGATTCAGGAATGCTCAGCACCACCCTCCATAGCAAGGAGCTGTTCCAGACCAATGCTGGAGCAGCTGATGGACAGCCCAGGCTGGAAGTGCTCAGCTGCCCTGCTGGAGTGCTGCCACTTGCACAAATAATTAAGTATTTATTCTAACATGGCACAAACCCTCAAATCCTAGATAGCTGCACAATCCCTAAGGTTAGAAACCCAGTGTCTGTGTGCCTCACTTACCCACTAAATGTAAAAGCTTATGTTCACACTAGGCAGGAGAAACTAATTCTCACATACATTATAAAAACCTCCAGTGAACAAACATTCACCACTGTGATATTGTCCATAAGTTTGTACCTGGAATTTAATTTTTTCTCATCCCTAAGAAAGCAAGAACTAAAATTACAGTGGTTTTTTTTCATTGTACTTTTACTGACTAGAGAAAGCAAAATTCTTATAAAAACCAGGTGTTTTTAAAAACCATACCTATTTCAACTTTCACAAAAGAATTTGGAGAAAGGAAATGATGTGCTACATTTTCTTAATACATTATGCCCCCAGTGACCTTCAGCTCTGATGAAAACTGCCACCACTCATTCTTTTAATTACTAACACAAAGCTCTGGATTAGTTAAAGAGCTTATGAACTCTTCAATACTTCAAATACATTGTTAAAGGCAAAAATGTAAATGGCCTTCATTCATAACATTTTAAATGCAGGTGATAATTCTCACAATGGCACTGTAAGAAAGGAGAGGAAATCACACTCAGTGGGTTTGAATGACACCAGGACAGAAGCTGGCATGTCCAGCCAGTGGGAGAGGGAAGGAGATGGTTGTGAGATGCCCACCACCACCATACAAAAGCATAAAGACAAACAGAAAGGCCCTTCTTCACACGTGCCTGGCAAAGAAGAGGTCCCACGAGGCCAGGGCCTGAGAGGGAAAGAGCTCCTCAGACAGGAGCCCACAAGTGCAGGAGTGGGAAATGCTTTCATTGGATACAGCCTGGCACCACTGTGCTCAGAAACCAGCATGATGATGGGACGGTAGCAGGAGCTGCAGAGAGGTACAAACTGGCAAAAGAAAAATTCTATGGGATGATTCAGGCTAATTCTGGAGGAGAAAACATTTTCCTCCACTGGGTCATGTCCACAAGCTGATCCCATGGCAAATCCCACGGCTCAAACTATAAATGGATGTATTTGGCCAATACTCAATACTGGACTTGTCATAGGATACAGAGCTCCAAGGTACTAAACATTATCAAAGCCCCAGAAAAATACTTAATTTCCAAAGCTCATAGATAACCCTTCAAGAAGATACTAAGACTAGGTGACTGGGTAAGTCATTTTCTCTGGTGTAATTTCTAGCATCCTAAAGAAGTTGACTTTTTTAAGATCTTCCAAAAACTTCAAATGCCTGCCCACAATCTAAAGCTGGGGGAGTTGAGTCTTTGAAAGGTTAAAGGTTAAAGGGCTTGTCCAAGATCTGTAAATAGCAAAGACAAATCTCCAAGCTCCATCTCTCCTCCCTTACTCCACCATCATGAGTCAGAAATAATCCTGCATCAGAGCTTTATCCCAGGGATTACAGAAATTATTTTAAAAGACTGCATATGGGAGAAATACATAGATCTAAAATTCTGTCAGGAATTCTAAATACTAAGATTTTAAGAGAAGTAGAGTTTTAGTTCCATCCTCTGCTCCAGTTATAGTCTCTCTTTCAAAAATCAAGAAACTAATTTCAAAATAACCAAGATGAATAAACAATCTTTTCAGCACAGCAGCAAATCAGGTAGATGGATGTCTTAAAGATATGAGTTCCAAGTTTCACATCTCATTACTGCCTACAGCCCTCCAGTCTCAATCCTGACAACAGCCAATAGCTCTTATGAATAAGCATGTTCTGGAAGAGACGCTGGACTACGTGGCTGATAAACAGACAGATAAGATGGAACAGAAATACAAAACGTCAAACATCCATTTGCCACAGGTACCAGCCCAGGAGCCTGCAGTAATGTTTATGCAGATAAGAAAACAAAGATCAAAAAGAAAGCTATGCAAATAGTTTGGTTCTATTATTTATTATAAGATTTTGGCTTTGTAAATATGAATCGAATACAAATGTACAGCACTGCCAAGGAAATAAATTACATTAGATATCTATACGTTAATATATTCCAGTAAACTAGTCTAAGGAACAAATCTAGCTGTAATTCAGTCAAGAATCTGTACAGAACCATACTATTAAATTTCTAAGGTATGTGAAGAATAAAACATGTTTAAGCAATACAGTTCTTCAAATCCTATCAAAAGCAAAATGACTGCAAACTCCTAAAGCAATGTTACTAATTCATCATTGTTACAGCTTAAGAATGTAGCCACATCACATAAATTGCTTCTCCCTCATGTAGTATCTTTGAATCGCTCAATTTGAAAAAAAAAAAAATCCAAACTGTATTACAAAGAGACTGCACTTTTATAGCACAGGAGGTAGCAGACGGTGAAACAAGAAATAATATAATGGCATGAAGAATTATATGCATTTTGCATTGGACTTATCATTTATATGATAAATAACAAGTGCACAAAAATTTGAGACACTCGATTGTTTCTCTTGAAGAAAAAAATATCTCTGGTATAGGGCGGCTGCTTGGAAGACACATAGATTTTTCAGTAATTCTGAAATGAAAGTAGTCAGGAACAGCTAAAATATATCTCATAGTATAAAATTCCTTCCTAACAATTTTGGGATGTTACAAGGTGTACATCTACTTCAATTAAAAATAGGATCAAGATATTCAGAATCCTACACAACAGCTTTGCCTTCCCTGGATCTCATCCAGAAGGAGTAGTAGACTTCATAATTTTTTTCTCTCATCATTAAAAAAATGCTGGATTTCTCTTCTGCTCAATTATATATTTCTCTGCAAATCTGTATTTTCAAAAAACAAGAAGACAAAGAACAAAGGAAACATTGAAGCACTTAATTCCCTTTGGGTATTTCATCACATTGATACAATTTTTCTACCCTAAATTCTATTTCTCCCACATTCATGACCTGCTCACTGCTCTTCTCCTTAGCCATAGTATCTGAGTACTTCTCGGCTGACTTCAGTTTATTTTAGTCATTTTCCCACACCAAGAGCCTTCTCAGTTGTCCAACTGATTTGCTATAAATTTTCATGGATTATAGGCCACCTCCCTGACATCCTCCCCTCTCCTTCTTATATCTTGTTTCGTGCAGTCGTGGGAAAGGGATACAAGATGTTTCATCTGTGCTCTGCCTGATTTTCTTGAAGGTCCTTATTGCCTTTTATTTTCCATTTGCCAGAACCTCAAAAAGCCCAAAAATTTTGTAAAAAGCAGTACAATCAGTAAATTACAAATATTCTTTTAAATCACCCTAAAACGGCTATGAAAGTTTAGTACATACAGTGAACATGAAAAGCTAATTAGAAGGAATAAAAAATAAACTGACTTACATTTTTAATTGGCCACAGCTAACAGTTAGAAGAAAGCAAGCAACAGAAGTACATCTTGGAAAGCAAATCTCATTATTTAAAAGCGCAATAGTTCTTTTTATTGGGAGTGTTTTAGCTGCTGTTTCAAGTAAGCTACAATAACAAATGTGAAAACTAATTATATTGTCTCCATGTATTCTATTTTTTTTAATTCAGTATTTTTAATAATTTAAGATCCTAGACCAGAAAGTTTTCTTCTCAGTCTACTTTCTCTTGTTTTTCTTTAGAAAAGGAAAAGCTTGTGTAAAATCTGTGCAACTATTTTTTGAGAAAGAATTAAAACAGGCTCCCTGACCTGATAAGCCCTCTGGAAGACTCAGCTAAAAGTATAAGAAATAGAAAAGCTGAGCTGCAGGAAGATTGCACTGACTATTCTAGTACTAAGTCTCCTGTCACATGTGCCACTCCCATCTTTTTTAAGCAGAAATGACAATGCATGGCCAATTGCTGACAGCCAGCTTCAAGAGTATAGCAGATAAATTTGTTTAAGAAGGTCTGTCCTGCAGGTATGTCCAAGTTCACTTCCTGGCAGTGCTACAGGTTTGCTGTGACACCAGGACTGTTTCTTAACCGGTTAAAAACAAATCTACCTATATTCTTTAGATTTCATAAATTATCTTTGTTTTTGTAAAATGGAAAAAAACCAAACATACACATGCTGATTACTGAACTCTCCAGTCACTCTTGAACAATGGATATTCAGATTCAATGAATGAACACTGAAGAAGCCATTTCTGTTTAATTACACTAAGAAAGAAATCCAAGAGGGTGTTTCCAAGTGGAGGGCTCATGTTCAACAGCACAAGCACCCTCTGAGCTGAAGCCCGAAACCAGAAAATTTCTGTAACAATATTCAGTTCTCTCAAAAGCTCTGAGGGCAGATCCAGATTGTATCACAATGAATGCCTCAGCTCACTGATGACAACAGAACTTCTGACGTCACAGCAAAAAGTAAAAACTGGGCTATGAGCAAATGTAAATTGAAACACATTTCACTCTTCCCAGAGTCGAGACAGTCACTCTGAGTGAAAAAATAGCAGTACAGCGCTGGTAAGAGAATTGCTAGCAAGATTAGTTGTCTCATGGTGAAGATTTTAAGGAAGATATTTCTCTTGAGGAAAATGATGCAACTTCTCGTGACATTCCTTCCCAAGTTATAAGCAGTTTCTCAATTTCAAAGTAACATTAATGCAGTTACTAAGTACGAAATTTGCTAGTTTTAGTGTAGCACTTCCCTTAAAACTAATCAGAAAATCGTAGCAGCAAGTGTTTTTCACTATTTCTACGACCTAAGCACAATTCCATTTCCTGCTACTATGAGGGTACCAGCAATCAGAAGTTCCAGCCATTTTTACAGAGCTATTAAACAATTTAGCATATTAAATCTGCTAGCCTTTTCCTTTTGCACTTGCCTTCATTGTTATCAATACCACTTTCTCTCCACCTCTTCTTCCAATTTTCTATTCTTCTAGCGCTAAAAGTATTGACATATTATCTTTATCTCCTTCTGCCTTAGAAGCAGACCTGTTCACAGAATGAAATGGAAGTGTATGCCGTAGCAACTGTTCCCCTCTAATTTATACTCCAAATGCCTCGTAATACAGCAAAGTGCTGATACTGCTACTTTACAGGGAGGAAACCGTGCCATAGAGAAGTATATTCAGAATCTGTTACAAGCACAAAAATGAGACTGGTAAATCATTGCAAAAACCTGATGAGTTGCTCTCACCAGCCCATGGTGGGCAGCCACAGCTCCTGGCTCACAATATTTCAGGTGCAGTTCCCGTAAGACTGCCACTCACATACCTGGCAGTAGGGCCATGCTGATGCCACAAGGGCTGAATGAACTCAGATCACTGGATTTGGAAGAAACCAGTCAACAAGGGTTGCTGAAGCAAACCCTAGCACTCAACACTGAGACGAGTCTCAACCTTCAATTTGGGAGCTCTCAGCTATCCAAAGCATAGGGTATAGGAGTTTTGGCTCATATCCACATAGGAATTTTAGTGTGCAATACACAGGCAGAGAGGTATGGCCATATTTGCCTTACACAGTAAACACTTAAAAGCAGTCACAACACGACATGTGTGACATAGACATCATGACAAGTTCCTTCATTTGAAGTGCTCATGTTTAGATCCTACAGCCCGGCTTCCAATCCACACTCACCCACACTGGCTGTGTGTTGTCATCCTCACACTATTAGTGCGTCTTAAGTGGCTTTTTACTCTCTTCCACAATCACCTTCCCCTAGACATATTTGTAGAGATCATAAGAAACACAGGGATTGATCAAAGACATATTTACCGAATTCCAGGTGCATGACATGAAGCTACTCAAATATATGGGACACTCCAGGGCTAAAGATGGAGAAGGTAACATAAGTAACAGCAGAGCTTCAACCTCTCTGTTTAAACACCAATGTCACCATCTAATTCACAAAAAATCTAAATCCTAGATTATTAATATAAGCGGGCTGTAAATAAAAGTAATAAAGATTAGGTATTTTTACTGACCCAGCAAACAGACCTGAATGCTTCAACCAGATGCCTTCCCATCTAAGACACCTGTAAGGCCCACAAATATCACTTCTTTCTCTAAATCAAGCTCTGACTAAAAGAATGGACTCTGCTACAGGGAATCTGGAGAATCTTTTAATTTGAAGACAACATTAAGTATCCTGAGCCTTTCTGTTGAGCTGAAGAGAAGGAGTCCTAAGGAGAAATCTGTGCTTAGCTTGGGGCCGCTAAATTAGTAGTGTTGGCTAATTGAATCCTTGGAGGCAAGGGTCTCTAGCCTTCGGGATCAGGAATAAACCTCAGCTGAGCAAGTTACAGGAATTAATTTAAGGAAGACTGACCACGACTGTGTTCCTGCCTGAAAAGTTTGCTGTAATACACTTTAGTTGATGGGGTAGAGAAAAGCAAACAAGCTGGGCTGAGAGCTCTCACAGTACCTACAGCACACATTCCTCTACACTCAATTTCAAGAAAGCAAGGCGAGAAGAGTGGTAAGTACTCCATGGTGAGTAGCAGCTGGCTAAGGTTATTAATGTTTTTTCCGCAAACCATCTTGGCTGAGGATCTTGTAGCCTTGAACGTTTTTATGCCCACAGCACTTTGTAAGATTTGTTTTGAATTTTTTTTTCATTTTACAGTTGGGGAACCATTACACAAAAAGCTGTGTCTGGAAGGCCTAGCTGAGGTACCCAACATCAGCATCACAATTAACATGGTGTGCAATTTAGGAATTCTGAAAAGCGGTTTTTATACTTTGCTCTCCACGAGATCAAAATAATTACACTCAATAACTAACACTGTCCAGGCAATTCTGCTGTAAATAGTCCTGGGCACCTCCAGTTAGCTTGCAGTCAATGCACTATTTTGGTGACTTTATGCAAAACAGAAACAGTCCCCATCACAAATTTCTACTATAGACAAAAATAACATGAGCACATTAAGCTGCTTTCCCCTGTCACCCCTGATGAACTTCATATGGCAACCAGACCAAAAGCCCCCGCTGAGCCCCTGAAGCTGAATGTGAAACGGAAATATCACAAAAAAACACTGCCAGCATCCCAGAACATGACTCACGCTGCGTAAGTACCAAATCACTACATTTAGAAGATTCTCGTCTGGATATTTTGTGTGGATAGATCAAGCACTCTGAAACTCCATTTGCTGAAGGATGCAGACCGAGCGCCAGGGCTCCTAACTCGGTAGTCGCCTCCTGTGCTAGTTAACTTCAGGCAAGTCACTGCATATCTCTACACTACCATTTCCAAATGCAAAACTAATTACACTAATCCCTTTTCTGCAGCACTTAAACATCTATGGATGAAAAGAATTACCCTAAGAATATTAGAGCAAAGAAGTAAAATACTGCACAGAAAGCCAAGTCTCTTCTGTCAATCTATCCCTCCTGACAAGTAAAACTCTTAGACACAGAAAGTACTACAAAATGCTGTTTAAAATTGATGGACCTTCCTGAGCAGAGTAAAATGGGGAACTGCTAAGGGAAAACCACTGAAATAAGAGAAGGAAAGATGTAAACTGTCCTAAGGGCTAGATTTTCAAAGATGTCTGTAAACAGGTATGAGGTCCATACATGATGAGATTTTCAGAACCAACATTTATTCAGTCCCACTAACATCAATTGCAGCTAATTAGTGCTGCCTTTGCAGACAACTGCAACTTTAATCACTCTTTAATCTTTTCAATCATTGAAAATCTGACCCCAAGTAAACAAACTAAAACAACACTGTTTAATGTTGCTTGTATGACTATTGTGGAAAACTTCTTTAGCCAGAAATGTGACTTTTAAACTGCAGTTTAGCAATCCATAAATACTAATGAGATCATGTGCTGTTTTGTCTTGTGATAATTTTTTCCTATTAAAATCTTGTTCTTTTTTTAACCTAATAAGCACATCACTAGTCTAAGCACGTTCATTGTTCAAAGTTTAAATTTACAGCTAAAATAAAGAGAGGTTGCTTACCAATAACCAGAATTCTTTGAGATGTGAATTCTTCATGTATATTCAAACATGTATGTCCTTTCACTTAAGACTAGTCTTGTATCTTTGCAATGAATAAGTATATAGAAGGTACTGACTGTGCCACTTTTGGTTTCCTCCCAACCACAGAAAGAAAACTCAAGATAAATTAAAAAAATTCTGAGGGAGAACAAAGTAATCAAAATATTTATGTGAATTAAACATATTTTTAAAAAGTTGCCTGTTGGTAAATCACCTCTTTTTCTATTTTGAGTGCACTAGAACAGTTTATCATAGTGACTTCAACAGCTACACCTGGCCACTAAGCACCTGAGGGCATGGAGTCTTTTATAGAAACCATTCTAGCACTAAGAGCATATGGTGAAAACACTGATGGAGCCACAGATAGCATCACGTCCAGTACCTCAACTATTTCTTAACAATGTTTTGTTCTCTAGAGAAGCACTCTGTAGTGACAGCAGGAGATTCATCTTAGCAGTCTGATAGCAAATGTTGACACAGTCTCCAACTGACTTCGACAGTCTGTATGGAAATGGCTGAACTGTTAAACCCCCCAGAAAACACACAATGAATAGCCTGAAGCATTTAAATGTGTGAATATAGAAGTAGACAACCCACAACATAAAAGTATAAAATAACAAATTCTGCTTTAGAGGCAGAACACCAGCAATAAAATTTTGAGTTTAAATAAAACCAGCTGATTAAAAAGTATAATTCTACCATGATTTGAGACAGAAAATGAAGAAAGTTATTCATAAGAACATATGTGGCTCCTGCAAAAGCCTCTGAGGAAGTGGCCTTGATGAAAGCAGAAGTAGTAAACACCAAGCCCAAGACCTTAATGAGGCTTAAGTGAGAATTCAAACTCTTTTAGCCTTAAGCAGATATTCCATAACAGCTTTAATAAATGATACAGAAGGAGAAAAAAAAAAAGGTAAGAAGCCACATGGATCTCATTCCCATAATGTGCAGCATGTGGATGCTGGATGGCTTTCCTCGTTGAAGTGTTCCTGATTTTTTTTTATAGGAAAAAGTCCACAGACAACAAAAAAAAGATCCAACTAGACAGACACTGAAGTGGGTAAGATACTTGGCTGTCCCAAAGCACTGACAGACAGGGCTTCAACCCTTTCACTTACACACGACAGGCTGGCTGCCACCACAAGGGCTTGTCATGGCATTTTCACTGGGTTTGATACAGAAGAAACAGGTAAAATTATTTAAGCTGGGTTACACAGGAAAATTCTTTCCCAAAACAAGGCCAAGCCATTGAACGGACAAAAATTAAAAGAACAGCAATTTTCAGAAGCACATACATTGTCGTAGATCTTTCTGTTGTTTAAGTACATAGTACATTATTTACTATTTTTACTAGAAATTAAGTTATGTAAAAAGAACTACTAACAATAAGAAATAGCAGTGTTAATATGTAAATTCTAAGACATCTTCAAAACAATTTTTTCCATTTCTAGAAAAACAAAAAAAACCCCAAACTTCTTTTTGTGAACAATCTATTTGAGTTGGGTATGATTTCACTCACAAGTACTAGTCAAAAGCATTTTTCTTGAAATCGTTTTCAAAATGAAAACTGTTTTCCCATCTACTTCTAATATCTTTGTCTAATGGGGTATATATGCACTGTGGATGAAGCATCTTTAAACAAACAAGTTATTTTTGGAAGAACACTGCGACAGTTCTTGTAAATATTATACTGCTATGGTTATGCAGTATGGTCTAATACTGGATTATTTTGAAGTCCTCTGGAAATCCATTCTAGGTCAATATTGACTATTAATACCAATCAGTTTTAAGAGCAAGCTTGCAGCTTTGAAGTTCCTATCTCTACAAAATAACTCTCCACAACAGGATGTGGCTTGGGTTCTTTTTCACCTACATCTTAGTCTACAGTAACAAACAGCAAGTCCTTCCTACTGTAATTTAAGCAGGATTCTAAGAGACTGAGTGGTAAATGATAAAATTTGCCTTTGTATGTAGAAGAGAAACATTCCTGTGCCAGCAGATGATTGTCATGTGCAGATTTGTGATTGCCTAAGTCCTTTTGACATCACCACATAAATTGGCTCCCACTCCCTTGTTGACACACATGTAAAATCCATGCCTGATAACCTTGTAAAAATATATACAGTTTAACTACAATACAAACAAGCATTATTTCTCCTACCAGTGAATTATATCCATTCCTGCTGCACAATATATCATATGTTTAACAGAGCACACTACTCAGCAACTTAACCTATTTCATAAACTCTGAAAACCTACCTCTTCTATGAATGCTATTACTGAATATGCCACTTCATATTTTTCTCTGCTGTATCATGCCACACTATACTTATTCATGCACAAATTCTAAATGTAATTTTGAGCAGGGATTTTCCTAACTTTTTTTATTCTGTGCTGTTATTTTATAAGTTTCCAAGTACATATGCATTACTATTTAAATAAACAACAGTAACAAAATCCAGATGAAACTTTACAGAAATGTAGGTACTCAGAATGTAATTAGCCAAACTAGAATTCAGCCAGGGCAACATCCCTACTCTTGTGGAAAACACCAACAGATCATACAAATGGCTTGAATGGGTCAAAATCGTAAGTACAAAAATATATACTTCAAATGAAATTTTCAAACACAGTACACCATCATTTATCACTTTCTGATTATCTAGCATAGCTATCAAAGGTGCTAGAGCCTCATTAGCAAACGCCTTCTCAAGGCTACCTCCATTGCAGCCTGCTGTAGTCTGAGACGCAGGAAGTGAAGGTCATCATTTAAATTCAAGACAAAGCGACTGGAAATCAGCACTTCTGCCCGATGTGGGGTTCCTGCGACAGCGGCTCACCAGCAGCTCTCCACCCGCTCTGGCAGCTCAGTTAATTTCATTAATTCAGTGGAACTCGGAAGAAACGTTGGAAATCAGGGCTCTAATTTCAAGCTGTCGAGAGCTCTTTTTGTTTCTCAAGTTTAGAAACGTAGATGTGAAAAGGTTTGATACCCACTGCAATATTGCACTTCACGTATTGTTTGATCATCATCTGGTCACCACACCCACCAGAACGGGCTGAGCTCAAGGGACGCTTGTTTGCTCTCCTGCCAGGAATTCAGCCTTCTTTAGCACCCTGTCCTTTGACAGCTCCTAAACTGCAATTCAGCCACCCAAACCCGCTTTTAAGAGGCATCTTCAGCTCTTCAAAACCTGAAAGTATGTTGCATTAACACTGACACTTCGCTTTTATTGTCACTGAATTCTCATTTTCCTTTGACATGCAGCTGATTTCAGCACCTTTCCTTCTTTAGCCTCACCGAGTTGCCTTCCACGACTGAGTCCCCTATTTACTGGTAAAGAAATACACAGGACACAGCACATTCGTCTGAGTTTGCAGCCCTTTCAATGTTCTTCCAAAAGAAAGAGAGCAAAAGTATCAGATCCGTATTTAAACTGCCTCACTGAGGTCTTACTCAGCAGTGGGATGGCATTCATTAAACCTTTAGTCAAATTCCTCCTCTACTGTTGGACTCCTCATGTACATGTATCATGACATTACTTCAAAAAAGGAATGACATCCTAGAATGCTCAGATGAAAGTATAACAAAAAGTTGTAACAAAATTGTAATAAACTAACGTAATAAAGCAGAGGAGCTATTAGAAGTCACAGAGTGAAACCACTGAAAATTCGCTAATTAAATAAACATGAAATAAGATGAACAACTGACCCTCTCCTCTGTTTAGAGTCTTTCTGCTGAAGGTACAGAGAGATACTTTAACATGGTCATAACTTCTCATCTGATGAAGCTTTCAGCATACACCAGGAAAGCACAAGGAAATAAGCCAAGGGATCCAGACACAAACAGATGGAATTGGCATGTCTGGATTCTGAGCCTTCACGGAACAAGAGGGAAACACAGTTCCCATCTCCATATGAAACACGACTATCTCGTTCCACCTGCACTCAGACAGACAACAATACCTCACAAGAGCATGAACTTCCCTTTTCATCGCTGCAGGGAAATAAGTGAAAAGCACATGGGTGACCCTTTAAAAACCACTGGTGCCAAGCTCATCACTGCCAAAGAATTTACCATCTCTCTCTGGACAAGATACTTGCCTATTGCATACCAAGAGGAGATTTATTTCATTGTGAGTAGCTCCCTCCCAGAAAATACAGGACACTTAAAAGCATCACGACATTTTCCTCTGCTTTTCACTGCCACCTATTAGCTGCTGCTACACTTATTTCCCTTTTTATGTATTTAGATTATTTGGTTTCTATAGCTGCACCATTTAAATCTAAGGTATTAAGTTTTCTAGTGCTGTTGACATAAAATACAAACTTCTCCCACTTTCTTTCACATGATTATACTTACAGAATAAGCCATTTTCAGAGTAATATTTAAATTCAGAAAGTTATTTGGGGTTATAATTTTTAAATGTGGCTTTCATTTTCATGCTCAAAAACTATGTCTGTTATGAAAATATTTCATAGCAAGCTGCTGCCTAATTAGATGACTTAATGGTACAAAACTCTGTACTTAAAAGTAAAAGAACTGCCAAAGATTATCAAAATCAGATTTTTTTCCTTTGTTTGCTATGATGTGTGTTTTTTCTACTTGTATTATGTACAGAACAAAAAAAGAGTTGAGTGATAAGACCATGAATTCACATTGTGTTTTCCTTTATAATGTTCACCAGTTAACCAGGGTGTTCATAGGTTGGTTGCTTTTTGGTTTCTTTTTTTTCAAAAGTGACATTTAGAAGCCAATAACCCAGAGTGTATTACTGAACACTTCAACAGTGTCCAATAGGTAGATGACCTAGCTGCACAGTGATTAAATGATTTAACTGCTAGACCAATGAATGCAGCATGAATTAAAATGGCTGCACGCTTTCCCAGGCATAAGATGAGACCTAAAAAAAAAAAAAAAGCTACCTTACTTTTTATTTCACATTTCAAAGAAAATGTAACCATTTCTTTTAAAAAGAAAAAAAATACATATTTTCCTGACAGAAATAACACAGTTTTATTCTAATATATAGTGACTAAACCATATATTTTAATTGTCAAAGATCTGACTACATTTTGCCATTCTCACACTGAATAACCTCACTCAAGGAAAAAGCACTCTCTGCTCAGGAAACATAATGGTGTTAGGATCTGGTCCAAAGTGAACTGTTATCTCACGCGTGAAGATAATGAATGTTAATTTAAAATAATGTTCTTTCAACTCCAGGGTTTTTTTCATATAATCAATCGGGCCTGAAAGCGTGTGCGTGTACGCTCTCTCTCACATGCGCTCTCTCTGTCACTCACCCATAAATACTTCATTTTATATTCTCATTCCCAGAGATTCAGAAAATTTTCTGCAGGTGTGAACTAATATTGCTCCACTAAAGTCAACAGAGCTGCACCAAATGACGTTAGCAAAGTCAGCGGTCCTGCCTCCTATCTCCTGTGACAAGGGGGTACCTCGACTTCCACTTAATGTGCACCTCACAACAAACTCTCCCTTTCTTCCTTTCGTATGTGCATTTCCCAGCTCTTACTGGTACTCAACAGACAACCACTACAGCCTTTCACTAACGCATCCCTCGAGGTCCCTTATCTCCATCAAATCCCTTAGAGAAGCAGGTATAACATGGCTCTTTTCTGCAACCTAGGAAGAAGATCTCAAAAAATGTGCAAAGAGAAAAAGCACTGCAGTGGGAGGCTGCAAGGCATGTGGAGAGGACAGAACAGCCTTGACCTAAAAAGCAGTAGGTTTCAACATTACAGCTAAAATATTCAGTTATTATAGGAAAGAGAAATTAAAACATTTAAAAAACTGAACAAATAAAACTTCTACATTTGTAAAAACAGGAGCCATAATCTAAATTACTATTGTTTGGAAGCAGTATGGAAAACAAGTATTCTGTAGCTTTCTACCCCAGCAAATTGCGTGATTTTTGACACCTTTTTAGGAGACATCTGATGGCTGGAAACAAGACTCTGGATTATATGACATGCTAGTTTGATCAAGAAAGGCAGTTCTCCTGGAAGAAGAGCCAAGCAGAAATTTGGATGCCACTCCTTCCCACTGGCCCAGGAAACACTGTAATCCACTAACTTGGCAGAGCAAACCATGTTCAGCTCCTCACTCCTTGATGCACCTGTACTCCAAGCATCTGCGCCACCACGCAGCTTTAGCTGATATTTATTGGTATTTCCTGTGCCTGTGTGAGGAACAAAAATCCTTCCATTTTATTGAAAGATCCATCTTTTCAGGAATTAGTGCTACAACTTAGGCTAATACTTGGTTGACTGGAAAATTGGTTATGTTTATAATACTTTTTAAAACTATTGAGAAAAAGAGTATCAGCATGAATTAAAAAAAAAAAAAACAAACTATAAACCTGGCTTCTAGAGATGGTTGGCTCTTAATCTGTAATTCCTGAAAGGTGCAAGTTCAGTAACAAGAGGAAATCTCATGTCTGGAACCAGAGAGAAGTTAGGAGTATGCTTCCAATTAGGAGATTTACAAAGAAGCCTTCTGGGAGCCAGCAGAGTGGAAAGTGTGCAGGAAAAGGAAGAATCTCTTACTTATAACAAATATTTCCTGTAAGTCTATTTACTTCAGGTCAGTGTAAGCAGAAGATGGAAGACAAAGCTACAAAACTAAAAGACACAATTACAAATTGAGAGTGTCCATGTTTCTCACTTTCCAACACTGTCGGTCTGAAATGCTCCCAGGTGTGCATCAGCATTCTCCTTCCAAAAGTTATGTCAGTGAAACAAAACATTTTCTTTTAACATGCAAACAAACAAACAAACAATATTTTAATATGGCAGCTTTTAAACAGCCTGATATTCTAGTCAGACTGCTAAGAGGTCAGACACCCTGAGTTACCTGTGAGCAAAGTGTACATCCCTTCTCATTGTTCCTCGCATTTTACTAAGACCAAGAAAAGTTTTAAAAAAGCTATTTTTATTTGGGAGAAAAAAATATTAAATTCTCTTCTTTTCTTTTAACTATTAGTGCCAATGCCAATTTATTCAGTGTCCTGTATTATATTCCAGTGTCAGCTTGCACGTGATGACTGACACTGAAGCTGAGAAAAGGTCCACGCAGCCAGTTTTTAGGAAAATCCTAAATTCTCAACTATAGTTATGTGAAGCTAAAAATGGTGCCAGTCTGGTTCCTAGGAAAACAACTAATAACAATTCTTTGCTTTTAACTAAAAAGAAAGAAAAGTTTTCTGCAATTTTGAATGTTTAACAAAGAAGGAACAGAAAGCTCAAGGTGAGGAGAACATTACTCGCTCTAAACAATTTGTTGTGTAGAGTAAAAAGGATTGCCTAGATTTGCCTACTGTTGTCAGGTAAATGATAAGAACAGGATGAATCAAGATAACTTTCAGAACTCAGGTTTTTAATTTATGTTCTATGATTAAAAAAAAAAAGGAATTTTGATTACTTAACCTGCTTGCACATTCACAATTTCCAAAATTTTGAAACGACGTTAAAATAGTTTCCTGACATATGTGTTTTCTAGCTTTCCTAATGTAAAAATAAACTTTTCTTCTCATAATGGTATTGGCTTTTCCAAGCCAATAGGAATTTCTTCTTTTACCATTTTCTTCATCTATAATTAAGGTTTTCTATAACACACAGGATTTAAGATATACAGAAAATGGCAGAAATCACTAACAAATATTGTCCACATTTTCTCCGTTCTTTTCATAAGCACTGTAAATTCCTTCAAAGACTAATGTACATTTAGGAAAAGTGCCATAGCTCCAATGGAAACAATCATCAATGTAAAATTTAGCATGTGCAAAAAAACCAACAGTCATACTGTTGATATTGAAAAGGGAGAAAAATGCCCATGTAACACTGCTGTAACACTGTGCAACTCCAGTAGAAGAATCAAAAATACAGCATTACACAAAATTGTATCGGCACAACAAATTTAACTGCGTTCTTCCGGGAATACTAAAGTCATACATAGGTTTTAATTTTTAAAACTATTTTGTGAAACTAAACTTATTCATCAGTATGCTCCAAGGCCTATGCATTTTCATGCCTGTGGGAAACAAGTGCTTATATGATCAAGGTCTCCATCATTATATTAATATTAATCTATGGGTAACAATGAATTTTCCGCAGTGAACAGTGAATATCAATTTTCATCAGTGAACAATCAGTGACTGTGTGGCCTGTGATTACATTTTATGAAATAGCAATTCTTTTGTTTTGATTTTGTACAATTTTGAACCTGGATCCTAGTAATTGCTTGGGGGAAGGAGATTATGCATAAACTCTGGGTTCCAGCTTGTCTCTGAAGTCAATGACAGCTCAAAAGACACTGATCTCAAAATTAACAACCGACCAGAAGGAAAACTGGAGAAACCCCCCACCATTCTGAGGCAGAATTTCCACTTTAATTTGTGCATGTGAATGAACACTGCAGTGTTATGCAAGGCACAGACTCTCTCCTCTTCGGAAGTTTTCTTTTACAAGCAATGACACCAAGAAAATAGTAATAAGGCACAAGCAGCCAATGCAGACTTGGCTGGTGCTTGGTTTCTGACTTGAGAAGCATCTGTAATTGCAAACAGGTATCTGTAGTGTGAGATCCTCTCTTACTGAATGCATAAATGTTGTGTGAGACTTAACAGAAAATGATAGCATGCTAAGAAAGATAAAGCTCTCAGATCTTAAAGATTTGTTGAGCAACAAACATATCTTGCATACTTTTAATTTCTTTTTCACTGCATACTATTTCTAGCTACTTTGGGATTCTGCTAATCGTTTTCTCTCAACTCCATTTTGTTTCACTTCCTCGCTTTTCCAAGAAGGTTCAAATAAAACCTAAGGTTGACAGGTAAGAATCACTCAGCTAAAATTAGTAAACTAAGTGCCATGTCCCGTGAGTCACAGCATGCAACTCTCATCCACCTCTCTTTGAAAGACCAGATAACAATGCCATGCCCTAAGTGCACAGGATCAAAGTACAAATACCCACTTGCCAAAATACTGCTTTGGAGTACTACACCTACTAGCAGAGTCCTACACTCTGTAACCAAAACATAGTTAAGTGAGCTGCATTGAAATCATAGATTTGAATGTAAGGCAAGTTGGTTTAATATTTAACATAGTAACAAACATAGGAGAAATGAGAGGTAAGCAGGAATATGTTTAACTCTTCTTTTTTTCAGTTACTAGACCTCAAATCAATAGTATCCTATTATGGATAAAAAATTAATTAAGACGTGAGCCCGGTTCTTTGCACGCAAAAAATGGAATTTCCACAAAAAGGGTAAATGGAACATCACTGGTATTTTTGTTGGCATATTTAAATTAATTTTCTAATGAATAAGTGAGTTTTAGTACTTTAACTTTCACTGTGTCTGGTGTTAAAATTATTTGTTAAGAATTAGTTTTATATGATACTACAAGTGAGAGTTCTATGAAGACTCATAATCATTAATTCACAATGTTTTATTCTGCAATTATTTAATCCTGGAATTTAAAACTGAATACAGCGTAAAGGTATACGTAAAGATATTCTGATTGTTAGTAAGTACACCAATAAACCATATTTTACTTATATTTTTTAATGTATTTCTAATTTTGAAATTACAAATAATACTGCCTTTTTAAGCAATAACATACTTTAAATTCAAATTACATTTCTCTGTATTTTTGTAACAGACACTTTTGCATTCTAGTGAAGTGTAAAATGAGAGGTTGGAAGAAAATCAAAACCAGTCTTTTTGTACACAAAACTCTCAATAGCTACACTTTGGATTTATCTACATGGTACAGCTACAGGATCAGGCTCTGACGGGATATTACCAAAGCTGGCTAAAATTAGACACCATGAGCTTTAACTTGGGTTCAGGGACATGTCAGTATGTATCACCACTGTGCCTGCTGTCGCCTGCCCACAGGACTTAAAAGACCCTGGTCGTTTCAGGGAGAAAAAAAAGAGAAGAAATAAATATGAATGAAATCTTACTAAAATTCTAGGTTTTCCCTTATTTTTTTCTTTTTTTTCATATAATTCAATATTCACAGCATGATAGAAATAAATAAAAAGACAGAGTTCAGGCTTTCACAATTTACTTGATGGCGGACAGTGGTTTAAAGAGATGATAAAATTATATTTAAAGACTACAATTGAAAATATGGTGAAAAAAATGGGCTCGATCCAGCCCTGGGAGCTGCGTGTGGAGAGGTCTTCTGAATCAGATGGCCCCGTGTGCCTCAGGAGTTCACCTGTGCAGGCTTGAGGCCACAGTGGTTATTGTACTGTACACAGCCACTCTGGTGTCTATCAGTCGACTCCCACTTACCTCCACTACACCCAGGAACGAAGGGGTTTGTGGAGCTTTCCACAAACCATTTGTTTTGCATTTTGTACACTCTCCCCAATAACAAATAAAGAAATTCCTGAAAAATGGAGTCATTACGTCATCTTGTAAACTACCTATTTTGCAGGCTGTACTCTCGCAACTGGAAGATTAAACCTTAGAACAATAACCCAATTATGAGCTAAATTTACATTCAACTGATGAAAAATGATCCAGAACCTGACAAGAACAATCTTTGTTCACAATGTTTAGCACAAGCAACACTTGACAGCCTAAAATGTATGAGCTATATAAAAGATGACATATGCTGCACTGCCCAGCTACCAAGGGCACCATGCTCCAGGTACTACACACGTACAATGGGAGTGTTCACCACATCCTGAGACTAAACAAACCCAACAAAAACCAAGGCACAAAACCCTCTGCAGATAAAGAACATGATCTGACATTAGCTCCTAAACAATCAGGGCAAGGAGGATGGCTAAACAAAGTCCTATTATATGGAAGGAAAACCACTGCAATTAATAAAATCAGTCGTCAGGACTTGAAACAAATTTATATATTTGCTGAATAGATATGAGAAATTGCTCCAACAATTCTGGCCAAACCTTTGCAAAAATCTCCAAACTCTACTTCATTCAGGAAAGTAAAATCTTGTGTGCATTTGGCCAGTAATTTTAAACAATTCCACATTTTACGAACCAAGTTCATCACTGGTGTGAGGCACATACACCTTGCGTAGATTAATTTTGTTTATAGCTCTAGCTAGCATTTGTAACAACCTGCATTATGGGTAAAAGACATCTTTATACCAATCTGGATCTAGCTAAAGAGTCATTTAAGAAGAAAATCAGAAATTTACTGAAGACATCTTCATCATCACCTTGTCCCTCTTTCAGAACTTTTAGCTTGGACTGATTCACACTGCCTGAAGTCTTCACACACTTCCAGAGATAAATGCTCTGAAAGACTGCAGAAGGCAGTTACTATGAGAACTAGTTACACATATGTCCAAAATTTGCGAACCTTAGCTGACTGAAGTTGGGTCTTCAATTTCAAAACATGTCTCCTAATTCTAAAATTCCCCCTCGTTCTCAAACTGTGAAATGAGACAATTTGCTAACTAACTACATCATGCAGACATCTACAAAGACATTTAGATGCCTAAAATTAAGAAAACATCTTCAATGTTATCTTTTACCTATTTCCTTTTGAAGTATTTTATTCTAACCCAGCGACTGCAGATGGCACAGTTCAGTGGTCCCCAGGCTGTGGTGCACTGGGAGAAATGCACAATAGTCTAGATGGAGCCTGAGCCACTTCAAGGTGAGTTTGAGGCCAAATTCATAGTCCATCCACATGACATGGGGATCACCACATCACTAACAGCACCCAGTATGTTTTATTTACATGCAGGCAGAAATACCAAACACACTTCACAGCCTTTCACCATCTCACTCGCTTTTGAGATGACCTTAGGCCAATAACATGATCCAGGCTCTCCCGCCGCAGAAGCCTTGGGTCATCCTGAACAGCCCCTTCTCCTCCCTGCTCCAGTGCAGGAGGAAACCCAGGACACCTGAACAGTAGATGCCCAGAGAACGCCTGCTGCCTGCAAACAGCATGGACACACAGCACACAACCTACCAGTCACAGATTGCGTGCACAGCGATTCCGGTCATGAAATTCTTGTCGCTTCAATAGTGCTCATTTTTCTGCCTGAAAAGTTATGAAGCATTGCTCTGGCTCATACTACAGAAGGACTAAGTCAAACTACTAAGAATTTTGATTTATGGTGAACAAACTCAATTTGGTTTTTTACATTTATATTTAATAGCTGCAAGCGCTTGCTCAGATGTAAAACAAAACAAAACAAACAACACCTTCAGAGGTAAAATACCCTGCAAAATTTTTGCTAGAAAGCTTCAAACTGTCAGTATCTTCTAGCACATCACCAAAGTTTTAAGACCCCCACGCAGCATCCACAGACTCACAACTCCCCTTATAAAGCTGACTTCAACACAAGACAATTTCCATCACATTATCCAGTTCATGAGATGGAGTGGAAGAGTAATTTTTCTCACTGAGACCTTTGCTACTGAACCCGATACCAAGTACCAGCTGCAGATGCAGAGAGCACCATCCATAGCACAACCAACAGAGTTATCAACACAGTCACTTTTTTCCCCACTCACTAAAACCAAACTCACCATCAGCAAGATCAAGTGCTCTTTGTTCAACTACCTACCCCATGAACCATTCCCTTCCCTCCCTTCTGCATGCAACTATCTGGTCAAAGCAGGGAGGGTTTGTTTAGGCATGGAAAAGCTGGCATTTTAAGGCCATAAATCCACAGTGGGAATTAATTAATGCCATAAATCCCATAAAAGTGGGAATTATTCTGTGGGCACTTCCACTTTTATACAAAATATTAGTCAGCAAACAGTCTACTTCCCTAAACACTTTCTGTAGCACACTCAAGAGCGGTTGGTAATTTAAAAAAAAAAAAAAAAAAAGTGGAGAGATGCCAGGACCTTCATAGTGAAGGATGAGGAACTAGAATAACCCAAAGGAGTGCAACCTGAACCACAAACTGGCATTTCCCCTCCCATTTTCCCCCCTTCTGACACCTGTCTCATAATTCACCCCTAAAGAATTAAACAATTTCCTACAAAAGCATGAGAAATAAAAAAAAAATCAGTGTTATCTAGGATAGGAAAGCATTTTCCACTCTTTTCTACCACAATAAGATCTTCTTAAAACTACAATAAATAGAATTACTCCTACAATACAGAGACCATGCCAGATGATTCCAGGTTAAATCATAAAACCAACCAGCACCAAATTAAAGTTTTTCACTCCTTTTCCTCTTCTCAAGCCGCTACATCCCTAGCATCTGTAAAGTTCAGAGAGGACCAAAAACAAATTCCCAAAGTCTGCTGGTTTCAGGATAAGCCCCAAAAGACACACAAAGTTTCCCAAATCTTTAACACCAGCATTTTACAGGAGGGCTGCTGTCTGGAGCACACGAAAGGTCAGGAAAGCGCACCGAAGCTCCCCATCATCCTTACCACGGGCACTCCCACACCTATACTTCCATCCTTTCCCAGAAAAGAAAGGAGATAGGCCTCTGAGCAGCCCCGAGGGAGGGGGAGAAGGCGAATACCCCACAAAGTGCACCGAGGGAAGTTATCTGCAGACCCGGCTCCACACACACAAAGCTGCCCAGAACGCCAACAAAAGCGAGTCCCTCGCCAGTTCGAATTCCCCGAACCGCCGAGTCCGGCACAGTCCCGGGAGGGCCCTTCCCTGCTGGGGGCAGCGAGCGCGCTGCTCCCGGAGGGCGCGGGGAGCCGGGGAGGGAGGGCGGGGGAGAGAGGAGAAATCGCCCCCTTTTCCACCCAGGCCCTGCCCCAGAGCACACGGGGGAGGCGAGGAAGCCCCCGGGGCTATGCCGGGGGACGAGGCGATCCCGGGCCCCCGGTGCCCCGCCGGGCGGTGAGGCCGTCCCGGCCGCGGGGGTGGCACCGCCCGCAGCAGCCGGGGGAGGAGGGCTGAGGCTCAGAGTTCACCCTTTCCCCGTCCCCTCCCCTGCCCCCCGCGGGCACGGCAGCCATGGCCCCTCGCCCGGCCTGCGCGGGCCCCGCCGTCTCTCTCCTGTGGAGCCTCGGCGCTGTCGAGCAGCTGCCATTACTCGGGCCAAGACCCGTCCTCCAAGCAGGCATCCCCCTCCCCAGCGAGGAAATGCGGCGGCGGCGGGGGTGTGTGAGCGAAAGGAAAGCGGGGGAGAGTGGGGAGCAAAGCGGTGGCCCCGCGTGTGGGAGGAAGCGGGGCCGGGGGGTGATGGGGCTGAGGCCGGGCTGCACCACACCCTGCCCGGCCTCGCCTCTCACGCGAGTCCCCGGCTCCCCCGCGCCCTGCAGGCCCGCGCGGAGCGCTGGAAGCGGCGATTCTCTCCAGAGCGCCCCTCTCCCCACCCCACCTCCTCCCGCCCCGGCCCCGGGGCTGGCTGCAACTCGGCACGGGGGAACGGGGGACCCGCCGCCGCCTCCCAGCCGAAATTCAACCGGGGAAGGTGTGGGGACAAAAATAATCGCCGTTAATAATCACACGCGCTCCGCCGCCGTCCCCTTCTCCTCCTCGGTTTCCAAGCGGGCTGCCAGATAATCCTGCCCACTCCGAAAAATGAAATAATAATAATAATAAAAAAATCCCGCCTTCCATCTCCCCCCCGCAGCCCCACACGTTTTATTATTAAGTATAATTGCTCCCCCCTCCTGATACGGCACCCCGCGGGGAAGGATTGCCCCCTCCCCTGGTGCCCAGCCCTTCCCCTGTCCCCTCTCCCCCATCTCCTTGGAACAGTGTGTACATGATTTTGTAGTTTTTTTTAAGGCGCCATGTTTATAATCCTCCATCATATTTAAAAAAAAATCCACCCAGCATGAGAAACGGCGTCTCTCGCACCCCAAAGCCAGGGAGGCAGACACAGAAATATCCACAGGGCTGTAAATTCACCCCCCCTCCCGCACACACACCCCTCCTCCCCAGACTTAAAAGTCTCTCTCACCTTGTGCTGCTGGCGCTGCTTCTGCTGCTGCAGGGGGGGAGAAGTTAAGCCAGGGGAAACTTTTCAATCCCTTCCCCAGGCCGCTGCTGCCTCCTCCTTCCACATATTTTTCCCCTCAGAGTTTTATTGTGTCTGAATTTTCTCTCTCTCTCTCCTCTTCTGTCTGTCCACAGTTCAGGTTTCTGGGGTAAACAGGGTTTAGGATGGTGCTAGGGATATTTGGGAGAAGGAGAACTCTAGTGGTGTCTGCTGGAGTTGCTGTTTGTTTCTTTTATTATTTTTTTTTAATAATACATTTGAAACGGATCTTTAACTATTTATTATGTATGTATTTTGTCACAGTCTTAGGTCTGGACCCTCTTTGTTGCAGAGGGAAAATGTGGTGCTTATCCGGTCTTGATACATGGAAATTCCTCCTATCATGAAGTCCAACTTGGAGAAATGACAGATAATGTTTCTGAAAGTAGACACTCACCTTGAGCAACAGAAATTAAAACATAGAGAATCAGCGGTCTGTCTCAGAGTTGTCAGTATGTCGTGAACTGTAGATCACAGAATCATAGAATCATTTAGATTGGAAAAGACGTTTATTATTATTGTGTCCAACTGTTAGCCACACTTGCACTGCAGGGTTGGGAAATATATAGTAATACAAAATACGTAACTTTATAGGAACATATATATATATATATATATGTAAGTAGCAATAAAATATGTACATTTTATACTGTTTTTTATGGAGTGTGAGATAAATATGAATAAATGTCTAGGGAAATATATTCTAAAGTTTCTGAAATGCTTCAGGAATTATTAATGGATAAGTAACACACTTCACAATTAATTAACTTGACTAGAAATTTACTTGTATTAAAATATACTGTAAGCTTAGTTCTAGAAGCATTTATTCATGCAAAAAAATTGAGTCATATGAGTAGTCATTAGTATTACTAAAATAGTAGAAGGAAATAGTAGTGCTAATGTTGAAAAAGATGCATCCATTGTGCCTGGTCAGTCAAAGATTAAACAGAGTTTGCACACTGAATAGTGAAAGTTTCTCCAGTGTGCCCAATAAATAAGATTTCTAGTAGTGTCTAAACCCACACAGTTTCTTTGAGACTGCTGCATCAGTACTTTGCATCCACTTTGAAAATAAAATGCAAATAATGGTTAGTTGCACAGCTGTGATAAAGTCTTACTTCTATTATGCATTTAAATATGAAAGAACATTTTACATTATCTAAAATAAATAGATAGGAAAGAAAGTGCTGGTAATCTGCTTTCAAAGAGTGCTTGAGGCTTTGGGCAGATACCCAATAGTGGTACTATAATTTATTAACTGCATTATATTGCTTGTATTAATAAAAAGCAAATGAAATTTACAGGCAATTTTTTAAGTAAAAAGGGATTTACCGTCAATACAATTACAAAAATACTACCTTATTTTAAGCATTTATTTGTGATGTTTGGCTGTGATTTCGTTAAGGCATGTCATTTTCAAAAGAAGTTGATAGAAATATATGCCAAGTTTCCATGGGATATTGCTGGCTTGCCTGTCTTAGCTTTCTTTGAAACCTTTTCTGTTCAAATTGCATCTGAGCTATATTTATATATAGGGGGGAAAAAAAAGAAATTGGAGTCGCTTGAGTTTCTGCTGTTTCTACCATGCAGTCAAGCCAACAGCTCGGCTCAAGCCGGCGTGGTTAAGGCACACTGATGTTTGCATCCAGAATCAGAGGACAAACAAACATAGCTAGCAGCCACATAACCATTTTTAATTCTTCACCCCGAACAGCCAGGTATCCCCAACAACTGGGTCACCTGGGGGGATTTGCCATAACTCCAGAACAAAGCTCCAAAGCCAGTCTCAGCTTCTCTAGTGAAAGATTTATTGCTCTGCCGCAGTGCCTTCTCCTTACCTATGTAAATATTTATTTAAGGCAGAAGTTCAGCTATCTTCAGCATAAAGAGGTTTTAGCCCTTTATCTCTCACAGGACCCATAGAAAGCTGTCAAATAAATATTTCGGCCGCAGTTTCAGCAGCATCGATGGAGGCACATGGAGGGCAGAAGCCTTATGGCTTGCCTACCATACTGGTTTTTACCTGGAGTCTACCACTTGCCAACCGTCTCCTGTACTTTACATACTTATAAAGGCTGGTCTGGACCACCTCCAAATATTTGTTTCAGGATACAAATATTTGATTTTGGAAAGAACAAGGTATCCTAAAGCAAACATGTAGGGAGTGTCTGCAACCATAGCCACGTTACCTTCTCTGGGCTGGTGGGCAATGAATTAAATCAAGCGTGGAAAGACGGGCATAGAGCTTATACATGGGTGTTCATGGGCCTGGTTTGGGGATATTTTGATATCCTCATTAGGTCCCCTGAGTAACTGTTTGCATTATGTAGCCTTCAGATCCACGTTGAAGGATAAAAAGGATGCATTTTTTTGTCTCGTTTTGACTTATTTTTATGTGAATTGTGAAGACTTCTCAGTGCTCGTCAGTGTACAGCTTTGAAGCCCGGCTAGCCGGGCTGGGCTAGTCCCGACTCCTGCGTTTATCCGCAGTAGTTGGGTGTCTGACACGAGCCCTGCGGCGGATCCCTCCCGGCCATTCACTTTCACTGGGAGCGGGGGCCGGGAGCGCCGAGCCCGGCAGACAATGGGAAGGAAATCCCCCCTCCCCCAGCCGCGGCCGCGGCGGGTTTCCTCATCGGCACGGGGAAATGTTTGTTCCAACAAAAAGCGGGCTCAGGGCCGTCTCCAGCCCCCCTTCCCCGGGGCGAGGGCGGGGGCGGTGCGAGGCCGCGGGCCCGCATTTCCTCCCGCCCGGCCGGGAAGGGCCCCGGCAAGGACGAGCGGGAGCCGGGGCTCTGGGGCAGGGCCGGCACCTCTCGGGCTCCGGTGGCTTGGTTGGGGAAAGAATTTGCTGGTCCAAAAGGTTAATGGTGAGGGCTCAAGTCGCCTGCTTGCTTACGTGGTTGTGGGGAGAGAAAACGCACCACTGCGTCAGTGTTAGAAAGAAAACATGATAAAGTTACTTCCTTCCGAGTAGAAAGTACTTGCCGTAGGAATACATCGGTCTGCC
The DNA here is from genome assembly GCA_013398115.1 of Falcunculus frontatus. Classification (NCBI taxonomy): domain Eukaryota; kingdom Metazoa; phylum Chordata; class Aves; order Passeriformes; genus Falcunculus; species Falcunculus frontatus. The sequence continues at coordinate 3,366,490 of VZRV01001518.1, read as the reverse complement.
TGTGTGCTTTTGCCGGTAGTGCTGCACTGGTGTGTAAACAGGCGATTTGTAGGCACTGCTTCCCTTGGAAATGGACTTGGAGGGGGGAGAAGAAGCTGCATAAACAAGAAGCACAGAATTAGCATCATCCAGACCAAGAACATAATCTCTTGCCGTGAATTAAAGGGGATACCGGGCAGGTTCATGGGAAAGAAATCCTTTGCAGGTTGGAGACGCACAAACCATGACTTGGGAAATCCCTGAGCTGAACGCAGGCTGGGGCAAGAATACCTTGTGTCCTGGCTATTACCATGTTCCCCCAGGTATGTCCACTACATTTTTCAGGCAGGAGAAGACCAACACTGCCTAGTGACATGCAGACTGGTAAATATGCCTCTGTTTTCCTTTTAGATGATACTCTTCCCCTCATACTTTTCCAAAGATCGTTCTATTTTTAGTTCTAATACTGGACAACACAATACTGTGTGTTTATGATTTTTTATTCTTGCCGCACTCTTCTGCCATTCTCTTGCGTCAGTGGTACAACCATCTAACCTGCAGGTGAACAAGTACATCATTGCTGGTGGGTTCTAGGTACTGGGCTAGTACCATGAAATCATCCACTGAATGCTACCCTCAGGAGAACAGGGGGTGTTGTGTCCTCTGCATCGCAGCACTGGTGCTAGGCTAATGAATGCACATCCCTGCCTTCTCCAGGACTTTCTGCCATCTTTCTGGCTGAACCAAACCCACCCACTATGAGCTCAAGTCTTTATCTGGCTTTGTAAGATAGCTGTCTTGCTGGTGGTGCCAACCCACTTCAATGTGTACTTCACTCCCAGCTGCACTGAAACAAAAATAATTTGAATGTGTTTCCTGAGAGGCAGGTCTGCTGTGTTGTGATCACAGAAGTATTAATGCAGAAAATTAGTGTAAATTTTTCATCAGAACAAAGTTTAGCAACACAGTTTTCTTTGCAGTAAAAATCTCAGCAAGGCATTTAATTTAGGAAGCTGGGGGAAGGGAACAAAGCCTTAATAACAGCAGGCTCAGGAAATCCATGGAGCTGAAAACAGTTGGAGGATGGGAGAGTCTTAAGGAGAAGGTTATGCTGTTCCTTTTTTCCCCGGGTGATGCCTTAGGTTTTAGGCATTGTAAAGAAAATACCAGGCTTAAGAGGGGGGACGCAGAGCAGAGAACCCCCAATGTTTGCTGCTCCATGAAGCTGTCTGAGGAATGAGTTCAAGCCACCCAGAGGTGCTGTCCTGGCAGACTTGACATGATGAGGATTGAAGTAGACCCTACAGCAGCCAGGATCCTTCTTCGCTTTTCAGCTTCCCTCTCTTTGCTCTGTCCCTGACCATGTGTAGTGCAGGCTACCCACAATGCTCAGAGGAGCTTGTACAGGCAGAATTTCTAAAGATGTTCTGGGGTGTTTGTTGAAAACAGTACATTGTGGGGAGGTGGATCTTTGGTCTGACACCCTATGGTCAGTACTCACATGTGTGAGTTCCTTGTGAGTGTAACTGGTAATAAAAAAACCCACTCAGAACTATGTCTAGCAAGTATAGATGTAGACTAAGATACAAAAATGCACTTTTTTTTTCTTCACTCTGTTCTCTCTTTACATTTTCATGCACAACTGGGAATAGAGGTTTATCCTAAAAAGTTTACCTGTGAGTAAACTGACATATGTTTATGACATATGACATGACATGTGTTTACACCAGCATTATGCTTCATGAAAAGTGTATGCCTGATTCAGCACAGAGTCTGCCAAAGGAAATATAGCTCCATATTTTTTAACTAATTCTAAACAACAGAGTGAATTTGCACCAGTTTCACACTTTGTGGGGGGGAAAAAAGCTTTAATGTCAGCTTCGAAGAGTACATCAAATTTATCTCACAATGGTTTGTCCAGTGTTGGTATAATATAGGAAATAATTTGTATCTATGCAAAATAAATGCACAAAACTTAAATTTGATTTTAGACTGAAATAGCATTTATTGTTATTTTATGAGGATGCTGTGATTGGAGATACATCATTTGCCAGAAAACCTGCTGTGACTATGAGGAAATAAGTAGTACCTTTTGCTATTAAATAACTACAGAACTAGAACTTTTGTATGGAGACATTATAAATGCCATATTTGTAGGGAAATAATAATTACACTGCACATCATATTAAGTGCCAGCATAGAAAATAGAAAGGAAAAAACTCCTGTGTTTAAAGTAAGTGGAGTCCATCATCCCAAGACAGGGGACATACATGGATAAGGGAGGTGCATGCATTAGGAGTGTGCAGAGATGTTCAAATGCCTTTAAAACAGAGTTAGTTCATGACAAGCCAGGCTTAACCTGTTTTGGTCCAGCACTGCCTTTGAGCTAATTAGTGCAGAAATACTCATCTCTGCCCTTTATGTCAAAGCCTCCCATGTTCAAACTTGGCTTGTTACCTCCAAGGTTATGCTGGTCCTGGGCTGGTTCCATGCATTCATGTGGCGCTTCTCTGGGCTTAACAAGCCTTTCCAGTGTACAGACTTCTGTCCCTGTACAGAACAGAGACATCCAGATGTTTCTCAAAGAGAGAATGTGTTGACATTAGTACTTAACTGAAGCTAATAAGCCAGAGCTGCTCACCAGTTGTGGCTCTGTACAGCTTTTTCCCAAGCTCCGGTTTCCAGGAATGCACTGTTTTGCATAGCATTAGCTCCAGTCTCACACTGTTTATTTTTCCAGTTGCGATGCTACACGAAAGAGGCAAAATTGTTTCTGGAACAGAGCTGCTCTCAAATCTAGCACATTGCCTGAGCTAAAGATCCCTACCAGACTGAAGCTGGCCTGGCATGAAGCCATTCTTCATGTGCTTGGAGCTTTGATGTATCCTGATATCATCTGCAGCTTGACTGCACCTCTTAGAGATATCACTGATTGGCTGTACAGGATGGGCTTAATTAATAGCAACATTTGTGTCAGTTTTGAACCATTATGGTCAAGATGAAACCTAATGTAGGAACAAAAAAAATCCACATCTGTCATTCTGTGTTTCTGACACCTTATTTGAAAGCTTTTTATATTATCCAAAGTTAATACGTTGGATGAGATAAAAAGTAGTTTTGATCCATTATCACCAATTTAATTTTTGTTGCTTTCTGTGAGGAATCACCTTCTTAAAATCAATTGTTACATTCAAATCTAATTTTCCTTTCACTACCAATCTTCTTACACTGATGGAATTGGAAGAGAATGCCATGACAAGTTAACCAAAGTGGTACTTATACACTGAGACTGTTTGAAATTATTAGATTTGAAAAGAGTACTGGGACAAATAGATTGTGTATTGTTTGATCTTACATGTCATGTAGGATATGTGTTAAGTATAATTCACAAGTAATAGATTTTATTTACATGTTTGTCTATTTACCTATTTATCTTAGTTAATAGCTGCATTATGTTCAGCATATGGCAATGTAATCACTTTAAGATTTCTCATTTAAAGAAAAGAATTTATTAACACCCTATTAACTTTAATAAGAATAATGTGGGGGTTTGAAATATCTTGTAAATTTACCAGGCATACTAATCAAAAGTCATGGTTAGCTAGTAGCAGGGTAACTAATTACAGTTATCGTTGAAATAGTAACTTTAAATATCCTGCATTGCTGAACTTGAAAAGTCCACCTAATTTCCATGATCCTGAATAAAAAAAATAAACCATATTTTTACATCCTGTACGTGTGTGTCACTCAGAGCAATCTTGATAATAGATTTTCTGTTCAATACCTTCACTTAATAAATTTTTTAACATTGGGACATAAATCCATATATTTTATTTCTACTATTTGCATGCTTTATAGCCTCTTCTTAGTGCTGGACTAGTTCTAATTTTGTTCATTTTTTAACATAAAAGGAAAGATTTATCATCCCCATGTTTCAGTTCTTAACTATAGGTCATGCTACTTTTCATCTCAGTTTTATGTGCATGTTTTCCTTTCTGGGTGACAACTATATTGCATTCACTTTGGAAATGCTGTTGCCTTTGAATGGTTTAGCACAACTCCAAGGTGTTGGGGCAGACATACGGACATGTTTTTCTTTCTTTCTCCTATAACTCTCTAGAGATCTAGGGAATCCTGCCCAAGTGCCAATTAAGTAAGAGTTGTATTTATTTTTTTTACTTTTTAAGGGGGGAAAAAAGCGCTGCATATAGTTTCTTGTGCATTACATAAGATCAAGCTAAATGTGATGCGTCGGTACAATTTTAGAGTCGAAGCAATTTCTGTATGACTTTTTAAAGAAAAATAAAGCATAGTGTTAGTACTGAAATCGCTGGGTGAAATAAGCAGAAAAATTTTGAAATACTAAAAATAGAAAGAATTGTACTTGGAAAATGGATCAACAGAATCGATGTTACATAATCATTCTTATATTTAAAAATATTTTTCTTATGCTATTCAGAAAAGTTGCAAACTGGTAGGTGTACACATGGTAGAGAACAACACAGTTCTCTGTTGATAAAAACTCAGGTAGCTGCAAGGAGTTTACAAAAAAATTTAAAGGGGATCCTGTAATAAACATCAGGCAGCAAAGCATTGTAATAATTCTTATAATATTATTATTGGAAAAGGGATTGAACTTCCAGATGGATTCTCCATTTGAAAAGGGGGCAGAGTTCCCCCATCCTCTTAGTGCGCTGCATTTTAGAGTTAAATTCATAGTGCTTGATAATATAATAACAGGACAAATCAGCTCACACAAAAGTCTGTGTTTGAATTCTTATCCTGGAGTAATTTGTGTCTGTAAGAAAATTTTGCACAGGTTTTAAATGAAACACTGTATCAATTAGTTTACCAAGGTGATCATTCACGTACAAAGTTGTATTTGCTTGCAGCTACTGAGCTGTGAGCGTATGAGGATGTAGTACACATCATGCATTTAAGGAATAAGGAAGATAATATGTGTCTTCTTAAAATCAAAGGACTCATGATTACTCTAGCAGGTGATCAAAAATATTAGGAGAGGCAAAAAAAAATTGAACTCAAAACCCCTCTAAAACTAAAACACAAATATTTTTTTAAATAGCCAGAAGATTCAGATTGAACCATCTTGAAATATTTTATGCACCTGTAGGGATTTCTGAAGAGACGAATGAACCGTTTGTCAAGCTGTAAGCACTGTCCAGTGTGTATGAACAACACGTTCAAGCAAGGACTGTAAGAATAAAATCTTCCCTCTCTTAGGAATTTAGTGACTAGGAATGAACTCAGACTATCCTTGTGGTAGCAGTATGGCTGCTGATCACCTTAATGTATGGGAATTCTGGGGTCAAGTGTCCCAAATTTGTATCCTTTTTTGTATTTTACTGTTTAGTAAGGCCACCTAGATGAGAGGTAACACTGGTGCTAGCAGTGAACTTCTCCTGCCTTTTTATTATTGCAGTGAAATTGTTCAGATCCCCCAATGGTAAAAAAGAACAGATTTATGCACACTATATTAAAACATGATGTCCACAGGGAAAAAAATTATAAACTACAAACACCTTGCAGAACACTAATTGAATTGTTAAACTGCGTTATTTACAAGCATTTTCATTCAGTACCATGGAAATCCCAGGCTGAGGAGATATGGGGAGGTATGAGCTGTTTGTAAGCAATTAACTTGCCATGAAGCAATGGTGGCAATTTTGTTGGAATGTCTTCATGGAAACAAAGTGTGATAAGGAGACATTCCTTCAGAGGATTGGAGTCTTGATTATTTTTGCCTCAGTTACTAGATTTGCGTGACACAATGCAGACTGACAAAATTCTGCTCTTGAGTTCTAGCAAAACATTCCTGGGAGTATTTAAGTCAAACCTGAACTCATTATATATGACAGCAATGTATCTTTTTTGGGAATACCTGTTCAACTATGATACTGAAAAATATAAAAAAGCCTTTAAAAATTGGGAAGCTCATAAGCTGCTAAAAGTGTTAACAAAGAGATGCTTCCAAGCTTTCCCACAGATGGCCCCTTCTTTAAAATAAAAAATAAATTTAAAAGATCATTCTTCCTTAGAGAAACGAAGAATAAAGACCAGAGTTCTATGGCTACAGAATGTAAGACATGTAGTTTAGTAACTCTGAAAGGAGCCAATGGTCATGTTGGGTAATTAGTTGAACATGAACTTGTGTGTTTAATGAAAGGAGAATATTGTTGCAGTAAGTAAGGTAAGGTAGAAAGGATTACAGGAGGTGTAAGGAGTTGAAGACCAAGTTAAAACTAAAAAGCCTTTGCTACATTTGAAGCAGTAGGTCTACAGGAAAGTTTTTACACAATTGCTTTAAGGTTTAGATGCTGTATTTGGACATTGTTGTTGTAGCTGAGACTTTAGAAGGAGATAGCAAAGAATAAAATGCCAGAATAAAATGACCTCTGTACAGTTTTTTAATAGAAGTTTGGTTTAGTATTTTGATCATAAGCAACAGCACACTGTCTGATGAATAAATGCATAAAATGTGTCCCTCAGTGCTATCTAGCCCTGGCAGCAACCTACACAACATGCCTTACATTCAGGTGGCTAAATACTTTTTCCTCCAAAATACAATGTTCGTCTCTAAACAGCCTATTGGGAGTAGTGTCTGGGTTGTAATGCCCTTAAATCTGGCTTGGCTTTTTTTTCTTCTTCAAAAACCATGTTAACCATTTAACAGAATCTGTGCCCATGTGCCAGTGCCTGTGCTTGGACCTTAGCACTCCTTTGTTTATCACTACAGACATTGCTTCTTTATTATACTGCCTGCACATTCACATTAATAGAAATAACTATGAGTTCAGTTAATCTTAAGAAAAGTTAATCTACACACACAGACAACCCTAAAGTCAAAGCAGAATTCCAATATCCATTGCCCTAGACAAATAATTTTGTTGCTATTAATGTGAGCAAACTGTTTGCTACCAGTCTAGCAAGCAGTGAGAGATTGATTGGAATGTGCATCCATGGAAATACAGTTTACAATTACTAGAATTAAATGTGTCATGTCTAGTGCCTGTTAGTGTGTAAAAGACATTAATTTAACTGTTTACTATTTAGTTGTCTTCATAATATACATTTTAAAAAAATTGAAAAGCTTACTTTCTCTGTATGGAAGGCCCATGATTTCCAAGCAATTAGGAACTTCTGTTTCTTAAATAGCTTTTTTAAAGTGTCAAGACATGCATGACTTAGCAAGCACAAATATATCTTAATATTTGAGCATACACATACAACCTGTCTTAGTTAACAACATCAGAAATGTTAAAAATAAATGTATAAAAATAAGTTTTCTAAGTCAGAAAAGTTAATACAACCCTAAGCTCCTCATAGCCTTTGTTTTGAAGGAACACAATGTGAAAAATGGAAACTAAAAAAGTAGGGCCTTTATTAATAGCAGCAGCTGTCACGTATTCATTTTTGTCTCTCTCAGGTATTAAAAATGGCTAAATAGAATTGATTAAACTTTGCTTTAGAGCTGACCTGGGAAGGAAGTAGCTATGACAGATTTCATCCAACAAATTACGTATTTTTTTAAGTTGAGGCTTATAATAAAAATGCTTGGAGATATTATACAGCATTCCTTCTGTGATACTATGAAATAGAGAGGGGATAGTGGAACTCTACTGCCATTTGTCATCTTAGAGCCATAGAAGCCATCTGCACTCCAGAAGACTATTGCTCAGCTTGCCTGTGGTTTGCAGGACCATATGTGTGAATCATTTAATTCAACAATAGAACACAGATCATACTAATTATTTCTGTTACACAGAGATATTATTGATCTTTTCCTAGTCCACTGTTTATTTTTGGAAAAAATATTCTGATTTTCAGACAGTCTAAATATTAACTGTGCTAGCATTTAGAAAGCACAACAAGTTGTATGTAAATTTCACTGGAATTTTGGAAGGGGCAATGGGGGAAAAAAAGGCATATGGTTCCCAACATCTTTTTCTAAACACATCAGTAGTAGTGTATGCATCTCTCATTTATTAAGGCCATGAAAGTTGTAGTACTTAGGTATATAAATAGAGGTATAACAGTATATGTTTAAAAAATCACAATTTTTTTGGCCATGAACAAATGTCAAATCTTTAAACATGGTGTGTTGGTAAAGAGACACAGAAAATTGAAGTTACAATTCCATTTTAAAATACCTGCTGAGAACCATTTGTAAATATGTAGAATTTTGAATGTGCTTTATAAACTATAGTAAGAATTCCAGCAAAACCAGAATTTCTAAGTACAACTCTGAGAGACCAAAAAAAAAAAAATCATGACTGATTTTGTTATGCTTTCATATATCCCCTGCATCTGTACAGTCAGACCCTCTGTTAGGCCACACTTTAAATCTCTGAATTCAAAGGTAATTTAAAGCCCTCTTGAAGTCAAGAAAATGTAGCTTGAATGTCGCCTTTAGAGCTGTTCTATTTCTTCTGTTTACATTGAAATCTAGCAAAATAATGTCATAGATTTTGAGGCTGTTTTTACAGGCATGAATACAAAAGAGAAATAGGAGCTCGCTTTTAATATTTTACAAAAATGATTTAGCAAGACAGAACAGGAAACTCCATTCTTTCTAGCAACTCAATAAATCACTTCCATGCTACTAAGTTTCAAAGATTACTGAAGGTCTCACTTATAAATGAGCTGGGCCTGCTTTCTTCCTCGAGAAATTTTTATAAATGCTAAGGTGAATGTGAGATGAAATAAACTTCTCTATGATATAGGAAGAGCCTAATCTGAATTCCAGTGGAACAGCGTGGAGAGAGTCTTCTGCCTTACACAAAGGAAAAGAAGTCACAAATCACATGCATCACTTACAGAGCCCATGCTGCTTCAGACTGCAGAGTGATGCTTAAAAGAGAAAACAAGCATAAGCCCATGTATCTGGGGACAGTAGTATCCATTTTCTGTCTGCTATGGTGTAGAGTTGGTGACAGTGAGGGCAGGAAGGACCTGAGAGTGATCAGCAACTGTGGAGTCAACAGAGACACCAGCGAAAAGGGAGGCCAGGAGAGTAATGGGGTTTTTTAACCAACCTTGCTGTCTTGCTTACATTCTATAATTTTTTCTCTTTTTCTTACCACTCTCAATATTGCTTAAGAGAGCACTGACTGTGTGAGTGTTCCATCGCAGAGAAGGACTTATGTGGACTTCAAGGGAAGAAGGAAGACACTGGAGGCACAAACCTTCATGTCTGAGTGGACATTGCACAGGAGGGGATCAACATTACGCTGGTGTGGCCTTGGTTGAGTCTAGAGTTTCAAATCTTAGAAACATTTGTCTGCAACTGGGTCCGTATTTTATTTTCTAAGATTTTTCTTCCCCGTGTATTTTGTAAGCTATCAAAAGCTTGAGGGGGGAGGAGGGAAGCCTTTGCGCAAAACACTCAGCCCTGTATATTTGTGCAAAATGTAAAATAGATGCCTGGCAGGCAAACATAGAGCACATACTGGAACAGTAAACTGGTGATTGCTTTCAAACCACTGCTTTCTACTTCACTGCACATAAATAAGATCATCCTAACCTCTTTCCTTGAGTTTGACGAGAAGAAAATCACAAGGCTTCCATGCAAGAACAGAAAAGCAAACTAAGAAAGATCATCTTGGAGAGAAAGGGCAGATGGGGCTCACTGCCAGAGCAATTGACCTTAAAGCACTGGTGCTCCCGGTTTGTGTGGTCTAAGATACCATTGTCGTTGCCAGCTCCAAAGATGAATAACTGTAACCGGGTCTGCATCTGAAAGCACTGCTTGCTCTGTTGTGGTAAGGCACTGCAAATAGGAAGGTGACCTAATTATACTGCCTGTGAATGGTTGCATGCTTTTCTATCAGAAAGAGGGATTTTATAATTTTGAGATATTGTGGGTTAACCCCATCAGAAAGCCACTCACTCTCTCACTCACTCACTCACTCACTCACTCACTCACTCACTCACTCTACCCCAGTGGGAAGGAAGAGAGAATTGGAAGGGTAAAAGTGAGAAAAAAGATAGAAACAATTTATTGGGTAAAGCCAAAGCTGTACACTCAGAGCAAAATAAGGAATTCATTCACTGCTTCCAGGGGCAGGCAGGTGTCAGCCATCTCTAGGAAAGCGAGGCTCCATCATGCATAACAGTGACTTGGAAAGACAAACAGCATCACTCCAAGTATCCTCTTTGTTCCTTCTTTCCCCGCTGTTATTGCTGACCACGACTCCACATGGCATGGGGTACCCCTCAGTCAGGTGGGCTCAGCTGTCCTGGCTCTGTCCCCTCCCAATCTCTTGTGCACCCCCAGTCACCGCTGCCAGCATGGGGTGAGAAGCAGAGAAAACCTTCGCTATGTGTAAGCACTGCTGAGCAATACCTAAACCACCCCTGTGTTATCACCACTGTTTTGGTCACAAATCCAGAACAGCACCAAAGTGGCTGCTATAAAGAAAGAAAGTTAACTCCATCCCAGCCAAAACCCATACGTGAGATAAAGTTATTTCAATTCATCGTATGTCTCAAATCCATTGAGAAGGGCATTCAGTAGCTTCCTTGCTAAATGGAATACCTACCATAACCATTGGACACAGGTGCTCCTCTGATCTCCCCATAAAGTTCCACGTTGACTCCTCCATATGTACAGATGCTCAGTCTGGGACTAGCTTGCTAACGAAGGGAAGCAGGGTCTCATTATGTCCTCCGTGTGCAGGCCTTTTGAGTGAATTCTTTAAAAAATCTCTTTGGAAGATGTGTTTCAGAGGTTGGTTCTATTTGTTGCCACCCAGGACACAGTCATAATTTTCTTTTTCAGCCACTATTTTATTTGGGAACATGAAGCTGAGAACAATGATGTTTAATTCTGATGGCTGGAGATTCAAATACTGAAGAAAATTGCTGTTTTCCTAGTTTTAAAACAAATTCAACCAATGACAGTACATTAATTTTGAGGTGGATCTTCTTTTAAATATTCTTATCTAAAATAAGTTTTTTAAGTGTTCTGGAGACAAAGAAGGAAAAATGAGAAATTCTGTTTTGGAAAGAGTGATGCTTTTAGTAATAATATTCATATAAAAATTATAGTGTAATGAGAGATTGCTGGAGGTGATGATGAACTTGAGGAGATGGGAAAGGAGACATAATTGCCGCCATGAAAGCTTTTTAAGAGAGAAGACTTTCAGACTTGGTGCATATCAGAAGTGGAAACAGCACATAATATTTTATTGAGGCTGGGACGTTGCTGAATGTACTCCATCTACTTTAGTACACATATCAATATGTAAATGAGAAGGAAATCAAATCTTGCTAAGGATACTGACACTTGTGCATTGGAATGTATGAATTTGCCATCTATGAACATATCAGTGCTAAAAAACCTGGGAGCCCCTTATTTGCATGAACATCTTAAAAGACTGTTAGTTTTTCCTACTAAGTTTCATTACAATTGTAGTTATAAAAATAAAATATAAAAATCCATTCACTATGTGGCTTTAAGATTTATTTCTTATATCTTGTGGGGATACTTAGGTAGTCTTTGTTGAATTCTTTTTCCACTCTTTGAAAGAACATGGGAAAGTTAAGGAATATTTGGAATTTCTGTTCAGGTCTGTAGATTGCTTGTCTTTCAAGGCTACTATCAATGTCAGTCCCATGATTTGGCCTGCAGTGCTGAAAAGGTTTTTTCTCTGTTTCTTCCAGGCACTGCCAGTGTTATACTAGATCAGCTGTTGACAACATGTATGGGAATAAAGTAATAAAGCTCAGTTTGGAAAAAATGGCAGTCCTGGTGAGAATGTGAGAACACCTCCTGGGTTTGTCAGCGCTTGCAGAGTTTGAACTGCCCCGGGGTGGGGGATCGGAAGGATCTCTGCTCGTGTTGTGTCCCTTCACAGCACTCGTGTCTGTCTGATTTGCTGGTGTGTGTTGCCAGCATCACACCTCTCAAGAATTCAGAGCTTGTTTAGCACAGATTTCCTACTTCTGCAGCCTGCTTGCTAAGGGGGAAATGCCGAATTTTTGAAAGACCGGTGTTGAAATGTAAGAAGTTTTTTACATTCATTTACGTGAAGAGGAAATGGGGCATTTAGTGAGGGCTTATTTGATTAATTTATTTGGTAATTACTGGGTTTTAATTGTTTCAGATTCTCACATGCCAAACTTATTGGGCATGCGAGTACATTTCAAATGGGGTTTTTACTTTAAATAGTGATTTTGAAAAAATTTGAAAAGTAGGGAAAAGGAGAGTACAAAAAGGGATAAATGATTCACATGCTATGTTTTCCGGTCTGAGATAAACATCAGAGAACAAACTCAGGCCCAAAGGGTATATGTTGGCAATCAATTCTGCTCAGCCAGACATTCATAAATATGATTTATTTAAATTGTGTGGTGTTCAATAAACATCTGAATCTTTATTTATACCTCTTGATTTGCCAAAATGTTTTGCTTAAAATCTAAGGCTATGAGGAAATATGATAAGGACTACTGTCACCATCTGTTAAAGGAGAAAACTTGACATATTTTTTGGAAGAAACATGCATATTTTCTTCTGAAAAAATATTGTGAAAGATTGCGTATGTCATGGTCAAGGAGCAAAAGGAATGTAAAAAATATTTTAACCTACTTTTTATAGGCAAGTAGCTAAAATAGTTGTTTCAAGAATGTAGTGGTGTTATAGAGAATTAATAAAGAATTTCTGTAATCTTCCATTACCTTTCCTTAGACAAATGTTGCAAGTGGAGACAGCTTCCTGACCTTTAATTTCTTTACCATAAGCAGTTTGTTATCACAAAAGTGGGCTTGTCTGTGCATGAAAGGGCTGTGTAATTTCAGAACATTATGGGGAAAAATTAGTGAAAGTAATTTTTATGTGAAGCAAATTACAAACAAGCAGGAACATGAATTTTTGGCACATTTTAGGAGACTGAACTTCAAGAGACTTGTTGATCCCTATTCACAGTGGCCCCTGTAGATATTTTTGGCTTTCTTTTGGCTTCGGTTCACTTTACTACTGTGACAGCTAAAAGTTATGTGTTATTTTAACTCTCAAAAGCCACGGAGGGATTAGGCCCACATAGCACTACATTCTTCAAGGATATATAGAGAAATTATTTTCCTTCCTGAAGGTCTTACTCTGTTGTCTTTAGGGTTGGAGAAAGAAAAGACAGGGAGAAGGGATATGATATGTATGTAGAAATATTAATTTAGTGTGCAACTTTAGTTTTGGTTCTTACTTGTATTTTATTGGATCAAATGTAAACGCTTATTATCGTTTTATTATTTTGTTTTACAATGGTTTCCTTCCCAAGCCCTTTTTGAAGGGGAAAAGGAAACTAAGGAAACACACAATCACATTTTGTTTGAGAGAGGAAGAGAGAAAAAAAAAATTGTTGTTACAAGTTTTGTAGAAACTTACAGGATGGAGAGAGGAGAGTCTGCAGAACATTTATTGGATGATCCAGATCCCCATTGCTACAAAAAACCACTGGAAGTGGCTCTGCTTGCTTAAGAACTACTTGTACCTATTGATAAACTTCAATGCTGGCACTTTGTTTCCTTATATCACATGTATTTGTAGTTTTAACTGCCAACGTGCTCTGCAAAAGGAACTGGGCTATCTACATATATAATAGGGCAGTTGGGCACTTAATTTTTTAAAAATGGTTTCCAGGTTCTTTAAAACCCAGAACACTCTGTTTCCCTTAACAAACACTATCCTTCAGCAAGGGATTAATCACAAACAAAGGAATAGTATTTGATAAATATTACATGTAGAAAACCAATAGGAGTGGTAAAATAACCAGCTGGTCCCATGGAATCCAAGCAATTACAACAGGAATATTTTCAGGGCTAGTATTGGTAGTTAATAATGGTTGCCTACAGGAATATAATACACCTTTCTATCACCTCTGATTGTTCAATCTGTTGTATCTGCAAACAATACGAATCCCATTGTCCTGCAAGAGACAAGAATCCCAGAAGCACCCCTTTGGGGGTACTACAGTGAGCTTGGAAGTAATAATAGCTTCTGAGAAGACACATCTATCACTACTATTCAGTTTGTGTTTGACTATCAGGAATGCAAAAAATATTGAAGTATTACAGGAGATTTAATAGCAGAATTACAGATGACGTACATATGCCTGACTTGGCTTAGCTTAGAGGAATTATAATCAATTTCCCAGTGAAAACATTTCAGTGTTACGCTTTTAGAAGCCTGTATTAATCATAACCCCTTAGGCGCCTCTGATACGAAGTTTTGGCATGAAGCAGTTTGCTTTCAGCTACACCTGTGCAATTCATCTGAGTCCGCTATGAAAGGCTTTTCTCATCTCACACTCACGTAAGTATGATTACAGAACTGAAAGCACAACTGAGAGCAATGAAACAGAGTGCTGATGGAATTGGAGCACGAAGACTTGACGTCTCCCTTCTTGAGAAGGCACAATACCTGGACAACCACACTGAGCAGCACCTTTGGCAGAACCAGCATATTAAATGCTTTCATTAAAAAAAATCTGATCATAATCAATTTTTATTTAGACTCTCAACTGTAGGATTAACGAGTTGCGTACATTCAGTGTTCTGCTGCTAGATTAGATGGTCTCTTCATTCCAAAGGGACTTGAAGTAATGGTGCCTTGAGGTTTTGTTGACTAAACCTGTCAGTCCTCTGAATGTTAAATCCCTTCAAAGGCTTACAAAAGGCACATCTGAAAACCTGGAAACCCCATTCAGTGTCCACTCTTAAAAATTTGGGTTCTGAAATAAAGAAGAGGTTGCTTGGTTTAAAACCTGCTTTTGTTTCCATTTAACTGAAAGGTAAATCTCTTACTGGTTGAAATGGGAACAAGAACAGATTCTTGATGTATTTTATGTCTGAGACTTGCAAGCTGTTTTGCTTCTGAACTATGGTTAAATTGAGTTATGCTCGTAGGAGTTAATTTTTCAAAGATAAAAAACCATACAATCCAAAGCTTTCTTTCAAGTTTTAGTCTGCATGTTCCTGGGGATTTTAATGCTGTCTTGGTTTAGTAAGTTATATGTATATATTTTTAAGGACTTAACATTTAAAAAATTCAGTCTCTAGATATATATTTATATGTTGTCTAATGAGACATTTCTATGTATATCTAGAAAATGGAGATATACCAGTTTTGTTATTTATGATTTAAGTCATGTGAAACAATTTTCAGAGGAAACTCATTTCCTTTGAAGAAAGGCTCAGCTGGCATGGGTTTCCTCTTGGTTATTAGGATTAAGAATAAAATTTAAAAAGTGAATCCTCTTATAATAGGGCCAGATCCTCAAAAGGTATAAATCATAATGGCTCAATGTAAGTAAAGCAAGCTCTGACAATTTACATCAGTTTAGGATTTGACCTTCTCGCCAGAAAATTATTTCTCTCAAGATCATACTTCCTATATTTGTCTTACTTTGTGCCTGGCAGAGAATTAATTAACACATAATTGCTTTGGTGAACTCAGGATAAAACTTCTCTGTTGAAGAACTCTATTCATTTACTGATTAACTTGCTTCATGGCTGAGTTAGTTCTGCAGGGTCATGCTGTACTAATGACCAGAGCACAGGAACGTTGTCAAACCAATGAGGACAAGGTAGGCTTGGAAGTATTCCAAATTCTGTTCAATTAGTCACTGAAATTTCAGCTTTGGGGACAGAGTTGAAAAGTAAGTTGAAGATCAAGTACTTAAAGAATTGGATTCCTATTCCAGATGGAGGGAGAGGGAGGGAGACATTACTGGCTGAGACTCAAAGAAAGATGAATTGAACAAAGATGTGAAGAAATAGGTTTTTTTTAAACTGCATAAAACATGTTACTGATGATTTTTCAAAGCATTGTGATTATTCTTTCTTTATTTTAATTCAATTTTGTTCTCTGACACTACCTGATAGTGCAATCTCTGCCAGTATGATGACCTGCATACACACAGACCATGCCTACATAAAGGCTCATCCAATCTAGATCAGATATTTTTAAGTTTCCTCTTTCTTTTTCACAGCCTAGATTTTATGCCACAACACACTACTATGTATAACCCAAAAAAGTGCTGTGTTTAAGACCCAAAACTTGTTAGGGCCAATGAGGGGTCAATTGCAAATACTCAATATCCCTCAGTGAGGTCCTGGAGACAGGCATGGTCTCTGGACACATCGTTCCAAACCCATTAGTGCTACTGAGATAATGACAAGTGAACTCAAAGGAAAATAGGCTGCTCAGAGCTTAGGGGAGACTGTGTTTTTCTCCTAATCTGCAGTTCTGTTATTGATTTTTTTCAGTAGCACTCAGCTGAAAACTTTCAGCAGGTGCAACACCATTCCAGCTTCACACAGGCTAATGCAATAGCTGGATTTCAAGAAACCGGGCAGAATCTTCCTAATTTAGATTTTTCATCCATTCTTTCTTAGGCTGTTGAGGATTGTTGTATCACATGACTTGAACTTGAATGGGAGATGCTAAACACATCACAGATGTAATTTTTAAAATAACCCTGGCTGCATTTTTTTTTTTTTCCTGGGCAAAAAAATTGATTTCAGCTTTACCTAATTGAATCATCTCAGGTAAATTAAATTCTATTGAAAGCTAAGTTCTATTTTTAGCTTTCCCATCAGTTAGTAGATCAAGTGAAAGCTGTACCTATGAGCTTATTTTGACCTGCCAGCTCGTGTCAAGGTTGCAAACTGTCTGGACTTCAATGTTACCTTGCTTGACTTCATAACAGTATGAAAACTCTAGGTTTTCTCCTATAAAGAGGAGAAACTAGTACTTCAATTTCTCACTGTCTAGAATCTGGTCGGTATTTTGATTTAATTTTGTAAGTGAGAAGTGATACTCAATTCATTAAGTTTCAAAGCTTTGTCAAAATGTGCGATAGAGAAAAATCATTAAAGTTAGGTGCTGTTAACAAAAAGAGTTTCGGCAATATGTGTCTAATACTGTAAGGACAATACAATTATGATTGAGCTGTAAAAATTTTGAGTACAATTTTAATAATTTTTTAGATGCGTATCATAATAATGTACAGTTTCAGCTTAATTACAATGACAGATAAAGGTTGATTTTTTTGTTTTGGGTTTTTTTTTTAACTAAAGTAAAGTAAATTTCCAGAAAAACAACCAACCAGCTGAACCCAACAAAAATTGTTTCTGGCATTGAACTTTTTCAATTTATTTTTTCAATCTATTTTTTTAATCATTCAGTAAAATTGAAACCTTTTATGTCTATAAATCCACTTTACTGCACAGCTGGACTCTGATATTCTGCTTATTATGGCAGAACATTTCTTCAGGAGTTTCTACATACTTCTCTGTGAACCAGTGAATGTGGTTGAAAACCCTGCCAAATTCCAGATAACAATATATAATAATAATAATATACTCAAGATCTTCTAGTAGATCAAGAGGAGATTGGACTATTTTTTCAATCATTTGTCTGCTTGAAGCTCTTTCTCGTGGAGCAATGAGGAAAAGATCCTGTTTCCCCTTCCCCTCCCACCTCCAGAAGACAGTTATCCATGAAGAAGCAGGAATCTTTGGTAGATTTTCCCCCTGCTCTACTGCAGTCACTATCACACCATGCAAACAACTTTCTGTTTCTAAGCTATAACAGATGCAGGTAAATGTTATAGACTGTGCAGTGACTGTCATCAGCCTTTGCAGATTACAGAATTCAGTTTTAGGAGAGGCTTTGGGGGAGGTGCCTGTGCTGCTTGTCAGACTAAAATCAATTTAGATAATGTAAGTCTTGCAACAAGCCCTGATAAAACGTGTAACAATTATACAACATTGACTAAAATTAAGAACTGAGACTAAAATGAGAACTGTTCTTTAAATTGATACTTATTAATGTGTTGGTGCTGTGTTTTTATGATGGGGATGGCATTAACTTAACCAAAGATTGGTTTACATTTGAGCTAGTTACAGTAGGCAGTGGAGAAGCAATTATTTTTGTCACTATGATCTAGGAATAAATTCATCTTGTTCTCCAGATAGATAACTGGAGTGGAGCAGAACATAATCCCAAACCACATTTTAACTCCCTATAAAAAGACACTGAAGTGACTTGTTTAGCTGTAAATTTCTACATGGTTGGTGCCTGAAGTTCGGTAAGATGAATACCATAAATCAAGGTTGAATAAAATCTTCTTATTTAGAGGTGTTCTCTGTAGAAAGTTCAGGGCTTTGTATGTGACAGTGCATTCCTTATTTTGCGGTCAAACGTCAAGAGACCAATACATTTCCTAAATGTCCAGAAGAGTGGGAAGAGACAAATCCTAAACCCTGCTGTAGCAGATACTCATTTTATGAAGAGTCAAACAACTCAGTCACACATCAGGGAAAGGTAGGCGTTGTCAGTAAAAATACAGATGACTTTACAAGTTAATTATATAAATAAAATATGCTGGAAATTTTAAAGCATAAAGTGGGCTTGCTCTTTTCTTTAATTTTTGAACTATATCTAGAACCCAAGGACAGAAGAAAACACACTTATGATTACTTGTGCAAGTAAACAGTAATCTGAAAAAGTTTACCATGGATATTGAAATACATATCACCAGAAATATGTAGATGCAGAGATAAGTAGAAGCCTCTTTTATTTCTTCCTTTACATTTATATATTCTGGAATTTTAATTCTCAAAAATATCTCAGATTATTAAAATACAGAGGTAACAATTTTCTCTTTGGAAAATAGAAAGAGAACAAGGTCTCTGGAATAAGTTATCCAGATTGTCCTTCCCTATGGGGCTGTGGGAAGTGATAGACAGCCAGCCCACATCAGTCTGGGCTTTGTATTGGACCAATCACAAGGGTGTTTGTACTGCAATTCCCCACTGCTTCCCCCCCATTTCCATTTAGCAATCTGCACTCTGTCCACTCGAATTTGTGAGGCAGGGGCAGTGCACAGTGATGTCACTGACTTTGTCACTGCATGTCCCCTCTCGGTCTCTCTGGCAATGAACAAAAGGAACTTCTCCAGAGGAGGCAGCAGCAGCTGTAGAACGGCTTCCAGTTGGAGATCTCTGGTAACTCGGGGAACTCCAGGTGCATTGATTACTGAGGCAAGGATCTAGTTTCCTGAGTGTATCCATTTACCTTGTTTACCTTTGAAGGTAATTTGTGTAATTCAGAATAGAAGTATAGAGCCCTATATGACAAAATAGTTTGGAAGTCAGTATCTGCCCTGGAACTGTATCTTTTTTTCCTCAGCAATCTCATAAACTGCCTTTTGTCATTACTATTCTACTGACCCTAATTTTTAATCTAAGGTGTCTCAAATCCCATCATTGCTGGTGTTTTGATGAAAAATTTGAAACGGGTAACTGTTTGAAATTCAACTTGTAGTTGAATCCGATTGAGAAGTTGATACACAGCCTTTCTCATGGCTTAGATAACTGTAGGAGTGGTAGTCCCAGGTTATAGTCCCTCCTTTGGCTTCCAGACAATGCCATTTTAAGGTTTTAGTGTTAATTTTCAAAGCAATGTAAGACTCATGCTACCATCTACCTGAAGGAACAATTTTTTTAAAATGTCAATCTATTATATAATCAGTGTGCAGAACAATGCAGAGTGTGAGACAAGCATCTGAGAACTGAAGGTAAAGCCTTGGCAGCTAGAAAGTTCCAAGAAACTTCCAAGAAAGTGACTGCACCTAGTAAGTCCTTCCTGAGAAACACTGCGTTCTGAAAGATCCTTTTCAGCAAATGAAGGACATTCAAAGTCTTCAAACTCTGCCAGCTTTCCCCCTCAAAAGACAAAACAAAAAAGTTAACTGGCTTTTTATAATTACCATGGCTTTTTCAAAATGTTTTCATTGTTCCCAGACTTGATCCTTGTCCAAAATGAGATACAGATGTTAAGAGAATGTGACTTTGTTATGTTTGAAAAAATGTTCAAAATTGCAGTGATACATGAATGTTCAAAATTTCAGATTAAAAAAACTAAAAGAATGAATGACCTGTAGCTAATTAGCAGACTGATTGCAGGCATTAGTTTTCAGTAGCATACTGTTGGAAATTGCTTGTAAGTCCCGTTTTATAATAGTTGGAATAAATGTATTTATCGAGTTTCAGTGCACAAACGTTACCTTTGCCTGTCACAAGATGGCAGTGGAAGAACATACATAGCATTTGTTCACCGAGTGCTTTCATTGCCGCAAAATACTGCCAAACTCTCCTACATATCCCTCAGGGCCTGGCAGCCAGACCCTTTAGTGGGATACACTGTCACCTGAGCGCTGGGGCTGCTCACACACCGCTGTCTCCAGGACCTCTCCACACACCCCTCCTCTTACGTGGCATCAGGGGCAGGACAGGTGCGCAGAGATCCGCTCCATCCTCGCCACACATCCTCCCGGGTTCCAGTCTTGCTGATCGTCCCATGAGATTGAGGGATACTGCGTACATGGAGCCTTTATCATCCCTCATTTCTTGAGCCCAGACTCAGCTCTCTGAGGGAGCACTCTATTAGTTACAGAGAAATGTCTTTAGCGCGGTAGGGATAGCTGTGACACAAGATGCCTGAGGCTGCTGCTGCATTGTAGAAGAGGCAGATGGAGCAGGCAGGGGCGAGTGAAAGGTGCTGTGTGAAATTCCCTGCTGTGTAGTGGATGGTTTGGGAACCTCCTTCTACCTCAAACACCACATGAGAGTCTTGTAAAAGTAATGGTAGGTGTCATCACATGCTGTTGCTGATCTACACTGTGCTTTCCAGCACCATGTGTGCTGTCAGGACTCCTCTAAGCCCTTTGGGTTCTCCTTCCCATCTCTCTGAATGCCCACAGAAGTCCACAGCACAATGACAGGGAATGTGTCTGAAGTGGGTTGTACAGAAAAGCAGAGGGCTGTGCACCCACCACTCCCCCAGGATGTCCCATATAAAGCCAATAAACTGGCAGCCTGCCCACTCTGACTTGCTTCTATGAAAATAGGGGAGAGATTTCTAGCACCTGGCCCAGCTCCAGGCCATTTGTTCTGCGAAGGGACAGCAGTAGGTAGGGAAGACCCACACATGCTCCCCTGACAGACTGATAGAGGGAGGCATGTATTTTGTTTGGGCTCACGCACAGTGGTGTTCCCTGTACGTGTCTGCCCTGCTTGCAGGTGGCACAGCCTGCACAGCTGCCGCTGAACAGCACGTGGGACTCTGGAATGTTTACCCACCTTCCATGGGGTGGAGTCCTTCAGGAAAAGGCTTCTCCAGCATGGGTTCCCCAGGGGATCAGAGGTCCTGCCAGCAAACCTGCTCCAGCATGGGCTTCCCTAGGGGTCACACTCTCCTTTGAGCATCCACCTGCTCTGACATGGGGTCCTCCACGGGCTGCAGGTGGATCTCTGCTCCACCATGTATCTTCATGGGCTGCAGAGGTACAGCTGCCTCACCATGGGCTGCATCAGAAGCTGCAGGGGACTGGAACACTGCCTCCCCCTCTTTCTGCACTGACCTTGGGGTCTGCAGAGCTGTTCCTCTCATGTATTCTCACTCCTGTCTCTCTTGGCTGATGTAGAAGTTGAGCACTTTTATCCCCGCTTCTTAATTCATTGCCCCAGAGGCATTTCCACCATCCCTCATGAGCTTGGCCTGGGCCACTGGTGGGTCCACCTTGGAGCTGCTGGCATTGGCTCTATCAGACATGGAGAAAGCTTCTGGCAGCTTCTCACAGAAGCCACCTTTATAGGCCTCCACTACCAAAATCTGGCAACACAAACCCAATATAAGCCTGTTGAAGAATTAGGAAATAAGTTCTATAATGGTGTTGTCAATGAGCCAAGGCTCAGACAAAAAAGAGTGATGAGTCAAACTGGTAGTCTCAATCCACCATAACACTGGATGTACACATGTGAGCAATTTATCTCTTTTCAGACAGCAAGGACATTGTTTAATTTTCCACCCTTTCCTTGACTAATCAAACCATTAATAATGTAGAATTTTATCTTCTACAGATTTATAAGATACTTTCACCATATCTGTTCCACAAGCCAAGTACTTTTTATTTTGGTTAGAAAGTGAACCGATGCTTTTGTAGTGGAATGAATTAATAGTTTGTGCTAACTTGTGTTTAGTTGCTGGCCTATGTGCAGAGGAATAAGGATCTATTTCCTCCTATTCTCATATTTTTTAGGCTTTAAATCCTGGTTTGCTCAGGGATGCTTGATCCCTGAACCCCTGTTATCTGTCTGATAAATGGTTTGAACATTACCTAGCGGCAGCTTTGCCTGTCCCAGGTAGGATTTTCTTTGCATCCACCCTGCACAGGAGCTGCTGGCAGTGAGGACTGGCCAGCCCAAAGAAGAATTTGCTTGCAGGCCCTTCTTTTGGAGACAATGACAGTTTGCTGACACAGATACAGAGCACTCACTACCTCTTGGTCTCTGGGCCCAGGCATCCCCAGTTCAAGTGGGACAGACAGAGCCCTCGTGACCAGTGTCTCTAGATTCTCACCCCAGCTGCATACCTTGGTTTGACTTTCAAGCAATATCTGCATCTGATGGACAGAGCTTAATGAACGTATTTCTCACATGTTTTCGTATATTATGTGAACACGTGCTTTTCACAACTTATTGTTTCTTTTTGACTACCAAAATAATTTAAAAAATAACAGAAGTGGTGAATTACAGGTTAGAATTACAGAAAATTCCATGTTGGACGGGACCTCTGGAGATCATCTGTTCCAATCTCCAGCCAACAGCCAGGCCTTAGATTTGATTTTCCAGAAAACTGTCTAGCCAAGGAATATTTCTAAGCCAAGGGGATTCCACCACTTTGCTGGGCTGCCTGTTCCAGTGTTTAATTCTTCTCAAGATGAATAATCTTTTTTCTTAAATCCACATGAAATTTGCCATGGAACAACATGTACCTGCTGTCTCTTGACTTGCTACTGTGCATCCTAGAGAAGAGAGTACTTCCAGCTTCCCTGTAACTTCTCTAAGGTGTTGGAAGACAGTGGCAAAGTATTTTCAGACAAAGGTGGACCTTGTGGAGATTTCTGTGTGGTTATGGGCACCCTCTGTTAGCTCTCTATGGTGATCAGATGAAATATTCTGTGCTTTCAAGGGTTTTGTGAATCTATTTAATTTTGTTAAGATTCAGGTAAGAGGATTAAATGCTTTAAATTATGGGCTCAAAGCCCACATCTTTTGGTGGGAACTGAAACAGAATCAAAATCTGCATCTTTTTAAGTCCAAGTGTGTATGACAATTTCAAAAGAACTTGGCATTTGAATCAACTCTGTCTCTGAGGATTGAAATCCTAACATCAGCTGCAGTGTGCAATGGTTTCATTGTGAGCACTGGAATATCATTTGATTGCATTTAGTTTTTCCTTGTCCTGCCAATGTTGGCTCTGCTTGTTCTGAATTTTTCCAAATTACCACGAGTCAGTAGTTGATCACAAAAATAAATCAGGTCCTTCCTGCTGATTTTTCTTCCTCCTATGTCTCCCTGTTTTCTGTGGGAAATTTCTATCTCTAAGCTAGTTATGCTTAGAGATAGAAATTATGCTTAGAGTTGAATTTTTCATGTAGCACTTTTCGAATGAAGCATCATGCTAAAGCAATAACGGCTCTTAACATAACAAATTTTAAGAATAGAAATAGCAAATGAGATTATCAGCTGGTCAGAAGACATCAGCATTTCTTTCCTAGTTCTTTTTTTTCCTTTTGTTGGAGCTGGGGTAGTAAGGAAAAAGCATTTATAATCTTGTTGTATAGGAGCTCTCCAACAGAGGCAGGAGTGATACAGCTCAATTTTCCAAGGAGCTTCATTGTGGCCATTTATCACAGTCAGATATTTGACTCAAGTGCAAAATGTAGAAAACTGAGGTTATATCAGGTCTCCAAGAAGGATTAAAAGTAACCCAAACAGAAGAGAAAAGAACAAACAAAAAAAAAAAAGGAAAACCACAGACTGAAGCTTCACCTAAATTTGCAGCCAAGGTGAGAATATTTTCCATGGAGAAGAAGGATAAAAACAGGATGAAAGATATATGCTGAATCTTATTTCCCCAGCCATGTGCAATCCAGTTTCCTGGTAGGGATGTTTTGAAGTGTGTAGCTGACACTAGGATAATTTCCACAATCTTTTTGAAAGATGGTATGGTGGAGGGGGTTTGTTTCATATGTTTTTGGGAAATTAACAAACAATAACTGGGAATATGAGACATCTGGACTATTTCTGAGTGACCTACTTTTTAGAAATTTTAGAGCCTTGCGGCAAATCCCAAACTTTGACCAAGTATTTCTAAGATACAGGCAAGTTGCTTCTTCAGTTTAATGCCTATGGATTCTACATTTCATGTAAATAAATGTTGTTAAGCGTTATTGTAACCTTAAAGCCAAATCAGCTTTAAGAGCAAACCTTGCTCTCTGTGCAGGGGTCCTGAGTGTCAGACTACTTGTATGAAGGGGACACATCCTGGATTGTTTCATAAAACAAAATTATGTTTGCCTTTTTGTTCAGCACCTCATTGCAACACAAATCTTGGCTGTGACAAGCATTTGGGGAAAGCCCCAGAGGCACGAAGACCACGCATGCATTGCCACTGAATTTCATGTGCCAGTCTGAGAAGGCATTTTTATTGTTAACCATCAGGATGCAGCCACTGTCTCACTCATGAAGCCTTCACAGCAAACCATCACATTTACTGACTTGTTATTTTCCTAGGACTCAGAAGGCAAGAAGGAGTGCATGTTTGGGAGAACCAAAGGGCAGGGATGGTCCTCAGGTTTTCACTCAGGTCTCAACACATTGTGTTTTCCTTGCTGGAAACTGGGTCTTCCTCTACTGAAGAAACTGTAACTGCGTTTGGGAAAATAGAGTAAGACTTAGTTCACAGTTTTGGGGTGTTATTTTTGTTTAATACACATTCACAGAAAATTCACAGAGCACAGTGAGTTACAATTTGCAGTAGTTTTGTAGGTTAAAATAGGAAGTACCTTTGCACAAACCAAGTCCTTGCAAGTTAGATAACTGAACTTTCTGAAGGCTGCAGATTTGAGCTGTAGCCACATTAACATGAGCAGGGCATAACCAGTGGGTGGTTAAATACTTGCTGTTTTTATAGATATCCTCTTCAGCCATTAGATTGCAAATTCTGGCCTTGTGTATTGGGTTTTGATGGCAAGGTTTTGGTAGCAGGGGGCTATGGGTGGCTTCTGAGAGAAACTTCCAGCAGCTTTCCCCATGCCTGATAGAGCCAATGCCAGCTGGCTCCAAGACAGATCCGCTGCTGGCTGAGGCTGAGCTCATCAGAAGCAGCTGTGAGTGCCTCTGGATAACATAATTAAGAAGGGTAAAAAATCCCTAAAACTGTGCAATAGAAGCTGGAGAAAGCATTGGGAATATGCAAGAGAAACAACTCTGCAGACACCAGGATCAGTGAAGAAGAGGGGGAAGGTGCTCCAGGTGCCAGAGTGGAGATTCTCCTTCAGGCTGTGTTGAAGACCCCAGAGAGGAGCTGTGCCCCTGCAGCCCATGGAGGTCCACAGTGGGCACCTGGTGTCCACCCAGGGTCAGCCCACCACACCTTGCTAAAATCAGTGACAAAACTCCTCTTGGCATCAACGTGGCCATAATGCTGTTCAAAGAATCTTTTTAAAACCAGTAAAATCTTTCAAAGCTCAGGAAATTTTAAAATGTGACCAGCCTTGTGGCAGATTTTTGTAAACTTGGGGTGGATTTATAGCAAGAACATGTTTGCAAGATCCATGTTGATGAAATGTGCAGCAGGAGTTCTCAGCATGCACAGTGACATTCATCACTGTCAAACTCCCTCTTTGAATTCACATCCTCCCAACATATTAATGAGGGCTTTAATCTCAAAAGACAAATCTGACCCACAATTGAATTCATGGGGAGTCGCATTCCTCATGCATGAGTATAGGGAAACCTTGTAAGCTGAACTGCTAAGCCCTTTGCAATGGTTTGTGTGTGTCCTCCTTACGCTGACATCACACCAAACCCCAGATTTTCTGCTTTGTGTATTCAAAATAAATTCGTAAGAGTTTTGGTCCCGTATGTGCCAGCAAGATGTACCAGGTATTTTTAGAAAGGAAAAGGGTCAAGGACAGATTAAAACTGTTGTAAAAATTTCCACCGGTGTTCAGCTCATGGGAGAATAAGCTTGTAGTTTTGAAAAACAGACCATGTTTTGTCTTTATGCCTGGCATGACAAATCCTCTGTGCTCTGTAAAATGTTTTGCTCTCATTTGTTTCTGTGTAAACCTGAGGTTGTTTGGTAGAGACTCTTCACCACGGGGTCCACTACAGGCATGCATGAAGACTGACAGAATTAGTGAATGTTTGAAAATGTAAAATTTGTAACCTTGTTACAGTGGTTATGAATACTATAATTTACCTTTTTTTCAGTGTATATAAAATTGTTCTGGAGAACTGTGGAGTTAATGGCACTCTTAGTGTTATTTTTCCAAATGAATATGAAAAAATATTTAAGAGTTCACACAGTCTATCTCTAAAAGAAACACAGCTAATCTTTCATATAATACATATACAGAAACTAGACAAGTTTTCACCTATAAACTTCTTTCAAATAAAACAAATAACAGCAACTTTTCCAGCAATTCATTTCATAAATATTCTGATAAAATCTCTTACAATGTTGTTTTTCTGGAACTCAAATATTCTGGAGGTAATAAGCTGGCACCTTGGACGGAGCTGACAGTTTGTGAACTCAAGTGATGATGACTGCCACTTTTTTCAGGAGCCAAAATGCCTTCTGGTAATAATACATCAGGTCAACTCATAAGATTTTATTTGTGTTTCAAGCAGTTGCTTCTTGTGTGATTTATTTATTCCAAGTGTTTCAGAAGTCAGAATATAAACAGTGTCCTGAGTGAAAAAGAGCTGATGTAGGTTAAAACATGGTGTGGGTAGTATAAGCTCATTAGCTCGTATCTTCAGATTTTGGTTTTCTTGGAACAAGTTTCGTTATTTTTTTTCTATTTGGTTTTGTCACGATTCTTAAATTCCTGGCTTGGGACAGTGCAAAAAGCACAGTTTTATAGAGTACATAGCAACAGCTGTTTTTGTGGCATTCCTGCCCTGATTTTCCTCATAACCATGAAACGTCATTAAGAAAAATAGTGATTCTAACAATTTTGGACTTTTCTCATCCATACTGCTTCTTCAGAAGATATATTCTATCTTTCTCAGATTGTCTTGCAGGCAGAATAAGGCATGTTCCTGCAGTGTCTTCTCTCCTGATCTGCTCCCTGCCATGCATCATTCACTTTACTAAAAATCTCATATATGTGCTGTCTCAAAATACCTTGCCTTCTGCTGTCTCTGCAAACTCCGGTGTCTGCAGGCTTCTCTGACAACTGCTCTTCTCTATCTAACATTTGTCATCCATGCTTTTATTAATCCATGAAGAATCTTACTGGAAAACTTGGCTTTTTTTGATTGCTTATAATTCTGAAATAAATAAGGAGCAAAAAGGGTACAAAACCATATTATTGATTACCCCTATTTATGTAAATGCATCCACTAGTAAATCATAGAATCATAGAGTAGGTTCAGTTGGAAGCAGCCGTAAAGATGATCAAGTTGCAATCCCCCTTCCATGGGCAGGGACACCTTCCACTAGAGCAGAGTGCCCCATCCAGCCTGGCCTTGGACACTTCCAGGGATGGGGCATCCACAGCTTCTCTGGGCAACCTGTGCCAGTGACTCATCCTCATGGTAAAGAACTTATTTCTAGTATCTAATCTAAGCTTGCTCTCTGTCAGTTTAAGGCCATTGCCCCTGTCACTCCACCTGTCCTTTCCACTTGGAAATAGTCCCTCTCCAGCTTTCCTGTACGTATGAGAAGTTGTTACAAAGTCCCCTCAGAGCCTTCTCTTCTCTGGGCTGAACAGCCGCAACTCTCCCAGCTTGTCTCTGTAGGAGAGTGGCTTCAGCCCTCTAATCATCTTCGTGGCATCCCCTGGACTCACTCCAACAGGTCCTTCTCCTTCTTTTGTTGGGTTGGAGGGAGCTCTGCAGCTGGGGTCTGATCAGAGCAGAGCAGAGCAGAGCAGAGCAGAGCAGAGCAGAGCAGAGCAGAGCAGAGCAGAGCAGAGCACAGGGGCAGAATCCCCTCCCTCGCCTGCTGCCCACACTGCTTTTGATGCAGCCTCATTTGGCTTTCTGGGCTGTGAGTGCACATTGCTGGGTCATTTTGAGCTTCCCATCAACCAATGCCCCCAAGTCCTTCCCCCCAGGACTGCTCCCAATCCATTCTCTGCACAGCCTGTGCTTGGGATTGCTCCGATCAGAGGACTTGCACTGAAGGGTGTTACTCAGTGCATTGCTCCCTGCCAGGCAGTGGAGAGTGACTGGTGGAACCCTGATTGCAACTCTCACACAACTCCAGTCTATTAGACTTTACACAATACATTATTTATTGTCTTGCAATTATTATTTTACCTATATTGACATATAACCTGAGAAGGCAAAAGTCTTATAAACAAATGGATGAGAGCAATTTACAGAAAAAATAACATATATATTCCAATTCATTTATTCCCTCCCGGTTCTCAGAGAGCCCTGTGACTTGTGTTGGTGGAGACTGAAAGGGCTTCTCACACAGCACAGGAAGGAAACCACGTTGTTCTGGGCTTTCAGAAGGCACACATATGTCATATATTATTGTTCTGAAATATAGGGGCCATGAAAAAAGAACCTGGATTTATCCCAGAGCCTGGGATCTAGTAGGAACCTCTTGGGATGAAGAGTCTAAATTTGTAAGCAGAACATTCACTGTTTCTCTTCACATCAGCAACCAGAGTTTACAAGCTGAAGAGCACAGTGCTGGCTGGCTTCTCCAGCTTTAAACACACTGACAGCAAGTGAATCCTTCTGCATGCATTCCAAACACCTGCTCCTCAGCTCAGCTCAGCCACACTATCTCATAAAAAATGTATTTTTTATTCTTCTTTGATGAATCCCTAAAAAAAAAGTCAGTTGAATCCTAGAATTTATTTTGTCTTGCTAAAGATAAACAAGAATATACACAAAAATGCAAAGGCTATTTAAATGGGATGTAAGCTAAAAGCCAGCAGTACATCTGCATCACCTGAAAAATAGGGAAATTGAGACCTCGATACGAATATTGTGATTTGGGCTCATCTTTAAGAAAAATAGATGTTAGAAGCTGTGTTTGTTTATAAAAAAATTAATATTATAATTGTTAATGCACATGTATCGCAGTTTTAGGATGTTGAATCATTTGGTTAATACCCACACTGCAAACATGAATATGAGAGTTATGCCATAGAGAACTATAGTTACTTTAAATGTAAAATCCAATAAAAAATATAGTAAAGCTCTTCTCAGATTCAGAATTGCTGTATTGTTGTATCCCTCCGGCAAAGTGTACACAGGTCCAGACACTGGAAATAAATGCAAACAGCCAGAGACTCTGAACTACAGACTCAGATGTTGTGACATATGCAAAGAATATGTAGTATACTTCAGCATAGTCTTACCTTAGCACTGTCTCCATTTGTTCTTAGACAAAATTTCTATAGATAGAAACAAATACTACATGCAGAGACAAAAGCACTGGTATCTAGAATGAAAACCACTTTTTTTCCCCTTAATAATGAAAAATTGAAAATGAATATATTTTTGAATATTTAAATATATGTCCAAGAACACACAGGACACAGGTAAACTCTCTACTGTGAGGGTGGTGAGGCACAGAAAGAGGTTGCCCGGAGAAGCTGTGGCTGCTCCATCCCTGGAAGTGTCCAAGGCCAGGTTGGACAGGACTTGGAGCAACCTGGTCTAGTGGAATTTGTCCCTGCCCATGGACAGGGGAACTTCAAGATTCCTAGCAACCATTCTCCGATAGGAAGATGGCAAGATACTTTAGTGTCCCATTAAGGAAATCTTAAGTGTGGTTGTGTGTAGAGTTTGCAAAAGGCAAAGGGGAAATAAGAGATTCCTTTTCAAATACACTTCAAGAGTTTGTGAAAACTGTGACCCAGATAGACAGAATTTGCCACTTCCACTATAGGTAAAAAAAGAAAACAACAACCCCCAAAACAACAGCTTGAAGAGTTATATCCTGAAACAAGCATGTATGTTGTAGCCATTTGAGTATTCACCCATTTGCAGGACCTACACTTTTGTGGACTCCTGTTTTGTTTTTCCTGGTACAGATAGACCCAGAAGAAGAAAATGGCTAGAGGAATCTCTTATATTCAAGGTGGTTACTATATCTTGGGTGATTTGTCATGCTTCTTTTAGGTTTTCAGTGTGATTACTCTTTTACTAGATGTATACGACAGCATTTTTAAATTTGTTTCTGCGTAATTATTTTTTGTTACTTCATCCAATGATTCATAGAATATCTTGAGATGGAAGGGACCCATTGAGTCCAACTCCTGGCCCTACACAGCACCATCCCCAAGAATCACACTGTGTGCCTGAGAGCATTGTCTAAATGCTCCTTGAGCTCTGTCAGGCTGGAGCTGTGACCACTGCCCTCAGGAGCCTGTTCCAGTGCCCAGACACCCTCTGGGGGAAGAACTTTTTTCTCATATCCACCCTAACCCTGACACAACTTCAGGCCATTAAATCGGGTCCTGTCACTGGTTACCAGAGAGGAGATCAGTTTCTGCCCCTCCTCTTCCCCTCACAAGGAAGGTGTAGACTGCAATCTCTGCAAAAAAACTTCTTTGGTTTTGGCAAGTGCAGCAATACTTAGTTCACCTCTGTGTAACTAAGTCATAGTCTCCTCTTGTTGAAATACTTTTGAAAAAGGAAATTATGAACCTTTGTAAAGTTTTAGTCCTGTCATTAAACCACACTTCAGGGTCCTTGGTTCTTGCTAATATAATATAAAAGAACTTAATGTCCCCAGCACTGTTAATTCCCTGCAGCTCCTCAGCTGCCTGTCAGGAACACAGCCTGTATTTCCTAAGCCTTTCTAATGTGTCCTCTTTTCTGACAGTTGCAGTTACTACAATATCTGTCCTTTATTTTAAGTATAAATGAATTAATTACTTCCAGGAACCCAAAAGAAGTATTTTTCATTTTAATGGATTTCATGATGTCTGGGAAGATAAAATTCCATTAAAAGCATGAGTCTTTAAAGATGAACCAGGGCACAGAGTCTTTCTAGGACATGTCATACTCCCATGGTTTATAACACTGTGTGGAATTTAAGTCTCTGGGCCAAATACTTGCCTGTGTGCTGAATTTTGGAAATATGAGTCTGACAGAGAAGCCCCTGCAAAGAGCACTTTGAATGCCTGGCTGTGCAGTGTTGGTAGCAATACCTGCTGGAGGAATCCTAATCATGGCTCAAGAACTGCATAACACCAGAGCAAAAAGGCAGTCACTGCCTTACAGCACTGAAAATGCCAAATATTAGACAAAAGACAAAAAGCTGATTAGAGCTAAATACTAAATGAAATTACCCTCAGGAAAAGGTAAATGCATTGGAATGTGAGGTTCATCTAAAGGGATGTCAGTACCTCCTGCTATTTCACAACCACCACAACCACCCATTTCTAACAGAGTAAGAAGCAACAAGGTGTTTGATTTCATCATCTCTTCTCTTTGACTAAAATGGTGGTTGTCACTCTTTTGGTAGAATGTCTGGTCAGTCAGGAGTAATTACTTGTGATAACCTCAGCCTTTTCAATCTTCTTCTGGGAAAAGTGGACAGCTGAGGGGATGCTGGGATGCTAATTCCAACACTTGTTTGAAGTTTAAGCACACCTTGAAATAAAATGAGCCGACAAAAACCACCATGGTTAGAAAAATCACTGGTATTTAGTTCTCAGCTACCTGGGGAAATACATTTCCATATCCATTCCTACTGGCATATGTTAACCTGTATTTTCATTTAAAACTGTTTCCATTAGATGAAATAGACTGTGTCAGGCCTTAAATCTTCTAGATAACGGGACATGGCAGTTTGTCATTTGGACAAAAATAACTTCTGCTCCACCGTCAGAGTTCATTACTGTCAGCTGGAGTAGAACCCTGCTTAGGAAGTACACGTCTGACGACACCATACGTCCTCTTTGCGTTTGTGAAGGGTCGTATGTATGTTATAGATACACTTGAGATAAGCACAGCACGCCCAGTCCCTTCGAGGTTACTGCCCAGGCTGAAAAGACAGGAAAACTCCGACATGCAATTTATCACTGGAGACTAAAATAATCATTGCCATGAGTTTAAACTCATACTAAACCCTGTTTTAATCTGTATGTTTAACGAGATGGCTAAATTCATTGCTTTTTCCAGGTATTTGATAAATTAAAGAAGAGTTAGGATAGGACCCTGTAGATGAACTTGGTCTGTTTTCAAATATGCTTCTGAATTTCCCTGGATTTCAAGATTTGTGACTGTCCCTTCAAATAAGGGACATGACCTTGGCTGCTTTATGCCAATATTTTTCCAGATGTTTGCTTGTGAACATGCCATCAATGGAATTGAAAATACTAATAAACAACTGGAACCACAGAAGGTAAGCGTTAATTTATTTTTACCAACCAAATTCATGAATACAGTGTACAAGTCTAATATGCTTTGACATCCAGGCCCAGAACAGCAGCACACAAATATGTCAACATTACATTATAAGGAACAAAACACTCTTGTTGAGATCTGATGAGAAATTTTCTCATTAGTGTATTTTAGTGAAAGATAAGTACTAACGGCCTTGTACTCTGCATGAGCTGTCAGAACTTTCCATAGCTCTGGGAACTTGAGAAATAATAATAATGTAACATTAGCAAGTTTCACTTATTTATTCAGTCCCAGAATGAAGAGATCAGCAGAGCAGCTTCCCTGCAATCTGTTGACATCACGGAAAATTAAACTTGAGTAAGAAAGATGAAGAGGGCATCAAGCCTGGTAAGCAAACGAGGATAATGAAATTCAGGAGCCAGCCAAACACAACATTAACTCCTACAACAAGGACAAATCACTCTAGGTACGAACAAAAGAGGCTGCCTGCAGCAGTTTTTGTCTGAAATCCACAGAAGGCTCTAGTGGCCTACATTTCAGAGATCCTCAAATGTCCTGGGCAGTCTCATTTTGGACTGCAGAGTTGGGCATGTCAGTGGTTGCAGAAAGAGTACTCTGGGTAAATAGGTGCCTTGCTCACAGCCAAAATCTGCCGTGTTTCTGGTCAGGAGCTCCTACATTTTCCAGAGCACCATAACACTCAGCAGGTTCCTGAGCCCAGTGCAGACAGGACAGCTGCTGCTGCTTCCTCTCCACAAGAGGCGAGGAGGAGACACCTCTGCCAGCCTTTCCGTAAGGACTTTGTGGGTTTGCAGCGCCACAGACCAACCCAGCAAGCTGAAAGGCCAGTCTTGGTGCGGTGGGGATTGCAGGAGGCTGACCAAACCGCCTGATTATGAAAGAGGCTTCACAGGAGAACTTTCCTCTTAAAATTGAGCTATGGTGTAACCTCAAACACAAAAAATGTGAAGTAAAAGGAGAAAAATGAATACACTGACTGTACCCTTCCTTTGAGGGCACGTTTGGACTTATTTGCCCTTTTGCTATAGTTATTTTTCTGTTTCTTACTCACTGTATTTTTTATATAATGCTGATTGCATGTAAAAT
The DNA here is from genome assembly GCA_013398115.1 of Falcunculus frontatus. NCBI lineage: Eukaryota > Metazoa > Chordata > Aves > Passeriformes > Falcunculus > Falcunculus frontatus. The sequence continues at coordinate 3,332,920 of VZRV01001518.1, read as the reverse complement.
GGATGAGCTAAGTTGCTGGCAATGAGTAGGGCCCAAGTGTCCTCTCTCTGGTGAGGTTGCTTCTGTCTTCCTATTGAGTTTTAATGTCTGCTGAGCATACACGTGGATTAATTAACTCTTCTTAATATTTCTTGGTTTGTCTCTCACCAAACTGAAATGAAAGGGAATCACGACCTTGCCTAGTAAACATGTGGTGAGCATCATTTATTGCTAAAACAGGCAAAGCATTTTTTGCTAAGCAAACCTTGGCAGTGATTACCATCCGCTCTTAAGCATTCCACCTGCTTGGCAGAATGAGATGATGAGCAGATGTAGTATTTGCCAGTTTGATGNTTTATTTTATTTTATTTTACTTATGAACGTCCACAGATTTTTAGATTGTTAAAGACCTGAAGGTATGGAGAAATGTTTCAGATTTCAAGCTTCTTGCCAGACAGTTTTGAGGGGAAAAGGCAGCTACCCTCGTTTTCCCGAGGTACCGAATAAGCACAGGGGCATTTCTCACCCTCTCATCCCCTCATCCTCTCCCAACAGCTGCTGCATTCCTGCACTTCAGTGATACCCACATGATGGCAGAAGAGAACAGACAGCTGCAGACACAATCTGACAGGCAAGTTCACTTCTGATATTTCTGCAAAGTACTTTCTATATATATCTATTAAAATATATAAACATCTGGAAGTACTTACATATAAATATATAGAATAAATGAATACATGTANAAAAAAAAAAAAAAAAGTTTATTGATCCAAACCATTTCATGCATGCGTTTGTATATCTTGCACAGTACACAGGGAATAGTTTTGCTTTTGGTTTCCGTTTGCAGTTTGCTGTATTTCTAACATCATTTAGGTCTTGATCAGTTTACAAAGCTTTTAGGGCTCTGATAACAGCTTTTGAAAATTGTATGCTTTTCCTAAAGTCTTGAAACTTCCTGAACACCCAGATTAAGATATCACATTCTAAACCAGCATTCTTGCTTTGTCCAAAGCAATTCCTATTTCTGCTACGTCTCTCTAGACTATGCAAATTATTTCCTAGCTGCACTTCCCCGGTTAACGCAGCTTTGCTCTCTATATTGTTTTCTTTCTGATTTCTTGCAGACATTTCCTGTTTTCTAGCTGTAAGAAGTTTTTGCTGGACTTTCCAGTTTTTGTTGGTCCCTTAGAGGGACCTAATTCCTTTCAGTCATTGAACACTGACCTTGGAATGACTTGACTCTTCCCATTGACTGTACAGAGCAACCTAAAAAATCAACTTGGCTTTTTAAAATAATCCTCTGACTCCAGCTACTGAATATTTAGGTACTGCAATGCCTGCATTGGAAGTGCATAAACTTTCAAGAGTCTTCTTGGCCTTTACAGATACCTGTGTAATTTTTAGGACATTGAAAATGCTTAACATGTTTATAAAGTTAATGTTAATGTGTTAATATTTACAAACTGCTTGCAGATATTTAAGAACAGATACAGAGGGCTCTGCTCTCTAGTGTGAGAATTTTGCAGCAAATTATTTAACATTAAAATGCTATATCGAATAATCTTGGTCATGGAAAGTAGTCTTTGTACTGGAGTGAGTTTTGACTTCAAATTGTATTTACCACCCTGAAAAAAGTTGCACGATTTTACTATTTACTTCAGACAGTCAGTGAAGGAGGAAAAATCTGGAGATGCAGACTTTACTACTAGTGTGAAACACTCTGAGAAGACATTTGCTTTTAGAAGCTAAGTTAGTGTACTTTTACATGGTTTATACTTGGCTGGAGCAAGTAAGCAGAAGCCATTTAGTCCTGAGAAATGCACATATTGCTCTGTGATTCTGGTGTCATTTTTTGCTCTGTAACTATGCAGAAGTTGTAGTTATGGGGGAAGTTATGAGAAAAAACAGCTGTCTGGCACATGATAGCTTATCTTAAAGTGGGTGAATCAAAGTAAAACTTGCAGTGTTTGACATGCAGATCTATTAAGCCTGCTGTTATCCAAAGGTCAAAAATATATTTATAGATTAACTGGTGTTAAAGAAAATATTAACTATTTGCGAACTTAGGGTACACTTGGGAAAAAAAGCCCACGCTTCTGTAGCTTCTTTCTAAGGCATTCTTTTATCCTTTGTTTAATGAAAAGACATAAGTTTACTTTTCCCTCTTTTTTTATTTTCAATAGAAAGACAAACTATGCACTTACCCAGAGTAGCAGTGTTTATGCAAGGGTGAAATCCCCACACAATGACTCTTCAAATGCAGTATCTAAAAGCTACCATACACTACATTAACACTCCTTCAGCATGAGCCAAAAGCTGTATCAGTTTTTTTTCCTGCTAATTAAGGAGAAAACTGTAGCAATTTGAATGCCATTATACAGGAGTTCTGGAGTGATTGTGATTTTAAATAATTTTGGAATAAATAAAATAATAAAATTTTGTTAGCCCATTTAGGCCTTTACTAGAGAAGTAACAACTTGCAGAACAATTTTGAGTCAGGAGCTAGAGAGATAATTATTTGTTTAACTACTTGTAAAGTCAAAAGAGCCTTTATTTGAAGTAGCTGTGTTGTATACATCTTGCATTTGATATATTTTGTCAGTAGCATAATCACAGGGAGGTAGGATTAAGTACACTAAACTGAAACAGCCATATTTAGAACATATCCATATAACAGCTCCTTAATCTCTTACGGCCTCTAAAAAAGGAGGATTTCTGGAAATTTGGATGGTCCCTGAGAATAAGGGAAATCCAGCCTAGAGGGGTTCAACTCCTGGACTTCCTTGCAAAAAACACCCAGAATATCACAATCATCCCAAAGAGTGTTGTATTCCAATAACACAATTCTGCAGCAAAGTGTCTGGGGTTTTATTTTATTTTATTTTATTTTATTTTATTTTATTTTATTTTATTTTATTTTATTTTATTTTATTTTATTTTATTTTATTTTATTTTATTTTATTTTATTTTATNGGCATTTCTCACCCTCTCATCCCCTCATCCTCTCCCAACAGCTGCTGCATTCCTGCACTTCAGTGATACCCACATGATGGCAGAAGAGAACAGACAGCTGCAGACACAATCTGACAGGCAAGTTCACTTCTGATATTTCTGCAAAGTACTTTCTATATATATCTATTAAAATATATAAACATCTGGAAGTACTTACATATAAATATATAGAATAAATGAATACATGTACATATATATATGTAAATATATATAATGCATTTATAAATACAGATTTCTGATAAGTATGAGGAAAACATGGGTTTAGTTTTGGATGGACCTTACTGTTTCTAGGAATCAGAGAATAGCAGAGATATAAAAATGGTTGACTTAAATCCTCTTCTTACTTTCATTGCCAGAAGTTGGTGGTAGTTTGTTTTGTCTGTACTGTTGCACGGGTAGAAGTCTATGATTAAATGAGACTGGGATCAGACTCTGAAAGGGAGAAAACCAAACAATTTTAAGTACTCGCACTGTAAGTGAAACTCCAATGTTGCTAACTTAGAGCATGCTGTGCTTAGTAACTGGAAAAAACAACAAGAAAAAAGTGAAGTTTGTTTTTACCAATCCACATAGTTTTACTGCATACATTGTGCATACCAGTGTTTAAAATCTCTCAGCCTCACTAATCCAAAGTGATCTCAGACATGCAATGTATTTTTATAAGCAGTCTTGTAAAAATAATTTTTCTTGTATGTCTGGAAAGTGTTGACTACATTACAGACACTGCACCAGCTAATAATAATTATTGGAGTCAAAAAAAGGAAATTTAGACCAAAATTAGCAAATTAATTATATGCAGAAAATTATCAGAAACTATGATTTTAGCACAAGACTGTCTTCCCCAGAAATTCTCCTCCCAGCTCTGCCATCTGATTCTTTGTACACCCACAAATAAATCTAACCTTTCTATTTCTTATTGTCATGAGGATTAATTAGTGATAAGTTGCACAACAATTGGAAAAAACAAAACAGAAAATGCTGAGCATTGTTATGATGAGGTTGAAGCTCCTTGATTTGACACGAGTGTACAAGTGGATGGCCTTTTAATTGCAAACTCTGTATAAGTGACACTTGCACAGTGGTTGATTTCTGATCACGGTTGTAAACTAGGTATAAAAACTGTAGGTAATTTTTAAAATTGAATTGTAATTAAAAGTTATAGGCATGGTTTGTGACACTCAGTCATCTTCTCTTGGTTTGTGGAGCATGCCACTGCTCCAGAGTGTGTTACTGCAGGGCAGCTGCAGCAGAGAGGGCACCAACTCCTTCATGGATTTTAAACACTGTGGGACCTGCTCTGAAGGGTGAGAAATAGCGGCTGGATCACCACCAGTGCTTAGTTATGCAAAAGAAGGAGGAAGGGTGTGTTGTGAACACCAGCAGCCTGGTGGTAGGCTGTGATTCTGCTCTGCTTTTCCAAAGAGAGATCAGCATGATATGGCCGTGCCCACCCTTTTGGCTGCAGTAACATCCAAGCCTCCACCCTGGAGGATGCAGAGACAGAGTTGTGCCCCAGCCTCGTGCCTCTCCCCGTGCCCTGCCTCCTATGGATAGGAAACCAGGACTCGTGGCTGGCTCCAGTAATATCCAGGCCAGGGAACTGGGATTGTAGAGGGGTGCCCTTAAACACTCCCCACCCTGAACCTACACGTAGTGTGCAGTATTCAAAGCAACCCATCAAATGGTTTGCTTTGCTGTTTTTTCTGAGTTTCACTCTTTCCTCAGACACATAGACAAAACATTGCTTGAGCCAGCTTTGCTGGAGACCAGCAGCCTTATTCAGGAGATAAATTTCTTCCTCTCCTTCTTACTTTCTGCAACGAGCACTTTCACATGTTCATACACTCATTTACACGCTTTGGTACTGGGAACTCATGTGTTATAATGCAATATGGGCATTTCTTTCTGACTGCCTTAGCCAGAATATAGAGATTGAGGGATTCGAGGGCAGTGCTGAAGCCCTGAGCCATACTTCTTGCAGTGCCCAGGCTGTGGCTGAAGGTGGGCAGCCCTTGCCTCACCCTGGGTGCAGGATGACACTTGGGTACCAAAAGGTGGCTGTTTAGAAGCAGGGGAAAGAGCAGCAGGTGTATAAGGGGGAAACGACAGAAAAAGAGGATCAGGTGTGTAGCATATATTGACATGAAAGTTAGAAATTGAGAAATAAATCTGCCTTATCCTGAAAAGAAAATGAGTACATCCAGTTGTATTTGAAATGGACTTCTTCTGAAAGATCCATGTGTCACGTGAAATAGGAGCTAATGACAGAAATTATTTAGATTATCTACAAAGAACCTTTTTCCTCCTTAATGTCTCCAAGCCACTCTGTGTCAGAACCTTCCCTAATGTTGTGGTTTTGGCACACCACCACTTCATCCCTGGCTAAGCAGAATTTGCCTTGGTGGAATCAGGAGCAGGAGGTATTTTGTAATCGGGTTGTTTAACACCATCTGAAAAGGAGTATTCAGATGGATTTTTCTTTCTAAAGAATCTGATTCCCAGGACAAATCAAATCACCTATGGGGGGTTGGGGGTGGAAAAGGAGAGGGAGATGTGAGTGATATGGGGTAGTATAGGGAAGAGAAACCACATCTTTTTGTTGCATAACATCTGTTCTTTCAAATAGAAGCTACCTGTAGCACCGCTGCCAAACTTAACACGCTTGTGCCTTTTGACAGATTATTTTTTTTTGGAAGTCAGTCCAGCAGACTCGACTTCTTTAACTGTGATTAAGAACTCTTACCAAAACAGATTTGTAACATACAGCCTTAATAAGTTATGAACACAGAATAAGGAAATTGGGGTGCTGGAAGGCTGCTTTAATTCAAAGAACAACATAAATGATTCAGTGGTTTTATAATTCGAAGGAGCTCTAATCAATTGCCAAGGTGGCTAGAAATATTTAAGCTGTGAGATGGTTTAGCAGATGAAAGAATATAATTTGATTTCTAAGTCTGATTTAACTTCTACAATCGGAGACATATGACAACACTGGGTAGGGAAGATTTGTCAGTAAAATTAATAAAAATTACTTAATTAATTAATTATTCAATCCCTAAAAGGAAGTGTGCTCTGACTGACTTGTTTCTTTGCTTCTTTGTTTGAAAAATAGCCATACTTCTTCTGAGCCTCTTCAGCACAGCAGTATTCTTAATTAAAAGTGACATCCTGAATGCATTGGCAGGTCATATGAATATATTGTGCACCTTGAGGAAAATTATGGAAAAATAAAAATCTCAAATTTGATGGAAGCAATCACATTGAACCTGGACAGCTGTTTCTTTGCTGCTAACACAATGTGGTAGATGCTTTCTTTTTGATGGCATAAGATTAAAGAAAGCATTCACTATCACTGACCAAAATATTAAGCTTGACAGCGTCTGTAAAGATTCCCTGTCAGAACCTCTCAGTAACTGGGGAAGATATCCTAGGGCACAAACCAGTAAGTGAAAGAAAGAAAAAAAGATAAAAATATGCTAAACCCAAAGTTAAAGGGAAGCTCAGTGCTGACATCCAGGAGACTTTGTCCCTATGGATGGTTTTATTGCAATTATGCCTGAGCACAGTTTATCTGCCTGATAAAGGCAGGCATTGGTTTTGGCAACTTTAACATCGAAATAGATATTCAGATTAAGCTTTGTATTCTTTCTTTCCCAGGAACCATTTAACATATTTAGCTGTTTCTCAATGTTTCTAGATATTTATTTTCTTCTATTAGTAAATTGATACAGTCTTTAAATTTAATTTGATTTTATAGCTCTTTTAACTTTCAGCTAATGCTACTGTTTTTGTTTTTTTTTTAATTAACTGTGGCTTAGCAGAACACACTTTTTGTTCTAAGGTACTAAGTTTTATTTAAATCTTCTGTGACATTTAGTTTCCATCTACACAGATTTTAAAGAACAATTTATGGTCATACTCTTGCTGGTTGGGTCCCAGCAGCGATGGAAAAGCCAAAAGGTCAAAATATCAGTTTTGGTAAGTACTTCTGGATATGTGCTTGACTCGGGACTATCATGACTCTTTGCATCTTTGAAATACAATCAAATTCAACTTTCTACATCATCAGCCTATGAATCTGATGAGGGAAATAACAAAATAAGGCCCAGACAACAGCTGATTCTCAAAGCTGATTCTTCCTCTCCCTTTCGTACCCCTGCAAAGGCAGAGGGGATACTCCCAGAGGGGTCATTGACCTCCTGGAAAGCAGATCAGGAGGCTGTTCATGGTTTGGCCTTTACTGATTTTTTCACTGATTGTGGGCCAAGCGTTACCCCTGATTGCAATTAGGAATGAAGTAACCTGGCTCGTGAGGCCAGCAGAGTTGGTCCCAATTCACAGTTCACGAGGGAGACCAGAGGTCTCGGACTTTTAAAAGATTTAGCTTTTGTTATTTCAAAAGTGCTCGGGACAGACTGATATTGGAAGAACAGTATTTTTTACCAAAGTGTCATGAGAAGAATGACTGACTGAAATGAAGATGTTCACTGCTAGACTGTAAGTTTGGGGAATATTTACTTTGGGTTACATTGTGCTTGAATAAGCAGTTGTGCATGATGGATTTTGACAGAATCAGGGAGGATATTCTGAAAGGCAAAAATTATTTACATTTCACAGCTGACTGACTAATGGTCTGTCTCTCTATGCTGAATTCGGCTGCGTGAGCTTAGTCCCCAGTACCTCTCATCTAGCTGGGAATGAAAACAACAATGTGACTTTCCAGCCCAAGTGATGTGGGCAGGGAGCTCTTGGCAGGGCTTTCTCTGGGAAATCCAGGCCACCTCATCAAGCCTGTTTGGCAGAAGTGGAGTCTGTGCAATGCTCTGCTCTTTCTGCTGTGCCACCATGCCATGAAAGGGAGGTCTCAGAAATGTCACTTTTGAAGACAACATGGATGCAGTCTTCTTAATAAAGAAAGTGAGGTGCTATATTTATTGCCATTTTTAAGAAATAGTACACCAGTATTTTTATACAAAGTTTCCAGTTAAGCTGGAAACCCCAAAATCCAGGTCAGTGGAGTTACATAAATCTAAGTGCCTGGCACTGCTGGTTCCCAAGATGATTGTTGATACCACTGCTAAACTCTTGCTACTAGTTTCTTGGTGAAATAGGCACCCTGGCCTGGAATATGCTGCTTATTTTACTATGTGTTGCATGCCCAACATTACTTCTTTATGCATCTGCAGGGAATTCATTTTGAGGAGCCGACTGAGTAGTGCGTTACACCTTTACAAGATGAGTTTAATCAACATAGAGAGGTTAAAAAAAAAACGGGGCAAGGGAGATCTCTTTTGATCATTCTATATGAAGTTTGTTGACATTTCAAACTGAAAATTAATCTTCCAAAAAGCAGCAACTGTGAACTCCCCTAAAGTGATAGTGTGACTTTTTCTCACTTTTACCAGCTCAGGAATATATTAACATGTACCTGACACCATTGTTTACAGAGCAGAGTTAAATCTGGCTGCTCTGGAACAGTATTGATATAGCAAGAACTGCACTTGCATAGCCAATAATAGCCAATAAATTCTACTTAATCATATTAGTTATTTTTAAATACTTAATTGTATCTACCTTAGAAAGAAAAGCAGCTGACATTCCTTCCATATGTCCATTACTGTATACTACAAATTGTCTTTATTCACAGTAACCTGAGATCACTTTGTTTGCATATGATTTAAATGAAAAGAAATGCCTAAATGAATCCCTTGGAGTCAGGCCAGGCTGACACTTTCTGTGTGGTATCATTTTGAGATCCAGATTTATGTGATGTATGATTACAGCGTGAAAATAGCGGTGTGGCCACAATTTTTCAAAGGCAGTCAGTAATATTAGATTTTTCAGGGCCTGAGTAATCTCATGTTTCTTTAATGGTACCTGCTTTTTTAGTCCCTGTGTCTGGTTATTTTCAGTGATGCAAATGTGCCCAGCTCAAATGTGCCTCACTCCCAAAATTCTCAGTACTCAGTTTCAGACTGTCTAAATTATGATGGAAGAACTTGGACCTTGTTTTCAAACTGTGAGGTGCCTTGAAGAAAAACTTGAGATACCAAGCCACAGAGAGATTTTGAAAACTTTCAGAAACCCTGCTCTTCTGCAAGGATGGTGTGAGTGTGTCTCTGTGGGTCAGAAGGTATCTCCCTATAGCAGATGGCACATGTCCAAGCCTCACTTGAACTTCAGTAGAGTGTGCTGAAGGCTGTTTCCCAAAAGACCCTTGTAAATTGCTTTTAGCTATTGGGGCTGGAGAGGTCCTTCCTATGGCACTTGCAGTTGCACCATTTCCTTGTGCTCTGCTGGCTTTTGGGATGTTGCAGCACTGCAGCACTTAGGTGTTACTCTGACCTTTTAATGACACTCTGTGCTGTACACGGTGTTGTCTTCACACCCATTTGTTTCAGCCTGTCAAACGCCCACAGGAAGGAGCTGGAAGAAACAAACCTTTTTGGACTTGGGTCTCATACACTTGGTTTCTCCTTCTGAAAAGTAAATATTTGTGTAATAAGCTGCAGAACCCCTAAAGCAGCTGTGAAATGATCTAGCCATGAGATCTCATGAACAGATCTAGCCAGCAAGATCTTGTTTACCCTGCTTTGAGAATATGACAGCTGGAATTATGGATAAAACATCTGTCTGAGAGGACATTGCCAAGTCAGAAATGTAGTGGTAGAACATACCTGCTGTGCTGATGGTAAGGGTGACCAGAGGGGTGCAAGGGAACCTTCTCATGAACAGCTCATTCCTGATACCAAGAATCTTGTGCTCCTGTGTTTACTCAAACTCAGCTCTCCATGTTTTGCAGAATCTGGCCTTTTCTCAGCCTCAAACTGCCCTTGGATGGCTCCCATGGTTTCTGACCTTCCACCACCTTTTCTATGCTATTTATAGCACAACAGCTGGGGAACATTGATGTGCATCTCTGTTGTATTTATATTTTGAAGAATGACTTTGGTTTTTATTTGCATTTGTCTTACTTCAGTATGTTGTTTGTCATCATGTGGGCTTTTCTAGTCAGGCTCCCTTTGCATGCATTTATCACACTGCCTCCTCCAGTTTTGTTTTTCTTTCCCCTGCCATAACTGATTCTCTCTGTCCTCCAGCTTTCCATTAGCTGTCTCCTTTGTTTGGAAAAAAAGTAACTCAGGGTATATTTTTTTCTTTCTTAAAAGGGTCATTTGTTACTAGGAAATAAGCATAGAGATCAGTTGGAAAGTAGACCCCAAGTCTCAGTTTGCTCATCTGGTTTCTGGTGACTTGTTCCTTGTAGATGCTGGTATCTTGTTTCAACACCTTGATCACTGTGCACTTTGCTCATCCCCAGTTCATTTCCAGCCAAGCTGTTCTGCTTTGTTTCATGTGCCTGCATCTCCTGTGTTTTCAGCTGCCCTCTGTGATACAGCCTTTCAGTTGCATCAGAATTTATCTCCTGGCTATTCCGACTTCTCAGACATAAGCTCCTGTAGTCTGGGTCCAGACTTTGAATATTGGATGAGTATAGTTGGGGAAATATTCAGAGAAATAGGTGATCTGCAATGGGAGTGAAGAATTTAGACTCTAGATCAGTTATTAACTTTTACTTTTTTTTATGCTTAGCAATAAAAATGGAAGAATAATACTGTACATGAATATAGTGTTAATAACTTTATGTCATCACTATCTCAAGTGTTATTGCACTCTTATAAAAGAGTAGGTGCTTCTACACGATATGAGGCAGCATAATAGACTCCATCTTCAGATCTCATTTTATAAAGCCTGTGGAGAGTACATAACACCTCTCTTCTCAGACAGGTGCATTCCGTGAGCATTTAAGTGTCTGACTAGCAGATTCACTTGTACCATGCACAGACAGCATCCTGTTTGCACAGAAACAAAACTCAGCGATGCAGTTGCCTGTATTTAGAAAGTCACAAGAGAATATTTAACTGCTGTGATTGGCCTTACTTATGCACCTGAAAATTGCTATTTAAAGAAAATATTTCTTCTAGGGACCCAAAGAATCTGCTACCAACATCTGGAGACACAGGTTGCTTATGGGGTGCCTGCTCTGATCTTCTCTGGGGACTTCCAAATGTCCTAAAAATGTAAACACCAAGATTTTTCATTTCAGATACTCCTAAATTATACTGATGATCACTAATGATTCCCTAACAGGCCATTTAATAGATTTTAAGCATTTTTGACTACTATTCAGGAAATGTTAGAGTAACGAAGAAATTAAAATGGGTAATACCATGGGTTTTGCACAGCTTCACAGATTCCAGTACATGAATTTCTGAAGAAATCAAATACTGCACTGTGAGGCTAATCCATACATACCTCACAGATATGGCAGCACTGGACATGGGTAACAGTGTATGCATGCAACCAGGGTATCTGCCTAAGTCAAAACTGGCTCAGTCAGTTGGAATGGTAAGGCTAAGTTGTTGGCAACTTGACGGTTGGAGGTAATGCCAAATATATTGCTTCAAGAAGAGTCAAAGGTTCAAACTTACTTTAGTTGTGTTATAGTACAATGCTTGTGCCTTGCTTCTTTCCAAAACAGCATACTAAACTTCTGCTTGCCTCTTTGATCTACTGTTTTTTAAAATATTAAAAAGACGTTAATATCTGGGCTGTAGACAGAAAGAACTGCAGGTTATGTTTACACCAGAAATGGGGCAGATATTGGGAGCAGACAGGTAAAACATTTGGTGTTGGTGTCCATACCATACACGCTTCCGTGGGATTTGCTTTGGGTTAGTTGTGGCCAGGCCACCTGGACTGAGCTACCCTGTGCCTTCGGAGCCCACAAGGAATGTGTTTGCAGTTACCTTCTGATTTTACCCAAAGAAAACTCTTTATGCACTCCGAGACTTCCCTATGAAATGATTAAAATCATGGGAAAGTTGAACAAAGCATCCTCCTAAAACCCTAATAGTAGACGTGATCTTAGATTAAGTTGCTGCAATTCACTGGAGCTTCTTGTAAAATAAATCACCATAGACTATTCTTGATGCAGTTTGGCCTATTTTCTATGAAACAGTATCTTGTTATTTAGTGTCTTGACAAGAAACTCTTACCTTTGTGAATTTAAATTACTGCTTTGTAGAAGATGTAAAATTTGCACGTTTTGTTCCTTCCCATCCCTCAGAATAAGCTTTAAATATTTACTTTCCCTGTGCAGCAGGAATGCTATCTGAAGTGTTTCCTTTGAGCTGGGAAAAATGTTCATGAATCTTCTTCAAAGTTTGTGGAGTACAATAAGTCCTGTCAGCAGTAATCCCTGGGCCATCAGTCTTCCAAGCCTAGGTAAATCCGAACTTGCACACTTATTACGTCTATATTACTACGTTATTAGGCCTTGACTGCTGTCAGTGGGTACTGGCCCATAATGGTCCATACTGGTAACAGGTACCATTCCCTGGCCTTTCCTGTCACCTCAACTGTGCTACACCTTGCCTAGGAGAGCCAAAACCACGGTAAGAATGTCATTGTCACTCAGTAGCCTTGTTAGCTCTGTCTCTACAAGTAAACGAAGAAGGACCAGGGGACAAGGATCCCAGCACCACAATTGTCACAAACAATGAGGAGGACAACTGGGTGACCAACCTAGTGGATGAGGGAGAGACTGTGGATATGTCTGCCTGGACTTCAGTAAAGCCTTTGACACTGCTTCCCACAGCATTCTCCTGGAGCAGCTGGCAGCCCATGGCTTGGACAGGGGTGCTCTTTTCTGGGGAAAAACTGGCTGGATGGCCGGGCCCAGAGGGTGATGGGGAGTGGAGTTACATCCAGCTGGTGGCTGGTCACAAGTGAGCTCACCAGGGCTCAGTACTGGGGCTAGAACTGTTTGATATATTTATTGATGATCTGGATGAGGGGAGCAATGGCACCCTCAGTCGGTTTGCAGATGACACCAAATTGGGTGGGAGTGTTGATCTGCTGGAGGGTGGGAAGGATCTGCAGAGGGATTTGGACTGGGGCCAAAGTTATGAGCTTCAGTGAGGCAAAGTGCCGGGTCCTACTATAGGCTGGGGGTAGAGGTCTTTTCCAACCTTTATGATTCTATGAAGCTATTCTATTATTAAGTGTTAAGATTGGCCTGGCATGACTGCAGCTTGCTCCCAGTGGTTTCCTGCCATGAGATGCAGGACATGGTGCAGATGGGGGCATCTTGCTGCTCAGGGGCTGGATGCAGCTGCCCACTCTGGGTGGTAGGGGGCACCTGTACGGGTCCCATACAGCTTCAGAGCCAGCACTGGTCTGTGTTATTTTTCCCTGTTATCTACTGGTTAGTTTACTAATGTAGACATGACCTCAGTGACCTGTCCTGTTTACACTTACTGGAAGACCACTATGGGATAGTAGGTCACTCACATAAATGGAAATTCTTAACAATAAGAAAGATTTCTTCATCCCAGAGAGGGAAAAATACCGTCCTCAAGAGTGTTATATACATATTTCCTCTTCTGGTTTATCTGTCCTCCTTTAACCACCTCTTCCCCATCACAGGACTCCTCTCCCTCCTTCAGAATTAAACCCATCACAGAAATGATTCTCCATCATTGCAGCCACTATTTTAAGGTATACTGGCCTCAGCACAGACTGATGGATGGGACAGCCACGGTCTGGACGTGCAGATGGATGTGTGAGTGGGGGATCACACAGCTGGGCCGCAGGGGGATGTGAATTTGACAGAACACTCCTTTGACTGGCAGGGCTACTACAGCATGCCACATGAAACCCCTGTCCAGGAACAGCCCATAATTACTGGCTGCAATCTTCACACTTCCCAGGGAGCTCTGTTTTCCAGCCAACAGTTCCATCACAAGGAGAGCAATTGGGGCAGAACAAGGGAGTACATATGCTTGACCCTGCTCCAGCAGTGATAATTTCTTCTCTCTTCTCCCTTTGTTGAAGCTTCTTTTAGCAGGCCTTAATCTTCTTTAGATTTTATGATGGCTCCCTCAGTGGTTATACCTCAAGGCATGGAAAACTCATCTGCACCACCAAGGATTTATTTAGTAGAACAACCCCTCTTTCCAGCATGGAGTCTGAGTTTTCCCTCTTATCTCAGACAGAAAAAGACATCAGAAAAATAATTGTGACTGATATTTTGCAGATTTGCTGGGAAAAATAAATATAATTCCAGACTCTGTTTTATGTATTATTTATCACTCTAGAAATATGAAGTTGATGAACTCTCGAGTTCCATCATCCTTAAGGCGTATTGCTCAATTCCCCAGAGCTGACAGAAAATGGACAGAACATGAGGCGTGTTGAAAAGCTACCAGAAGAGTATGTGTACTTCTCCAAGAGAACATGAAGTGCCCCATCCTCACTGCTTCAGAGGGAGAAAACTATCCTCCTGCTTAATCATGTCACATTCTGGACTTGCTGGAGGTTTCTTGGAAAGCAAGAAGGCAACATTTCTAGTTCTGTTTGTTCATAAAAGCAGTCATTATACAACATTCTGGCAGTAGCATTTATATCCCATTTCTTTAATATTTTTATCTCCATGCTGTTTTCTCTATTATCCTTTCCTTGGCTGTTTTACTTTTCCTCGTCCTCCAAAATGAGGACATATGGTTCTTAGTTTTCTTTTATTTATTTATGTTCTCTGTATGAGAACTATGACTGTTATTCCAATTTGTTTTTCTGACAAGCTTAAGTAGTGTTTCTGTATGTCTTCACTGCTATGCATTAAAATAACTGCATTAAAATAATTTTCATCTATTTTATGCTTTGATTTGTATTTCAGATCTAACACTAGAGCCTACTTTTATCTCGTTATAAAACTTCTGCATCTTTAGTAAACCCAATTCTAATGACTGAAATACAGTTTTAAATCTAAAATTCAGTTAAAATTTAACTGAGATTGGTTACTTTTAGTTTTTGCTTTGTTTCTTCTTTCATTTAACTCAGCACATGTCCCACAGCTGGCTTGTGACGTCAGTTATTTCTGTCTTCTGCTGTATCTGAACTCAGGTGGCAACTCCTCCCAAATGGTACTCTTTTATCTAACAAGGGAACATGTTCCCAAGTAACCCAAAATTTTAATTTACTTTTAACTTCTGCTTAAAGCTTAAAGTTGACTCACAGAGGTCTACAGCTAACTCCCAGAGATCTCAATCTGAGGTGTAGCTATGCTTCAGGATTCCTTTACTATTTTAAGTATTCGCCTGTCGCAAAAGAAATGTGTCTTTGTAAAGGCAAAATATTTTCTCTGATTGGTTTGGTTCCCCCCCACCCCCCCACCCCCCCATGAGGTGCAAGAAGTTGGTCACTTTGGCTGAAATGTTGGTGCTTCAGCTCTGGGTTTGGGACTGACTCAATCAAACATTCTTGATAAACTCTTTGGGGGGAAGTGTCAGGCCAGTTTACAATCAAGACAGTGGAGAACATCTGCTTCCCATCCTCTTCCTTTCATTTACCATTAGAGACAATTTTGGCTAAAGTGGGAGAAATTGTAGGATGCCCATTAACATGTGTTACTTTATTTAGCATCTGTATTTTAATCCTCTTTCATTTGTTTCTAAACTAATCTTCATCTGCTGAGCCAAGAACAAATGACAAAAAGTACAAAATCTGGTGAGGCAGTAAAGATCGACAAGTGACTGCAGGGGACAAGAAAAGGGACTAGTTTCACTGAGATTTTCAGCTGACCCCAGGAAAAGCCTCCCAGACCTTAAGTGCACCACTTAGAATAAATATGTGTTGAATCTACATGAAAAAAAAAAAAAGGACCTAATTTTCTATTGTATCTAAACCAGTCATGGTCAGTGTTCAATTCAGTTGCCCACATATAGGTGTGTAAAGACATCTGAGATACTCGATGACCGTGGGCTCCCTTGGCTCCAGAAGGGCATGGCATATCCCCACCTAGATTTCAGCTAAGACCTAAATTTGGACTAGGAAAAAAGTAATCAATCATAGGATTAGGGGGTTTTTTTCTGACATTAGGAGACTCAGTGTGACACTGGTGCTGCTCAGGAGCACTTTGGCCCAGAGATTGTCAAAGTCACCCATAATATTCAGCCGAAAGTGTCCTAAGGGCTGCAAAGCCTGAAAGTGTCAACATCCTCCTCTGCATAAAGCAGCACAGTCCCTTCTACAGGAGGTGCTTGAGGGTGAGGTCACCAGCAACTCCCCAATGAACATGGTGGCCTCACTGCCCCTCCCCTTCCTTATCACTTACAAATTAACTAATAAGGACATTAAGGGGGATAAGCCCCTATTCTAGGAAAAACCGCAAGAGTGGCTCTTTTGCTTGCAGTATAAAGTGAAAAGATGAGAAATCCATGGTTTTGTTCTCTGTCACAAGCTGTCAAGGTTTAAGCACCATCTATTCTGTGTTCCCATATCCTGCACAGATAAAAAAGGATTCTCAAAGAAGGCAAAAAGCCTTCATCATGAACCAAATTCTCCTCCTCTTTGTGATGAAAAGGTGAGTTTGCTTATCCTCCCGCAATTAGATTGTATAAAGAGAATTACTCATTACCTTGATTTCAAGAGAAATCTCTTGACTCTCTGCACTGAATGTGATCCTTTTTCAAAGCTCATGTCAATACTGGCCTATGACATTTGAAATTGTTAGCATTCTTTCCAAAGAGGTCTAGGTCTATGAATGACTTCTTGCAATAACAACCAGAAATAGCTTCATTTCCTTTGAAGTTAATACAGAACCCCCAAAACTGCAGAGTGAAGTTCTCCCACCAAAATACTTAACTTAAAAATGTCCACATTTTTCAGCTGGAGACCAATGTATACACTTTTTAGGCTGTTTTCTAGACCACACATTTCTGTTATTGATCAAGACTTAGAATCTAGGTTTATTTTAGTCTTTCACATAAATAGGCTAAAAGCTCTGGATCATTAGTTCTTTCTGCTTTCATTTGCTGGAAAATATTTCACATCACTTTTAGAGATTAGGATTTGGTAACACTTTATTCTAGCTGTCTTATTGTTTTAATTTATGTGGTTTTAGGAATAACAGAAATCATAACAAATGCTTTTGGTATTAAAGACAGTGGTATGTGCACACAGATGCAGTCAGTGAAACACATTTCCTTTCCTTTAGAATCTATAGCACTCATTTTGAAGACTCAGACAGCAAATGAATCTGAAGATGTTTATTTTTGCTGAACAGTCAAATGTGTCATTTAAAAACTGCACTGTAACAAGGTTATTTTAAAAGCTGAAATGGGAGGAAGTTTGAGGTCTAAGGATAGAAAAGATATTGGCAGGACATTGATTCTTAAACTACATTGAAAAATATAGGCCATGGGTAAGTATGAAATGTCATTTTCTTTACCCTCCATCATCTTCACAAAGGCTGATGTTGAATCTGGAGTCGGAATCTGAGACTGTATTGTAAGTTTAAAGCAGCAGAAAGAGGGAACTCAGGACAGCTTGCTGTTTAGAAGAGTTGAAGACCGATTTTTCAAAGGAGGCTGGAGGAATGAGCTGCTCAGTTTTCCATGAACTTCAATGATACCTGTCATGAGCCAAGTGTGTCTGCCCTGGGCAAATCTTCAGAGGTTTACAAAGCCTCTCTTTTGCTGAGGACATACCTTGTCACCAGCAGCTGTTCAACTGCAGGAGGAAAGGAGCAGAAGGAAGTGTTCCTGTCCAAAGGAGAAAGAGAAGGGGAGAAAGTCTACCCTGAGGTTAAATACTAGAAGAGTTCTGAAACTTTGTCCTAAAAGGGGAGGTAAAAAGAGAAAAAAAAAAAGGCTGTAAATATCACAGGAATCCTTGTCTAAAAAACTTATTACATAACCATAAATCCTGGGAATGAACTGTGAGCAAGCACAGTGTCCTATTAAAGCACTGCAGTGAGTCTAAGTGTAAAGAATACTACTTTTATTTATATCCAGGTGTAATGTTGTCATCCTTGACACCAGATACAGAAATTAAAGAGTTTAGTACTGCGCTTACCTGGACTTCCATGGGCAAACAGCAGCTCACAAGGACTGAGCGAATTTCTCCAGGAATCATACCTTACTTTAATAGTGGATCACCATAACCTGAGTTCTATTCTTGGTATATTTTTCAAAATGTGATGACCCAGGGATTGATATAAAATATTTTCTGGGACTGTGAGTTATTGCTGGAGGGCAATGGGTGTCACCTGGACTGTACCTGCATGGTGGCAGACACCCTGGGAGACACAAGTTGGTTGCTTCCAGAATGATCTTAAGTGTAAGTTTTCGATCTGGAGGTGACTGGCTTTTCCCCCTGTCCTCTCTGTGGGGTATAAACTCTCTGCAAGATCATTTAAGGTGATCTGACCTAGTTGGTTCTCTGCCACTGTGGTCATTTTGGAATGTCCTCAGTAGGTCAAGTCTTTAGCAAAAGGCACTATACAAGAAGTCTGACTAACTGATATCACAGTTTCTTCCAGTCTGAAACTGCGTGAAATGTTACGAGATTTCAAAGGTAAATTGAATGATAAGTAGCAGATTTTGCACCCTAAAGTCTTCCTGGAGACTTCATTTACTCTATGAAACAGAACAAGGTTCAAACATAACTCAGTATCATGCAGGATAGGAACTCACCGTGCATTAAAACTCAATCATTTTAATAGAAACTTTTCCTCTTATCTATGTTTTAGTCATTCCTAGTTCAAGGTGGTTGGAGTGGGCATGGAGATGCATCACTGCTCATGCATATGATCAGCAAAAACATATAAATGTGCGTTCCTGATCCATATTTAGGCAACTGAATGAGTGGCTTCACTTGGAGCTATGCTGCACACTTGAAGATGTGCCCAGCAGTGTGGGACCCACAACAGATGCTGATTATTATTGACATTTGCTTTCAGCCAGACACAAACCTCCCAGCTGACAGCTGCACTGGCAATTTGCTGTTACCCTCCGAGAGGTCATGGAGCTGTGTAAAATGTGGTAACCACCATTTTCCTTGGTCTGGCACATGGCCAAGGCAGGTTGTGGAGTCCAGGATGCATCAAGAGAGAACAGTAGGGTCGTGGAATCCAAGTGGATGATAAAGGCTCAGGAGCACAGTCTGGTTAGCTCACATTTTTGTATAAGAGAAGCTGATGACTGCAGGAGGACTAATTATGGGGATCCTGGTCACAGCATCCTGTAACTATGATTTCTCTTGGGAAAAGAATCAACAATCCAATGAAATATTCAGTGCTGCAGATCCTAAATGTTAGCTGTCTGGCACCAAGAATTCACAATGCTTTGATGGACACCTAAATTGCTATGCCAAAAGTAAGTATTAAGTGAGGCAAAAAAAGGGATTTAAAGCAACCATAAGCTAAATCAGCTGGTAGGAAAAGCTAAGCTGGGGCCTGCAGATGAAAATATTTCTCTCTCTCTTCTCTCTCACAGGTTCCTAATTCAAAACTTTTTTCAGTTTCCTCTGAGTACTGTTCTATTGCACAGTGCATATTTAGCTTCCGGTTACCGAAGTTTGGGCTTCCCATACCCTGGATCCAGAATCAGTTCTGCCACAAAGATTTTTTAATATTATTTTTTAATTCTGAATAATGGACCTGTAATGACTCAGATTCCAAGAAATGTCTGCAGTGAATGAAACAAGAAAAACCCACAAGTTTAAAAACATGTGGGAATAGATTTTTTGACATTCCTACTCCCTTTTCTCTCTCCTGAGAAATGTATCTACAGATATACTGGGAGGACTATTTTATATTAGCAAGTAAGTACTTTTAATTCCAATTGAGTGTTTCAAGATAAGGTATTACAGTGGTACATATTAATGTCATGTTAAAGGACTGAATTTTTGGCAGTCTGAATTTTACTGCCTAGGGTATTTTCATACTAAAACTCAGAAGACAATAATTTAAAAACTCCCAACTTTGAGGTCAAAGTAGATTTAATGGGTAAAAAAGAACAGTGAAGAGCCTTAGAGACAGGATGCCCCTGGGTGCTTGACAGAGTAACCCCAGTTAATAATTTGCATTATGATTTGTGGAGTGCTTCAGGATCCTACAGAGCTTGGATAATGGCAAACTGCCATTAAACAAATTTATGACAAAGCAAACAAGGCAAAGCCTAAAATATGTACAGTGAATAGCTTAGTTCCTTTGGCTAGAAAGGGCTTAAATAATGGAGGGAGACAACATGTACTTCAGAGGAGGGGATTTTATAGGCTTTCTTCTGCATCTGAGTTGAAGGTTTGACCCTTTCAGACACATGGAGTATTGGTAGGCTCACAGTAAGCCAAACTTGTGTTGCTCTGCACAACCTGAACAATGCTGGACATTGCTCTTGCATGCCTGACTCTACTGCCATTCCCAAGCACTTGGGTGTTCCTAAGGGTTTTGCCCCAGAATTAAAACGTAACCTAATACTTGTCAAACACAAACTGCAATACTCAGTGTGGTCCACAATGAGAACATACCACTAGAAATTTATTAAACTAAAGAAGCTGGAAAACCTCAGTCTTTTGGCTAGCTCTTGCCAATCATGTTGGCAAAGGAAAAGGGCATAAAAAACTTGCATTTGACAGAAAAGAAAACGTTGCTCTTGCATTTGCTTGCACATGTTGCTAGCACAAGTTTTAGCAGCGTAAAGTACTTCTCAGGAAAAAAAGGTTTTCCCACTTACTAATATTTTTATATCGGAAATCCCTTCAAGCCCACAAAATAGCACTTAACAAATTAAAATAAATACATTCAAGTCCCATAATTTGTTTTTGTCCAATAAATATCTGTGTTTTGTGGTGAGAAAATAGTCCAGTTCTCCCTGAGGGTTGCAAATGTGGTCACTTTATGCAGCTGACAGCATTTATTATACAGTATGAAGAATTATTGTGCTACTGCATGAGTGTGATGAATTTCTCCAGCTTTGAAGCATGTTCAAGGGCGGAGATTACCAGAAGCTTCATTATGTGGGCCTGGCTGTATCAGTTTTTTCTTCTGCTCTCCCTCACTTGCCTCCTTTACCAATCCCTTCCTTCACTGCTTGACCTGGGCCCTCAAAGGCTGCTCATCCCACTAATGCCACTTATCACAAAACTCAGAGGCATCTCATTGCCACTCTTCAAATGGCTCCTGCTGCCCAGATTTCTCTCCAGCACTGAAGCTGTGGGTCCCAGCAGAGCTAAGAAGTCCTCAGCAGGTTTTTAGCTTGCAATCCCCATTCTACCTCCTCACTGCTGGGCACATCAATGTTAGAGGCCCCTGTGACTAATGAGGAAGAAACTTCAAAAATAGTGAAATACTGATATCTTGGTGCAAACTGACCTAGGAGAAAAGAAAAGCATCTACAGGCAGACAGATGAATGTGTGAAAATATTCTGGGTAAAAATACTAAAGAAATATGTTTATAAAAGAAAGACAAAAAAGGAAGAAAGCATTAATAAGTCAGATAAATAGGCTTGGAGTCACTGAAGGAAGATCTTGCTAGCATAAAACCACAGTTATTCCGTTTCCTCATTTTGCAACAAAATGCCTCTCTCTGCTGCCACTACCTCCATTTACTGAGAGACCCACCCACAAACTCGAGTAAATAATTTTCTCCTACTCTTAGTTTTCTGGTGGACATAAAAGAATGTGTAAATTCTCTATCTTGTCAATGTGAGAGGAAGAGGGCTCTCAGTCCTCCAGAAGGAGACCCAATGTGCCTAACTTGCTTATGTGCCTGTTGTCTCTGCAGGGCAGCAAGAAGAGAGTCCTGTCAGGCAGTGCAGCCTGTCTTGAGAAAACACTTGAAGTTTATATCCACTCTTTGTTTCATTAGCCTGAAACTCCTGTGGGTCACACCTGAGACACTGTTCTTCTAGGACTGGTTTGGTTTTTTTGAGATTTTTCAGTTCAGAGTACTAAAGGTATCGAGAGTACCATGCAAATAGGAGTCTCACCCACTTTTGTCCTCAGATCATTATGTTACACTAAATATTTTATACTGCTGTATAACCTAAATAATATACCAAATGTATCATCACATGCTTATCAGGAGAAATAAATTTCTCACTCTGCCTGAAAGGCTTTTTTATAATTTTATATGTAAGCCCACATATATGTATTGCTGTATATGCAATTGGACATAAGTATAAGCATTTGAATGAGGTGAGTGGAACATCTCTTTTCAAAGGAGACTTCAAAGGTGTCTCTTTCTCCCTATATGGAAGGAAATGTGGACACACACTGTGTCTGATTTACAGATCCGAATTACTACGTTTATTGTGGATCATGACCTACTTATTGCACATTATTTATAATGGAACCCCTGTAAGCCTAAAGTATCTATGGTAAAGATCCTTTCATTCTTACATACCAGGTGCAATAGCCATGCAGAAACTCTCACTCTTTCCCCTTCTTAAGCTCACACCTGCAGAACTCAATTGATGTATAGATGTGAAGCAAACACCTTCAAGTTTTAGAACTTACTGTAGAGAAGAGGCTGAAATCCTGTTGTTGTCAGCTGTGTGCGCAGAGTCTATCAATGCTAAAGCAGCAGAAGCCTGCAGAGACAGGGGACAGTGACATATGTTATTTAAAAATTTCATTATTATTATTATTATTTCAGTGGACACACACCGGCACTATTACCAGCTTGATCCAGCAAATAATTACTAGTAAAAACTA
The DNA here is from genome assembly GCA_013398115.1 of Falcunculus frontatus. Classification (NCBI taxonomy): domain Eukaryota; kingdom Metazoa; phylum Chordata; class Aves; order Passeriformes; genus Falcunculus; species Falcunculus frontatus. The sequence goes on along the minus strand of VZRV01001518.1, from coordinate 3,310,368 downwards.
TTTGTAGAATGGAAGTGTTAGCAGCCTTTGACTTCATTTTGTGTAGCGCTTGAATTTTTCCTTTTAAAGCAAAAAAAAAAAAAAAAAAGTAAGTTTTATATGAAAGAAAGACAATCTGTCTTATGTTATTTAATAAGTTCCCGAAAATGCGTGAGCTCAATTTTTGTTCAGCTTTCAAACAGATGTTATCTTCTTTAAAAATGATCACATCCCAAATGCAGCAATTTTAAGTGCACATTCACTTAAATGTAGTCCAACACTTCTTGGGTTTAAAAACACATTTTTTTTACAAGTCAGATCTTGAAACAGATTGTGTATATATTCTTAGGAGCAGGGACTGAAGAGCAGATGCCCTTGGTCCCAGCTGAACCGTGAGGTTGCAAAATAATTCTCCTCTTCTCACTTTACCCTTTTCTTAATCATATGCATGATGCATATCTGTTTTCCCCATTCATCCAAGCACTCCTCCCACAATCCAGGTCACAAAACCTGTCTATCTTTCAACCTGCTGTATTAGGACTATCAATTAGAAAAGCTGGGTAGAGATGTCCTGGCAGATAATTTCTCTTTCACCTCCCATCCTGAAGCGTGGCCATCCCGTCTCTACAGCCAAGCATGCACAAATCCATCCAGGTCAGGGTTTTCAGAGCAGGACTTCTAAATCCAACCTCAGAAGGGTTTCTGGATATTTTCAAAACTTTGGGATTACCTAAATGCCTAATTGCTCAGAATTCTTGAGACATATCGTTCTGGGCATGGCCAAAGCACATGTGGACTTTGAGGCTATGGAGCTTTTGGAAACTAGGAAATTTCATTCCAAAAGTTTCCTCATTTGGAATCGGGAAACTTAAGGAACATGTTGCCTCTTTGGGAATGTAGCATCTGAACAGATATATAAATGCTTTTCATTTCAGCAAGTGCACTGTTCTTTTTTGTAGATCTGCCTGAGAGGCTTATATGTGATACTGGAATTTAAATTGTGCACAGGGCTTGAAAGTAGAGCAGGTCCCTCCTGGAAGTGCCCTGTCTCAAGGTAGTGGGTGCATTGTCAGAATAAGTCCCTCCTGTGCAGGTGGAGTGAGCCTCGCCTTGGGATAATTGGTCCAGTTGTAAACACAGAGAGAAGCAGATTCTCTCTGTCCTTTTCTTTTTCTATTTCTCCCCTCACTTTGTCATTCATCACTGATAAATCTGGCAGACAGGGAAGAAACCGAATTTTTCGTCAGAATATAAACTTTCACAGTGCACTTGTGTTAATGCTGTGCAGCTGTCTGATGATCTGACTGTAAAGGACTAAGAAGACATTTGAAGCTTGGACTTTTTCAGACAATGTACTCCTGATTGCTTTTCAGTCATCTCAGAAGCAGCCTGGTTGCAGGAATAGGCTGACTCTGCCATTCAGGCTGCTTGAAATTGAGACGCAAGAATCAAAACAGAATGTGTTTGGTGAAGAGCCCAAGTGTAAGGAGAAGAACCCAGGAGTAAGGAGAGGACCCAAGCACCAGGAGGTTTAACTTCATGCTGCTGGGGTGAAAGGGGCTGGGGTCATAGAGTAACATTTCTCAGAGTCCCTGGCAGTAAGACAAATGAAAAAGGGACAAACAACAAAACTGCAAACAAGATCAAGGCTGCCCAGGGAAGTGGTGGAATCATCATCCCTGGAAGTGTTCAAAAGGTGCGTGGATGTGGTACTTGTGGATATGGTTTAGTGAACATGGTGGTGCTGAGTTAACATTGGACTTGATGATCTTGGAGACCTTTTCCAACCTTAATAAATCTATGAACATTAGAAATATTGTCAGGAATAATGCACTGCTTGCCAAGTATGAAGCCACTTGAAAGGACCATTTAAAGTCCTTGTATAGAATCAGAAACTTCTAAATTCGTAATTACAGGATAAAAGTTGTTTGAGAAGTCCGTTTCAAATAAAAGATTATGAGACTGAAAAGAGTTGAATGCAGAAAGAATCAGCCTGGACTACCAAGTGATAGAAAGGTCACACCTCAATGGGATGAAAAAAATGCATTTTAAATAGTTATCTGAGTTATTAATATAGAGTCAGATAAGATTCAGAAAATTATCCTGGATAAAATTACCTAGACCCTTTTTTACCCTTCAGGAATATGCTGGTAGGTTTTGCTACCTGAGTGTTTCTCAGATGACATTCACAGGTTTTCCCTGTCCAAAGATTGGGGCCAGGTAGGTCCCACCTGTTTCCCACCTGGAAAATCTGAAGAGTCCAGCTGTATGTCCTACCTGTGAGAAACCTTCCTTTTGGAGCACATAGCTCTCTCCTGCATCCCCAGCAATGAGTTGCATCACTGATGCATTAACTGTGAGCTTTTTGGCCTGTTAGAGGAAATTCTGATATGAGAATGGAGATGTGGCTCTGAATAGGAAGAATGACATTTATTTTAAAAGAATATGATTTGTTTAACTGGATTTACCTCTTTAGGTCATCTGTCAGGTTTTAAAAATACCATTTTCAAATTCTTCAAATCATGCTTTTGAAGCATAAATACTGTTGCTCTGAGTTTATTACCACAGTGTAGGGGATTAAACAAGCCCTTAAATTTTAATTAGTTTGCCTGGCCTGATGTTTCTCTAAACTCTTTTCCTGACACAATTCTGCAAAAGAAAATGCTGAGGTTCTGACGTTAAAAATTAAACAAAATTTCTATTATATTTTACTAATTTTGCATTGGAGGTGAGAAGATGGCAAGTGATGCACATTGTACCCCATGTCAGCAGTTTCAGAAAAATTCTGTCACTTTACAACAAAGCTGAATTATTTGGTTTCAAAGTGCAAAGTGTAATTAGACCTTTCCTTTTAACAGAAATTCCCAGTGTGTGTAGGCAAGATCAGCTGCTTGCTTTGTGTGAATTCTCAGATTGCAAAGCTACTTTCCCTCCATCTGATTTCCTTTCAAAAGCCTATTTCCTTAGACTGAATTCATCCATTTTCATTGTAAATGAGGTACAAAACATAATTACTTTATAAGAGCTGGAAACTCAGAATGGCCTTATTTAGAAGGCAGAAGCCCTGGGATTATTGGCAATTTTTAAAGTTATGACTGTGTTGCTGTGATCTGTCAAACTAGCAAATAGAAATATGGTTATGCATGCTTTAACAAATAACCCCAAGAATCTAATCCTGGATTACCATATTGCTCATGGGTCCCCAATTAAATCAGTAAAAGTGATTAATCTTCTCTCTTCATTTTCAGAAGTGCCAAAGGTATTTAAAAGGTTATTAGTTTTCAGTGGTGGAGGGTAATGTGATGCAGATGAGGTGAAAGAGCTTTTTTTTTGTTGTTTTGAATTAGCAAGAATGGGGCGTAAAGGACAGATTTTAAGGATGATAGAAATAGCTGCGGGGGTTCTTGGAAGAGGAGAAAGAAAAAAAGTCAGAGGGTGGTCTGAAGGATTAGAAGCAGAGGAGAAAACATAGACAACAGTGACAGAAAAATTGAAGGAGCAGTCAGAGGGGTGGAATATAGAGGCAAAGAATGAATGCATGAGTTTTTTCAAGTGATAGAAAAACATTAAAATATTTTTAAAAATCGGGGGAGAAAGGAAATGCAAGTCAAAGGGTGCAGGTGACAAACCAAGGGAATGATAACTGCATTCTACAGACAGCAAAAAGTGTTGTCAGTGGAAAGGACCTCATTGTGCCAGAAGCAAAGCTGCAGAGGTGAGAGCAACTGCACAGGAGTCAGAGCAGAAGGGAGAATGATGGGAGCTGAAGGCTGAGCTGAGCAACAGCCAGCAGGGGCTTGGCAAGAACAAATAATGTCAGACCTTTCAAACTTCCTCCTGCAGCTCTGTGAATGGAAGACAAGCAGAAGACAGTCAGGTGGTGTCTGTGATAAAGCTTTTGACATTGCTTTGTAGAGCATTCTCACAAACAGGCCTTGCAAATATATTTGTAAATGGAACTACAAAGGGCTAAAGCATAAAATGGGCTGGAAATGTGCATTCTGTAGTGATAATGAAGGGGGATGCTGTGGAGCCCCTTGTCATTAACTATGGAAGGACAGAGAATGAGAATGCTCATTAAACAGACAGAGGACATGCAACTGTGAGGAGCTACCAGGAGAATGTATAATATGATCAGAATCATGAAACCAAAAAAAAAAAAAAAAAAGGAGAGAAGAAGATAGCATAGGAAAAAACCCCTAGAAATTAGGACACATTTCAATGAGAATAAATCCCAGTGCATGCTTTTTAGGTAGCTAAAATGAGCCTATAGGAAAGATCTGATGTTGAGAGACAATCCTAATCTTCCCAACAGTTCCTGCTAGCAAAATATCTTAAATAAATTTCTGCAAGGAGAAACTCTAGAAATCAAACCAGTTTTTTTCTCTCCTTTTCTTTTGCAAAATAGACTCCCTTATAATTCCACTCCTTGATTTTTACCAGCATTTTAAGAATATAACAGTTTTACCATCTGTTGATGCAACCTGATATAAGCTCATCTTTCCCTCACCATACTAGAGCTAGAAGGTCTGACTGCAAGTTTCAGCTATTTACTCTTGCAAAATTCATTTCCTCTGGAAAACAAGAAATTGAATTATTAGTAATCCAAGAAGCAGCAAGGTCAAACTTTATTCTTCAGAATATGCATTTAATAGTTTAAGGGGTTTTTGTGAATTACTTTGACAGCTGGGCTCACCAGTGTATTTTTTCTTAAAAGTCCAGTCACTTTTTACACGTTAAATTCTATGTAAAATATCAATAACTGTAACAATCAGAAGATAACTGCCTCTCTTTCCTGGAAGAGATTTTTAATGACTAACATTAGCTCTTTAAATCCTGCTGGTCTTTTTTCGAAAAAAAATAAGTTTAACTAGTGCCATTTTAACACCTATTCATATATAATAATGGGCTTTACTCTCCAAGGACTAGATTTTTTGTTGGATGATTTCTTTCCAAAGAAAATCTCTGTGCCCAGAATCCCTGAGAAGCATTACAGACTCCTCCCAAGCCAGTTCATTCCCCAGTATCTCACATCTTACATCTTACTGCTGGGGTAAGGTTTGACTCAGATTAAAAATGCAGCCAACCCTCTCTTGAAAAGTTTTTAGAAGCCAATCTAAGTGAGGATCCAGGTGCCACATGCAGAGCCCATCCTGGATCTGTGAGAGTCAGCAAGGACAGATAATCACATTTAGTTTATTAGTTGCTGAGAGGTATTTGCATTAAAGAACAGAAAAACGATATAATTTTAAACTACCAAAAACCATCAAGTCCTACACATATTATGAATTTTTAGTGCTACTGTCATAGTGTGGAAATCATTGTTTCTAAATGTAATGTTCCACTTTTTAAACATGGAACTACGTTAGTAGTATAAGTCCAGAATGCAATTCCTCTCAGGGTGTCCAGGGCCTGTTCATTTCCTGCAGTTGTCTTTAATTTCTACACACTCTCTACAGTTTCCATTTTGCCTTGGGCTCCAGGGAAGTCTCCAAACATTTCCATAGATGCCGTTGAAGTACACAAGTAAGTTGGTATTTCCCTGTGGTTTGGTTATTCCACAAAAAAACAACCAAACAACCAAACAAATCCCAAAACACCCACAACAAAAAAACCATATAATGAAATCCACAATTATCTGTCACAGTTTCATGCCAGCATTTGGCATTTTCCACTGGAAGAAGAGAAAGTACATTTAATGAACCATTGGTCTCACTTGATAGACCAGCTCTTATGTATCCTTATTTTCTGCATGAATGCAATGAGGGATCAAAGATTTTAGAAAAAAATAATCAGGAAACAAAACACTGAGTTATTTTCTTCCTACTGATTGTTCTGTAAATACACTGATCTAAATGATGTTCACAGAGCTATAGGTTGAGGGTTTTCCTCTTGCATGTTGGTAGACAACTCTATTTAACTTTTAAAATAGAACTTAAAAATAGATGCATAAAAAATAATGTGTGCTTTAAGAAACATGAAGTTCGTTACAAAAAGTAGAAGTAAGAATACTTCACATAATCTTGTTGTTTGTTTCTAAAAACCTTTTCACATTGTGTTCCCCTGGTGACTCTAAAAGCAGGAGCAGTAGGGGCAGCCGGATGAGCTCCCACATGTAGCTTGAACATTCCTCTTATGGGGGATTTACAGTTCCAAAGATCAGTGCTAAAAGCACCACTGGGTACAGATGCGTGTGATTAATTCCAAGTTCTGTGTTAACAAAATGACTGTTTTAAGCCCTTTCTTTCCACTGGGCTTTTACTGAACAAAAAACAGTTGACAACTGTGGACAAAGAGCCCTGAGCTCTTTATGTTTGTCAAATTGCTTCTTTAGTGAATGCATTAGGAATCAGAAGCATAAGAAAAATTCAAATTGCTTCAGGCTTTTCTGTAGAAACTTCTTTACCAGAGGTCTTATTTAACCTTCACAATACACACATCTTTCATTAACCTGATGATCCGAAGACATACTGTCAGGTTTGTTTTAGGACAAAGAAACAATACGAGGGAGGAATCAAGGGCATGTAACCCATTAAAACTCATCTCTTATTAGACCTCTTATCTCTCTGGGTAACATTTAACTTTTTCTCCAGTGACTCATACCCCATGTTTTCACAACTGAGCAAATTGATATTCTCTGTGCAACTTTAATATAGATGACTTTCTTCTTCTAGTTGTCCTTTATTTTCTCATAATCCATTATTGCATTAGTTAAAATCATTGCTTTATTGATAGAAGACGAAGGGGTAAGTTAATAGAAACATTGATCAAATTCCAGGTTACAATTTAAACTTTTAAGTGAAATGGATGTGATTGAAAAATTTGTAGTGGATAAACCCTTTTCTATTTATTCTTTGGGAGTTGACTTGTCTTTCGTGAGAGTCACGGATGGCTCCTGGACTAGAAGCACTGCTCTAAATAAACTGTGTTGGGAAGAAATAAATTGATAAAAGAAAAACACTAAATCATTTAATCATGCATTGGGGATGAAACCCAGGGTTTTCAGCTTCTGCAGAAAAAAAAAAAATTCTCCTCATTTAGGCACTGATAACCAGGTCATGGTAGGCCAAGGATCCAGAAATATTAGTTAATTTTTCCAGTGTATGAATGAAAGCTGGAGCAGGGAAGAACCCTATTCCTCCCTCTATCATAAGACTTTTTGAATGAAGTTTCTCTAATCTTACAGGCAACAGGGAGGAAAGTCCCTCCACAGCTCTGAGACAGACAAGCATATAATATCATGCAGAGTATTGCTATATTATGATATCGTATAGCACATATAGCACATATACTGTGCATGGTTATGTGTATGTAAATGCTGTTATATAGAGAGTAATACTACATATAAAATTAGAGGTTGCCTTACTTGGTGTAAAGCAGTTCTGTCTGTTCTCATCCAAGAAATGAATGAATATGTGGAAAACAAGAGGTGGCTGTGAGCAAAGCACCATTAAACACATACAAACACAACAGTACAATGCCATACAGCTGCCTGGCCATAAAAAACAAGACTAGAAAATTTCACAGGTGTTTGAAGACACAAGAAGTGAGGATAATTTCCAACTTTAGAATAAAGATCTGAGTTACTCCTTTAGATTAGATGCCTAAAAAAAAAATTCAATTAGACCAATTCCTGAAAGGTGTATCTCGTAATGCATTAATTAAAGCTTAAGCCATAGTGAAGTATCCAACTCCTCCAACTTGTGCAGGCCATGTGGAAATCACAATAAAGCCAGCTTGCTCAACTGGACAAGGGTAAGAGAACACGGACATCAGCAGCCCAGCTCTGTAGAACTCCTATGGCCATTTCAAATCCAGCACCAATTGAAGCTGAGAAGAAAGGCATCCAGCATTCCTCTCTGTGAGTGTGACTGCCTTACACACTGCCTTAAAAGGGATGGGGAAGACTGTTTAAAAACAGAGCTTTCCTTTGAGGCAAAGGGCTGGAGGTTTCAAAAGAGGATATAGGCTCTTTGTCAGCATTTTCAGCATCCAGAAATTGCCACTGTCAGCTGAAAGTGGCTGTCCTGCAGCCCAGGCATGAAGGCTGCCTGTGTAGGAATGAATCCCGCTGCAATGGAAATAAAACAATTTTACTGACTCTTCACTAATGCACTGTAACCTTCTGCAATGGTTTAAGGATATTTTAGTTCACATTATCAGAAGATGAAAACCAAGTGCACTTACTCTAGCTCAGCTGAGGGAGGCTGACTACACCACATACGCCACTTGGTTTCTTGCAATTGATCAGCCTTAGAGGCTGGTCTCAGTTTTACTGAGTTCCGGGCCAACAGCAAGCATTTAATTCCTTGTAAAAGAGAGAACAGAAGAAAAATTTCAAAAAGAAGGTTGTCTGATGGTTACCTGTACAAGGGTTTCTCTGAGTCTTCTGGCAGGTACCAAATACTGGGGCACATAATGCTGTATCCAAGGGCGTAGTGCTGGAGTTTACAGACTCGAAAATCATTATTTGCGGTAATTTAAGATTTGTTTGGAAGGCCAATGATAACAGTTCTGTAGAAAGCAGATAACTAGGCAATCTTTTTTCTCAAGGCTGCATCTTAAAAATTTTGTCCACCTTTATTTTCTTTAAAGAGCTGTGAGCAAACTGAAGGAAACTCTGTTAGTTCAGGCTGGCTATTTGAGACATGGTGGGTACAAGGTGTTCCAGGGGAAGAGAGTTGGGTTTGGGGTTGGCAATGCTGAAACCAAGAGATCGTCTGCCTGGTTTGGGACATGGGAGGAGAGACCAGATAAGGGTTTGCTGTCTAAGCAGAGAAACAGCAGAAATAGACAGATCTTCATGGCTGATTTAGTATTTCTCATCTCTGCAATACCTTGAGCATAATTTCCTGTTGGGTTAATGTGAAAGTGCCTAAGCTGGATCAGGGTCTGGGTTACAAGAGGCACAATGTGTATCGGGCAGTGAATTTTCTGATGCTGACCTACAGCCAGACCCTGGTCTGGCTGGGCAGGCTCAGGAAGGGCTAGAGTTGCACTGCTGTAACCTCTGAGAAATATCTGCTGTGTCCTCCCCAATGCCTGGCTCAGGAGGGCTATGGACACAGCTGGGTACAAGCCAGGAGGAAATATCACAACCAGGTCTGTGCTCTTCTGCCTCTCTTTATGGCCTCACCTACGTGTAATGAGCTGGACTCATGATAGGGATTGAATTGCCAGCACTAGAATTTGTGGCACAAGGCAGACTCGCTTCAGGGCCAGCTACAGAAAGTACCTCAGATCAAGACAGCAGCAAACTCCTGTCACTGAGTAAGGAAGAAAGCTGTGACTGGAACCTGGTATCCTGAGCTCGCCTCCGGCTGGGAGAGCCCCATAGCCCTCAGGCTGCCACAGCCCCAGACATCACAGCAGCGTGATGAACCTCTCCCGGTGGTGACATCTGGTTCATCACCCACTGCTGTGAGCAGAGACACTAAGTGGGACATACCCACCTAAGAGGAGAGAGCAATTTTCTGTTGGCTAATGCACACAGCAGAAGCCAAGGACTTACAACCTGCTAGGCTGAGCATCGCTATGTCTCACTGTCTGTAGTGAGAAACCCTGCACACCTTTGCTGGCAGCACAGATGTCAGCCCTGGGGAAGGGCTGGCCTCTGCTGATCCTTGTGCTGATGAGCTGCCATCTTCCTACTCTGTGCTTTTCCCCCTTGGGTTTTATTCCTTGTCATACCAGTATTTACCTTGTCATATCAGTATTTATGCTCCTGGCTCACTGAGCTGCCAGTAGTGTCTCAGCAAAAATACCTCTCTGTTTCTGCTTTTCTTACCTGGCATGGATTCAGCCTGCAGCCCTGCTCCCACCTCCACAACCATTTTTTGGTTAAACCGAGCCATGGAGGCCTCCTCAAAGGAGACTGTAGCAAGGTGGGTGTCGGTCTCTCCTCCTGAGTAACAAGGGGTAAGACAGGAGGAAATGGCCTCAAGTTGTACCTGGGGAGGTCTAGATTGGATATTAGGAAAAATTTCTTCACCAAAAAGGTGGTGAAGCATTGGAACAGGCTGCCCAGGGAAGTGGTGGAGTCACTATCCCTGAAGGTATTTCAAAAGACTTGTAGCTTGGCAGTGTAAAATCAGTATGTGAATGCAGGTCACCCCAAGAACATGCTCAGGTATCCATGTGCCTCAGGGCTGTCTTCAGCTACCTCCACTCCTCTCTGTCTTGGTGCAAAGGGCCATCCATCAGTTCAAAGTGCAGGGAAAGGAGGATCAAAGCTTTTGAGTGTTCTTTGGAGAGTAAAGGGAGGCTAATGCAGCATGGTAGAATGCCCTTTTCACTTCTAGGATTCTAGGAGAGTCAAAAAATAGGATAACATAGATTGTGAAAAAAATATTGATCTTTTTCCTGCCCGTCCGAACTGTCGTCTTGAAACCTGCCATTCACCTAGATTAAAATCAGAAACTCTGTGCTTTTAAAAAGTTGTGAAACCACCAGTTGTTATACCCCAAGACCAGTTAATTCATTGAGGGAGAGCACCGTCCTGAGTGCTCAGTGACGCTGCTGAGAGCTGTGTTACTTCACAACAAACACCTCTGAGTTCTGCTTTCTTCTAGAAGGGCCCCCAGCACGACAGCTACTTCTTCATTTGTTTCACACAGGTTTGAATCCTGGGAAAAACTGCAAAATAGTCATATTCCATTTATCAAATGTTGTGTAAATCTGTGTTTCTGTTAGTATGTGGGATTGCTTTTTGCTTTTCTGTGAACATAAAGAAAACACTGAAAAGAAAAAAAATTGTGGATCTTTTGGACGTTCCCGTCAAAGTAGTTTTATTTAAAAAATCCCAAATTAAAATTCTTGTCATTAGGTGGCCTTTGGCAGGTACACATAGTTCCACAAAGTTAAATGAGTGAGCAATTTGTAGCTTCTTTACTGTGGATCTGAGAGGCTGAATTCTTGTGCAAGGTGCTGCACATAGAGCTCATGTCTGCTGAGATTTCCTGGTAGCATCTTTCAGAAACAACACCTCTTCCCCTTCCTCACCTCCTGCTAAGTAAATGCTCTTGAATAGTAACCGTGGCATCCTGCTACGGCTGTGGTACATGTGCATGGGTCTCTGGCCAAGTATGAATCAAAAGGTGCATAGACACTACTGGCAATGAATTTAAAACAATTTTTTTCCAATAATCAGTTAGTAAGTAACATAAAATCCTCTGTATGTATGTAAGCCATACCTACACACACTGATTCAGCAAACTATTTATTAGAGAATCTCTGCTACAAGAAGACAGGTAAAGATGTAACCCTGTTTGGACGTAATTCACCAAAAGAGTGAAATACATCTAACAAAAGCACTGACAAAAGGTGATTAATGGTCAGTATCGGTGCTGTCTGCCACCCTGTTCACACCTAACACAGGTTATAAAGCCTGAAATGCAGATTCTTGGTAGGGTCTCAAGATCAGTTTAACACCAAAAGCTTATTCACCTCCACTTTCTTCTAACATTTAGGCGATCTTCAGTGCAACCCAGAGCAGGTACAGAGGACAAGGTCTCTTCCCATGGCACGTCCCAGCAGGTGGCACGGTGTGACCAGACAGTGACACACAGGAGCCCTGAGCGGTGGCCAGCGGTCCCAGCACTGCAATGGGGAAACGGGGAAAATTCTGCCTTTCCCTTATGCATGTGGCTGTGGCTGCATTTGGACAGGATAAAAGATTTCATTTAACAGAAACCAGACATACCAGCATCAGTCCCCAGATGTAACAAAAACATGTTTTCCCGAGGGTTCCCACAGCAGTGAGAAGCAATCATGTCCCCGGCTACACCAGAAAACACTTTCTCACTCCGCAGCGACAAAATCCTGGAGCCCCAAGCCTGCTCTGCTGAGATGAACAGCTAAATGAAATTACTCTGATAATTAGTTCAGTAGCAACTCCTAAGCATGGTACTGTGCTCAGTGAAGAATTTGTGGTTTAGTTACATCTTTTATAAATTGAAATATCACATCTAGAACATAAGCTAGTTTATTCTGCTATCTGCTAGAGGCACATTCAACAAGGAATGCTTAAGAGCAGCTGTTTGATTTAGTCTTGGGGAAAGCTTTGCATGAATCAGAGAGGAATATTCAGCTTCTCTGTAGAGAGTTTCCAGGCCTATGTATTTAGGTAATTTTAATTACCTAATTAATCTTAATTAATTTAATTAATTTTAATTACAGAGTATATATTTTTCAAGACTCTCTAAACAAAAGGCCAGCTTGTGTAAACTGAGGAAGCACTTCTGACTCCAGTGGGGTTGTGACCATTTACCAGGGGCTGGTCCTTGGCCTCCAGGATGGAGTTACAACCCTTGAAAATGCTACATCAGGGAAATTTTGCAACTGCTTTTTTGACTAATTTTAGACATAGCTCCCATGGTTATGACCGATTTCTCAATCTTCCAATTTGCTCTTTTTCAGCACAAATCTCTTTGTGTTGTTATCAGAACAGCAGATGAAACCCACCTCTTTCACCCTTTTGGAAAGTGGCCCACAAGAAATAGGCATCACCTCTGTAGAAATTTGCATTGGCTTTTTCTCTTTTTTATTTTAAATTTCTGAAGGAAGGTACATCCTTATTTCCAATGTTATTTCTGCAGAAAAAGTAAAATGCAGAAAATCACAATCTGTATGATATCTGCTTTTCATCACCCTTTCTCCATTTCAGCTCCTTTTCTGAATGGGAGCCAGCAGAATGAAAATAAAATGTAAAAGAATGTATATAAATGCAGCATGGGAAAAAAGAAAATCTTTCACAAATATTTAGAATCATGTTTATTTTATGGCTTTAATACTTGGTAAAAATAGCTCCCCAAACCGATTGCATGTGGAAAAAATGCAAACTCTGCTCTGTGTCTTCAAAATGCAAATGTGTTAATGGCACATACAAAACCAAAGCAGCACACTGCAAAAATGGCTTTCCATGTGTAATCAGAGTGGATAGCACACAACTATTCCTTGAACCTATACCGTAAAGTAAATTTTGTCACTTCAGGTCCTATTCTCACTTTCTCCTGGCACCAAAATATGCTCAACAGTTGTCTGTTGTGTTTGCCACTGGTATTATGTTCCCAATTACCCACTGTTTATCACTTCTGCAATTACCAGGGTAATACATTTTGTGAAAATCTGCTTTGGATTCTGTTTTCCAAGGCTTCCATATAAACACCAGCATCCACTTAGCTTTTCTCACTCAGCCATATCTCTAAAGATAATGGCAAGCTCAACATTCCCTTGGAAGAGCTCTCAGGTTTGAGAAGCTTTAGAGCTATGAGGGGGAATGTGCTGCAAATGCAGACTCAGGGTGTAATTACATCTGCAATAGTCTGTCACTCATGTAAGTGGGCAATAACCGTCTTTTTCTCTTGAGTTAATGTAATTCTGAACACATGGAGGAAGCCTTGAGAAATGAAAAAAAGCAATCCTCAAACTAACTTGCAAAAGAAATACATTGCTGTGTAAAGAGGAGTGAGGAGATGCCCTGAGTAGGGTGGACAGTGGCCAGGCAGAAAGAGACCTGGGGCTGCTGATCAACAGCAGCTGACCATGAGCCAGGTGTGCCCAGGTGGCCAGGAAGGCCAGTGACATCCTGGCTTGGATCAGCAATAGTGTGGCCAGCAGGACCAGGGCAGTGATTGTCCCTCTGTACTCGATACTGGTGAGGCTGCACCTCAAGTGCTGTGTCCAGTTCTGGGCCTCTCAGTTTAGGAAGGATGTTGAGGTGCTGCAGAGTCTCCAGAGAAAGGCAACAAGGCTGGTGAGGGGTCTAGAACACAAGCCCTATGAAGAGCAGCTGAGGGAGCTGGGGTTGTTTAGCCTGGAGAAAGGGGGCTCATGGGAGACCTTATGACTCTCTACAGCTGCCTGAAAGGAGCTTGTAGCCAGGTGGGGATCAGTTGCATTTCATAGCCAACAAGTGAAAGGATGAGAGTACACAGCCTCAAACTGCACCAGGGGAAGTTTAGGTTAGACATTAGAAAAAAATTCTTCACAGAAGGAGTGGTTGGGCATTGGGCTGCCCAGGGAGGTGGTGGAGTCACAGTCCCTGGAGGTGTTTAAAAAAAGACTGGATGTGGCACTCAGTGCCATGGTTAATTGAAAAGGTGATGTGAGGTCATAGGTTGGACTTGGTGATCTCCAAGTCACAGAACCAAGCTGATTCTGTGATTCTGTGATTCTGTGGGTGAGCTCTGCCCAGCTTGCCCATGGTAAGACCTGTAACTACTGACATATGAGAAACATTTGAAAAGGGAAGAGAAGCCTGCCACCATTTACTAAAATATTGGTTATGTTCTTTTTAATCCTTTCGTTGTTCTTTTTGTGGACTTTCTTTTTTTCCTTTGCTGCCTTTCCATGGAAACATAACACAGTCTATTGTTGTGTTTAATTTTTGTCATTTGCTTCTCCTCTATCGACCTCTTCTAATATGTGTCTGATTCTATTTTTTTCAGACAGGCTAATGATCCAGGAAGAGGAAAGACATTTTCAGGGCAGCTCGAATATAAATGATAAACTGTAAGTCACATTTGTTTGCACATGGATAGTATTTGTGGTTTCACACTGTTCCAAAGCAGGGGCTCTGCTTCCAAGAACTGGCTGGGTAGTTTGTCTGTTATTTATCACACTGTCCCAAGCAGATGATTTCTGGATGATTAACAGAGCTATCATTGCATTCTTACATGCAAGCTGAACTTATCTTGCTGCTTTTGAAACACTTAGTAATTCTTAAAAATAAAAAATGAACAAAACCCTGCAGAAATACTCATCTGCTAACCTTGCTGTTAAATGTCTTCTAAATGCTAGCATTATTTCAGCTGTAATTAAAGCCTAGATGAACTTTTCCAGCCTTCCCATTGTCCATGGCTTGCAAGCAGTTGCAAACCCAACCATTCTTTAAATCACCGTGAGGAGGTTACACTAATGGTTACCGACTTTTCAGAGTGGGAAAGAATCTCAGAAACAACACTGTCTTCCAAAGAGCAGAGGGAAGTTTGCTTTCAGCATCCCAAAGAGGTTAATTTGAACAGTAGCTTGAACTACAAAATATTTCAGGTAGTTTTTCCTCCCTCAGTTTAGAAACTAGATAAGCAGAGCCCCAAATTAAGGATGATGCTACCTAGGAAATATTTTCTTCTATGTGCCTGGAAAACATCTGCCAGTCCTCCTGTTCAGTTTATGGAAGTGAAAGGCATAATCTGAGGCTGTCCTTGAGAATGCAAATTCAACTTAAAACCCACTAAGTTGTCTGCCTTCTTACCACACGTGTTTAACAAACCCCATTTACAAGACTTGCTCTGTACGATGTTGGGGCAGTTATTCGTGCTCTGTTTAGGAACATTTTATTATTAAAGGGTAGGAAATGATTATTTTTACTTCAATTGGTTAAACTGCTCACATTTCACAGTGGTAGCAAAGTCTGTGACCTGAGAAAATTTGCCAAGTTCCATGACACATCTCTCAATACAAGCAAGTAGTTTATAAACCCATCTTGAGTTACTTTATTTTCCATTTCTGGTCTGTGGGAAGCGAAAGGAGAATCCATGAATGTTATTATTATCATTAGGTTCACTTGTTTCATACTGCTGAGCCTGAGCATCAGCCCCGTGGAAGCAGAAAAGAGTCAAAAATATTCTTTGAATCTCTTGTCATAGATTCTAAGCTGCATTTATCTCTGTATTTCCTGCTTATCAATGTGATTAATCTATCTAAATATTTTAGAGAGGATTCAATCTTGGAATATGCAGATACACACTTAAATTCCTAAAGACGAACTGGAAACACAAGGGGTTTTTCAAAAGTAACTAAGCTGCTTTCCTATCAATTTCTTCATGGCTTTTTATTGTCCATAAGTAATGTGGGTACTGGCCCAAGGGAGAATGGTAAAAAGAAAAGCTTCATTTTACCCAGAGGGGACCTGGCCAAGATCTGCCCTCTGCCTCTGCACTAACAGGCCTTTGCCAAGAACAAAGTGCCATGTTTTAACTCCTTTTATCTTCAAAAACCTCACATGAACTCATCAAAATCCCCATCCAAAAGGGCTTGTTTTACTCAATGAAGACAATCCTTTTGCCTCGTGGTTAGATTTGAAATCCATTTCTGTTAGGAAAGTGTTTTATCTGTGTCTGCTACAGAGAAAAATAAATCCAGTAATTTCCCCGTTCTTTATGTAGATGTAATAGTAGCTTAAAAAATGTAAATAATGATACTTCATCATACCTCCTCTATGGTGAAGGTCTATTTTGATTCTGTTTCCATAAGAATAGGACTCCTAACCTGACCTGCAGCATTTTTTTCTCTTTTTTGCTCTGTTTTCCAGATGCTATCTTCTACTCCGGCAGGATGGCCATTTTCTTGTCAGAGAAGCCCAGCAAAAGGAGGAAAACAAACACAAAATTTCCTGTTGAATGATTCAATTCACCTGGAACAGCATTTGAAATAACGAAAGCTGTCTCCCATTAGCAAAGTCCTGTGCCCACAATTTAAACTAAACTGTGTGCTGTGGAATTGCAGTCCTGTCTTCAAAAAAATTGATTTTCCTGCCTGGAGGATACTGCATGACAAAATACACCCTGGTCAAAATAACACAGGGGATTTATAACACTTACGTCAATATAAGAAAGGACTAATTTACAGGTTATTAATCAGAAAATTTTGCAACAGTTTCAGTGCCAACTGTTAATGCATTATGCAGTAACATCTCTAGATAGGGATAAATTTTGAATTATTTTTAATTTTTTTTTGAAAGTTAAGTTGAATCCTGTGATTGCCATTTGATTTCTAAAAGCACAGAAGTTGCCATAATCATGTAAAGATCCATGTCCTGAATCAGGTCTTACTGAATACTGTTTCCTTCCAAATCACAGATTCATGTTCCAAAATTTAGGTGTTCATAAGCACATTATTTAGCCAAATGTTGTTAGGTCAGTTACATATAACTGCTGGCCTGAACAATATCAAAAATGGTGAATGTACATTAATTCCAATTCTTTTTTTCATATAAATGGTCTCAAATAGTTATTCTCATAGGTTTAGTTCAGCCAACAGTTCTCTGCACTCAGT
This sequence comes from Falcunculus frontatus, assembly GCA_013398115.1. Lineage (NCBI taxonomy): Eukaryota > Metazoa > Chordata > Aves > Passeriformes > Falcunculus > Falcunculus frontatus. Next base: position 3,293,334 of record VZRV01001518.1, on the reverse strand, counting down.
GGATTAGCTGGTTTAAAATACTTTCATGCATGACAAATTCTGATCACCAAAACACACTGAATCTTATTTCTGGTAGTCATTGTGTTTTCTATATTACTCTGTTAATGTGAAGTGGTACAAATGTGCCTCATGAGGCCTTGAGAGAGGACTCAAGACAGCAAGACGTGTCTAGTTGCAAGTGTCTGATGCAAACTGATGGATCCTTCTGGAGAAAGCTTAGTGGTATAGAGAGACCACTTGTTCTCTTTCTAGTGTTTAATTTAATGTGCTGTATTTCAACAGTATTGCTACACTCAAAAAATATTTCATTTGTATAATAAGAGAATGTTTTGTGTCTGTGACATGTGTCAATGTAAGAATAGTTGACATGTGCCAGGGTTATTTTACAACAGACAATGGGAAGCAGGGTCAGATCTGCATAATTAGAATAAATGTTGAGAAAAGTCTACTCTATCTTAAGAGGAAGCTCACTTGTTAGCTAGCCCCACAATTCCTGTTGAGACCTTGGGGATAGGAAGTTTATCTGACATTTCTTTCCCTCAAAGAAGTCCTATAGAACTCTGTCTAGCAGCCCATCTCTGTTTTTTCCAAGTCTGGTAGTACCCAGAGGGTTTGAAGACCAGCTGAGAAAGAATCATTCAGATATAATATATTAATTTTTAAAGCTTGAAAGATTTCCATGAGAAGTCTCCACGAAAGTTCAGGAGAGTTGTCCTGGGTAACAAACCAGGATACCAGTTTGGTTTACGTGGATCTGGGCTGCTGTACCAAACCAGGAGACCACAGCTGACAGAAGCCTCTAAGCTGGTGCTCCAGGACTTGCCTTGGAAAGGATTTTGTTATGCTCCAACTCCTCACTGTTCAGAACAGATTGAATTGAAATGAAATTCAGGATGGGAGTCAGCCATAATGAAAGAGAATTTTTGCTGTCTGGTGACTGTTCAGATGCAGTTAGCTGTAATGAGCTTTATTGTTCCCCAATTAGCGGCTGCTGGCCTTCTGCCACCCTGCTTCATAATGGTAATATTAAAGAACTGAATTCACGTGTAGCCTGTTACAATTTCAGGGATGCCAGTGTGGGCTCTGCTTAGCTATCTTTTTATAAAAAACATACATTGTCATTTCATAAGAAAGCTGAAAGAATGGGGCACAGCAAACTGAGACTTGCCACCTGCTCCATCTTACTGTTATATTTTGGTATACTTTTACAGTTTCAGGCTCTGCTTTTGCATGCTGGGGAGATTTCCACCACTTACATCTGACAGTTGGCATTTCATCTAGACATCATTTCGTCTTTTGGTTCCTTGCTTCAGTGACAGTGTATCTCCAGAAGGAGCTTTGGTGCAATTCATGTGTCTATGCATTACTGGGTAGTCCACCAAGAAACCATCTAAATCCTCAGTTCTTTTGGCTCCTGAAGGCATCCTTAATTTTACCCTCAAACTGGCTCTCAGCACTCAGGGAATTTAGTTAGATTTCAGTACTTGCACATGAACAACATGAGCAACAAAAAGGGTACTAAGAAAATATGTAAGACAGTAATTACTTTACTTTACAAAAATTGAATTTAATCTCAGGCTTTCTGAGCTACTAGATTCAGAAGGTGGCCTCTCACTTCAAACAGTTTAAATTGATTTCCCTCTTTGAGAATTATTGTTTTCTATTCAAAGAGTCATAGAATCCTCAAGGTTGGAAAAGAACTCCAAGACAAGATCTCCAAGTCCAATCTTTGCCTGAATGCCCGCTAAACCATATCCCAGTGTACTACGTCTACTCATTTTTTTAACACTTCCAGGGATGGTCACTCCACCACCTGCCTGGGAAACCTGTTTCAATGCTTAACCATTCTTTCAGTGAAGAAATTTTTCCTAGCATCCAACATGAACTTCCCCTGATGCAACCCGGCTTCCCCCTCCTTTCAGGTAGTTGCAGAGAGCAAGGTCTCCACTGAGCTCTTTTCCTCCAGGCTGAACAAGCCCAGCTCTGGCAGCTGTACCTCACAAGATGCGTTTTCTAGACCTTTCACAAGCCTTGTTGCCCTTCCTCAGACACACTCTGCTTCAGTGTCCTTCTTGAAGCGAGTGGCCCAGAACTGGACACAGTGGCACGCAAGATTCTCTGTTCCATGACTTTCCCCAGCCCTGAGGTCAGGGTGACAGGCCTGCAGTGCCCTGGATTCTCCTTCCAGCCCTTCTGATAGATGGGTGCCACATTGGCTGGCCTCCAGCTGCTTGGGACCTCCCCAGTTAACCGGGACTGCTTCATATCAGAACCAATTTCATCTTCCCATTCAGTTCTCTTTGAACCTGCAAATTACACTTCTTCAGATTTCTTGTAGGACTCCTAAAGCACTGATGCTCACATTATTATTCATGTTCAAACTACACGTTAAATGGTGCTGAATTTGTCACACAATTATGTGTGACAAAAACATACATCACTATTTAGCCAGTCTTTAAAAAGCTCAGAAAACTAAGAATTACTGTGAGAAAAAATCCAAAAAAGTTAAATCAGAAAACATTATCTAGTGTACTAGGGCAACTGTAAACCTGCACCACTGTGACAACATGTCATGATCCTATTCTCATGACTAAAGCATATTATTATTCTTACTTTTACATTAGCTTAAACCTTTTAAAAAGAGTGGATATTTCCTCTTTGTGATTTCCCTCACAGATACACATATGGCTCTTTTAGTTCTATATTTTCTTCCCCTGTGTTTTCTGCTTTAATAGGTTCTGATTCCTTTTACAAGGAACATTATTTAATTTCTACTATATAGCAGCCTTCATCTTATAATCGCTTCAGTTTATCTTCTGTTTTTCTTTTGTAGAGGAGAACAGGATGCCTCTTTCTTTTGAATTTATCTTGCTTTGAATGTCTTGTAATAAAGAGGAAATAATGAGGTTGAAAGCATCACTATACCTGTGTAGAGCCAAAGGAAAGAGAAATCATAAACAAATACTTTTTCTACTTGATCATCTGTTCCATCCAGGCCACAGAGGAGGAGAAATACACCAGTTAACAAGGTGTAGGGCTTTTGAAGTAGGTGGAGGAGCGAATGAAGCACAGTGTTTTCCTTGTGCTAATATGACTACCTTTTAGTCTCCTACTATTTTTTAAAATTGTTTGAACCAGTGTTGTGACTAGCTAAGCAATTGATAATTGAATTTTTTACATTGTTTGGTTTACCTTTAATTAGCACATTCTATTGGCCTTTTCAGCAATTATTCTTAATAATTTATTAAGATTAGTCCTTGTGTAAGGACTTCACATGTTTCAGAACTAATTGCTGCCTTATAACAGAAAAGGAAACTGGGACTCCAGCCCCCCAAGATAAAGTTGAATGTCAGCTTTCACAGAGCTTCTGATAAATAACACTCTGAGTCTCTATTGTGTTACAAAGGCCATTTGTCCACTTAAGAAACACTTTAAGAGCATTGGTCGCTGTCCTTGTTTTGCTTCAGTGCACTATGCACTAAAAGCATTATTTCCACAAGGGAAATTAGAAAATCCACATGCAGTACTATCCCTATACCTCCAAGCCAGCTGGAGAATATTCACGGTGTTATTTGACTTAGTTAATCAAGAATGCAAAATAAATCCAAATAAAAATAATTTTAAAAATTAGTGGGATTTTTTCTCCTTCCTCTCTGACTGACAGTTACATTAACCCTTGAACTTCCTTTCCTTTAATGCCTTTTGCCTTAGGACAAGTCATGTATACTTTTATAAATGTGCTTTAAATTGAAAATATCTTCTGCTCTGTAAGTGAAACTTCTTTTCTGCTGGGAAAAGAAATAACTACTAAAAAACCAGTTCTGGAATAGTGTAGATACTTCATGAACCTGTTGGTGAAAATCCTCATAACTGTTGGATCTTTCCAGGACGACAATTTTCTGAAATCTGGCATATTTTCTGGGCTACAGGAGATAACATATTCTACCTGAACACATGTCCTGGGACCTTGGTGTTTCAGGAGCTGCACAGAAAACAAAAGAAAAACATAATCAAAGCCCTGACAACTTGGGTTTAATGTGGAAGAAGAAGCATCAGATCAATAAATGTCTCACAAGTGCCTGTCAATAGGAGAGGGGACAGTTGCCACAGGAAACTATCAAACAAGCAAAGGGGCCATTGAAATATTATGAAAAAGGAGTTTTTAAGATAGAGTTTAAAGACATACTGAGAAGTTTTGCACATATTTTAAGAGGTTGTTCTTGAACATTAGCAGTGGCTGGAAAGAAAGAATAAAACTGCTTTTTGAAAATCTAGCCAGGTACAAGAAGCCACATGCTCTGAACAAAGCCTGAAGCTGGCTTCAGGGCCAAATAAGAAGAAAAATGCTGTTGTTGGCTGGGAAAATAATGAAAAGCCTTTCTTTTACATGAAAGAGAGGAGGAACCTCAGAGAGAAAATTATCCTTGCAAAGGTCTTCTGGGTGCAGAGGGGAGGCATGGGATTTACTCAGTCCCAAGAAAGCATGCTACATGCAGGACAGCAGAGCCTGGATAATAGTCTCAGTGAATGAACCAGAAACTATGTATTTTAGAGACATCAGAAGACAATGAAGGCCAGTTTATGGCCCTGTGTGATCAGTGGCTTAATAGTTCTGTCCACAAGAAATGAGAAAAAGAAATGATGACAAATATTACTTTTGTAGTGGCTGCGTTGAGCCTAAATGTCTACAGAGAAGTGTTAGAGATGGTCTAGAATTTCAGTTTGGACAAAGGTGTAGGATTTATCCTATCTTACTTTCAATAGTTGCACGATAGATACTACCCTTTATAGTGAAAGATGCAGTTAGATCATCATTCAGCTACCAGAGTTTAGAGGCTGTTCTTTAGCAGTTGGATTAATTGCCCTCTACAGTTCTTTAAATATTATTGGCTTACTATTCAGGCTACACAGAGACACTACAATGGGTTCATCAGAAATAAATACCTACATTCAGATATCTGAATCCCAGTCATGGGGATAAAATACGGGGTAGACACGAGGGAGAATTTATGTTTGTAGATGACATTTACTTTAAAAAGACACACAGAAAGGACAGAGCTGTAGGAGATGCCCAAAGGGAGATGGAAAAAGACAAGGACACACTGAAGAATATACAAAAGGAATGGTTTGAGAGATAGGAGTGTTTATTTACTTTAGGTATGTAACTAGAGACTGTGGAGAAACACAGGAAAAAGGGCTAAGGATGGTGAGTTGAGCATACATGGAAAAATACACCAGAATTTGTCAGTTTTACCTTGGAATAAATAAATCAGGCTTTTTGGGGAAGTGAGAAGCAGAGGCAGGCATAAGGAACATTTTGAGGAATGTGTCAGTTTGTTGGTTAATTCTTATTTTTTTCCCAAAACTCAGCCTCCAAAACTCATGTTCTTTCCAAAACTCTTCCAAAACCCAACTGTAAAATGGAACCACAGCAAATATGGTGTCCTGAATCATCAAGCAGAGCATGCAGGTGCTGTTCCTGGGGGTGAACGACAGCAGGAGCCAGAGCCATTCTGGGTCCTCAGCAGAACTTTCTAATTCTTTTTATTTCTCATTGCACTGCCCAGGTACTCTATTGTGGTGAATCAAGGTGCTCTCTTTCCTCCAAGGCCACACTTTGTAGCGTGTCCTGCTTCTTCACAAAGTACAATATGGCAAAACAAAATCTGATTCATTCACTTTATGCCACAGTTCACACGTGGTGCACGAGCAATGGTGTTTCTGTGAAGACTCTCCTCTCTTCGTTTCTTTTCCATCTTTCCTGTCCTGCATATCTTCCATTTCTGTCTTTAGGGAAAACAGCCTAGAAAGGGAAAGTTACAAGATGTTCTATTGCTGAACTATTCATTGGATGCAGTTAAAAAAATCATGCAAAGGGTGAGCTGGATGGTGTTACAGATACATCAGGAATAAAACTGCTCAGGGCAAACTATTGCCCATGTATTGCGGCTCTGAAACGTGGACGTCACGAGCAATGAGGAAAGATTTTCCAGTAGGAAAATTTAAACTGCTCAGTTTGAAACAGGCAGAGCAGATTGCAAATAAGGATTCTCTATTTTCAGTAGAATAATTAATAATTTCACATTCAGTTTTGCAGCAATGACAGTTGCTGATTCAAAGCAATATCCCAGCACTAGTGTCTGAGTTTCCTGGGATGGGAGGGCTTGGTGGTTTTCTTTGATTTTTCACAGACATCAGTAGTATTTCATAACACTGTCATCTTCATCACTGCAAGGTGACTAAACCATTTTGTTTCAGTTTGATCCAAGCAAACTGGTACTATAGCAAGAATGAAAAATCCAGAGGAAAATTATTACTTCTCAAGTTAGTGAAAACTCAAGACTTATGTTGATTCTTTTCTTCTAACAATACTCTGTATCTGGCTGTAAGCCTACTTGGCATGGCAGTTGTGGGGGGGGTTCAGTTTTGAAACTCTGCTTCAGGTGTTGATTCTCACCTGCTACCCTTTTGGCAAAAAAATATCCACGGAACTTGGATTTTAGGAGAACAGGGCTTGATGGAATTCCAGTAACGGTAAATTTACTTGTATGCACAGCTTCCATTGAAGCTTCAGAAAACCATTTAAAAGACTCCTGCCACTTCAGGGGTTACATTTCCAGTGTATTTTAATTCCAACAAGGTTCACAAGTCTCCTAAAATAGAAAAACTTGTTTTTCTTCTTTAGTTCAGGAGTGATCTCTCTAGTTGGATTACTGCTTGTAACATGGACACTGATAAGAGAGTTTTCAGGCAATGTTAAGACCCAGAGCTTTAGATTTTCCCCCAAAATGGACTAATCAGGATAGGAAAACTTCCAAAGTTTTTGAAAATGTGAATGAAAACAATAATATTTTTATAAAATTAAACCTGTTTCTGCCATGCTGGATACACATATCTCAGAGTATCACACAAGTGCATGAGAACTAACTGACTTACGTCACTTTGTGTTCTAAAATGAGGGCATAATTTGCTTAAAAATCCAAAATGCACCTATTTTTATACTCATTACTGCTCATGACATAAAGGAAGATAATTCCAAAGTGCTTTTCTAATTATAAAGGAACAGATTAGTTTGCTGCATTACAATAGCACTTTCCTCCAAAATTTTTCTGCACACTATTATATAACACTGAATGACTTGTATTCCTAAGGAAAACTTTTGAACCCCTTTGAATCCAGATCTGTGGATTTCCAATACTATGATTTATCATAGTAATTTTTTTTTCACATCTTGTGGTTTATTTACATTAAGATGTCTCTGTGGAATTATGAAGATTTTATGTTATTACACGTACAATAACATGTGAGGATAAAACACCACAATAAAGTGCATACTGTGACTTTTGCTATAATAACATTCCTTGTTTTACCCTCTCGAGCTCAGTCTTCCTCATTAGTCTGCTTTGGAGTTCTGTGTCACTTGACTTCAGTCACCCACATGGTCCTCAGGATTTTAACTGGTTTTTTTCCAGCTGAAGCAGCAAATTTGGGAGCTGATGCAATGTACACTGTACATAGATGATATGGATAATACAAACTGGTTCACTGGCTGTAGCTGCTTATCTCCTCTTTGCACTGAAATAAAAAGAAATCTGGCTAAATTAGGTCACAGAGTAATCTTGATACATTCTTATGTGCAACCATCAGAAATGAAAGGCAGTAGCAGGATTGCTGTAGGCTAAGTCCTTTCTTTAGAAGTAGAGTAGTTTTAATGACCTGGGGGAAGGCATGGCTGGACCCTGATGGAGTATTACATGAAATTTAATCACTGATGTTCAAGTCTCCAGGAAAGAATGCAGGCAACCAAGAGGAAAAAAAAGACTGCAAAAGATTCATCTTCTTTAACTATGTGAAGCAAATGCTGAGAGGGAATATCATGGGTTTGGAAATATATCAGAACAGAGGAAAAACAAAGTGCTGTTAGCATTACTTAATATAACTAACAAGGGAAATAATGGATCCAGACTGTCTAGGAATACAGGTGGGCTGGAAGTCAGGGTTAGTTTTACCCATCAAAGCAGTGTGGTCTGGAACAACTTTCCAGTACAATAAATATAGCAAAAGCCATAGAGAGTTTAATCTTGATCAGTTTTTTAAAAAATCATGCCATAAAATCTGAGGTCTCCAAGTGATATCTTATACAAAGTTATGAATCTTTAAAATGTCAGTTGAGGCCTCTACACAACTCTCATTGCAGACAATGTTTACTGAAAGTTTCTGAGTTGGAAGAAGCATCACTGTTTTATCTCTGGCTCAGAAATCCTGTTATTTCCAGTGGTTACGACAAAAGAGTATTTTATCACAAACTAAATAACTTAAGAGCAGAAAATACATAGCAAAATGTAGACGGTTTGGTACAATCCTACAGCTGCACGTTTATAGTATCACAGGATTCATAAACATTTTCTGTTAATTTGTTCAACCACTGTAGCAGTTTCTCATTTCTACCTGCATTCATAATGTTTATAATTTGAAAACCTTTGCCAAACAAATACTTCTGAAATTATCTGTGTTACTATAAGTCTCTAAGATTTTTCTTTTCTTTTCATGGAACACTTGCTTCTAAGTGCAACCCATAAACCCTTTCCTCTAGAACTTCTTTTTACTCTCAGTATCCAAATGTGTATCACTGTTGATACTTTCTTAAAATTTTACTTACGTGCCAAAAACATCTCTGACACGAAGATGTATGGAATGTACAAAACAGGTTGAAATTGGGGTCTTCACATGAACAGTATACTTAATGCCCCGGTCCACTGAAACCACATGGAAACATCAGCAAACCAATTTAACAATGGCAGAAATGGGATTTTTGGGGGTTTGAAAGGGCCTCTGAATTGTGTCCCATCAATGATTTCAAGGGAAAGGATGAAGACTCTGTATTAGTGAACACATCTATTCTATGAAAAACAATATGGCAAATACTGTACAAAAAAACCCCCCTTTATTATTTGAATGGTATTATCCTGAGCATACTCCTCTCCTGGTGGCAAAGACAGAGATGGAGGCTCTCCAGTCTTTTAAAGACTTTCACAGCGTCTGAAACCTGTGTTTTGGAGTTCAACCCCACCATGGACTTTTAGTGTCTGCAATGGGCATTCTGCATTATAATTTTTAATATAATCACCTTGACTCTCCCAGGTGCCTCCCTCTCTCTCTCTCACCCCACAGAGGTTTTACTACGTAGTCCCAAGCACCCTTATCCATTTTGCAGTCAGAATGCTTTCTCTTCTACATGGCAAAACCGAATCTCTCAAGTATGCTTTGCATACTTTAACTTCTTGGTGAGTTTTTCTAAGCTAGTTCTCCCTGCATTACAATTGCATAATAGTCTTAGATTAAACTCTCTTTAAACATGCTGCTGCTGCTTTAATTTGAAATAAATACACTTTATTTACATCTTTCAGTTCCTTAATTTATTTGGTCTCGGAGGAATCGGTTATTCTTTGGCATTGATTCACACTTAAATTATCTATGAGAAACACATTAATGAGTATTATGATAATAACACTAATACTCTGATTAAGATGGCAGTTTTAAATCACGAATATAAATTGCCTTCAGCCTGAGATTCCATGTGTTAACTTTTGGGAGAACATGCACTTAGCACAGCCAGATTGGCTCCTTTACCAAAAAAAACCCCAAAAAACAAACTAGTATAGAAAATCTAAATTGAAAGCTCTAAGTATTTTTTAAATAGTATTGATGGGGATTTGCATCCAAGAAATATCACAATGTTGTATATGTTCAGTCTTTAAGTTCACTAATGCATGTGATTAGACACAAATATGTGCTTATAATAGAATCTTGCTGCAGAGCTGGGAAAGTGTGTTTGTCTGCATGCACAACAGTTTAAATAATTCAAGGGCAGAGGAAAATGCTGTTACTTGAATAATAGATAGATCAGAAGACTGAGGAAGAGATATAAAATAAAACTAGTTATCTGAAAATCCCTGTTCAGTGACAAGGGAGATAGTTTTGATGACTCAGAGGTTCTCTGTCTTCAGAAATTAAATGAAATGGCTGTCTCAGTAAATAGTGACCATTTGAGGATTTATAATGGAATAGTTATTCTGGATATTTCACCACTTTTTCAAATATGAACAAGCCTTGAATACTGATGTATTTATGAGTTTAGCTGCTGGTGTTATTTAAAGTTGATGTTTGCAACAGCTGGATGACTTCAAATGATTAATAGTAAAGTCAGGAATGAGATAGCTACAGCCATCCCAAATGTTTCTAAACAGTCCATTTACCTTATTAGCACCGTGCTTTCCACAGCTGAGGTGTCAGCACTAGAGACCAGATAGTAAAAATACTCTTGTTATAAAGAAGGTAAAAGAGAATAGTCAGCTTTTTCTACCAGAGACATTCCTATCAGGAGTCTAATTTAATCACACGTGCTAACACAGCTAAATAAAATTGCCACTATTTTTTGAGCTACCTGATCATGGAGAAGGACCTTGTGTTTTCCTCAATGTATTGCTGGATATCAGTCCAGAGACCCACAGCTCTGGGCTATCTGTTTTGCTGCTGCTTGGTGTGGTTGATATTAAATGAAATACTGGAAAATGTAGGTCTGAAGGCGAGAAAACTGGGACTGAAGGATTTTTGGAATCTCTCTCCAATGAAACTAAGGCCCAGTTCTCAGACCTTTATCCTTATTCTGCTTGCAGGAGACATGTAAAATCAGGCTTTTCTACAGAAAGCTTCCACTGACAGATAAAAGCTCCAAGTGTTTGTGTTGGGGAGGCTGGAGAATTTGGTCATGTATTTTAATAAGGACCCATCCACACCTCACAGCAGTTAGTGCTGGGATACAAATAAGTTATTCCCTACTTTAGTGGATCATTCCAAATTGTTCTCTCTTCTACATGTATATTGAATAACTCACTATTCTTGATAGAATTTTGTAGATCTATTTATCCAAACTTTTAACAGGTAGCTCAGTACTGATTCTTGTGGGACATCACCAGCCAATTTCTCTCTTCTTAAATTATTTATAATTTTTCATTGTCAGTAGCTCACAAGCCTGCTTTTGATTGGACTAATTGTCTTGTTGTCTAAGACAAACAGATTTAATTTTCCCCCTAGGTTATTACATTCCTCCTTAACAAAGGCCTGTCTAAAATCCAAGTACATCCATGGCACTCTCTGACTTCAGTTTTCTGCCTAAAAACTATCAAGTTTGTCTGGCCAGCTTTATTTTTAGTATTTCTATGCAGTTTTGTTTCCATGACAACAGTCCCATCTATGGACTTTTGACAGCCCATCATCTGTCACACAGGGACTATGGGGGTTCTGGAACATCTCATGACATTGAAATTGCCCAGCCTCATTTGGATGTTCACCCAGACCACGAGAGTGGGCCCAAGGACTGCTCTCAAAGTTCTCTGGAAGACAAGCATCAAGAATAAACAAAAAGCATCGTTGGCTACAGCCCAAGTTCCAACTACCAAGCCTGACTGCATGGTAAATGGTTCCACTGGAACAGGCACAAAAAGATGTTCTCTCCGGAGAAACATGGGGAAAGCAGTGAGAGAGTTAGGACTGGGGATATCAGAGGCACATTGCTGCAGTCAGGAGCTAAGGGATGCCCTGGGAACAGGACACAGCCCTTAGCAAGGAGGTTGTGTGAGACCCGCTGCCATCCAAGGTGTTCTCCCTGCATGGTGTTTGCTTCAAGATGAACTGAAACCTTACCCGAGAGCCAGCGTGCATGGTGAGGATGGATGATTTCAACCCGGTGTTTCAAGGAATTCAGGTTTGGCTGAGGTAAAGCAAAGGTTCCTTCAAGACATAGTACGCATTTGGGAAAAATAATTAATACTTGGTGGTATATTTTCTGTCATGATGGCTCAAACATAGAAGGTTGTCACTCTATAGTAAGGAAGGGTATGTTTATCAGATTAGTAAAGTAATTTAAAACTGCATTCTAGTATATTTTCTGAGTTTCAAATCTCTCTCTTTCTGACAAAGGCTTTTAAAAAGGAACCAAACTTTGCATAAATCCCATTCAAAGAGTGTGTTAGTATATTGAAGCATGTTAAAAATTTCTGTGCTAACCAAGTAAATATAATGAACTATCTGTTCTGCAACAACTGCTTTTTTTTCTTCATTGAAACAATTTCAAATTTTCCCTTTACCTGCCCCCTCAACACCATTCTAAGTGTCAAACACATATACTGAAGTGAAATTCAGAATAAAAATAACAACAAAAAATAAATAAAATATAAGATCCTTTTAAAACAGCTTGAAAAGCTTCTGCTACTTCACCCAAGGAAGAACAAAGGGATATTTCTTACAACGGATAAGAGAAATAAGCTTTTCTCTTGAGCAGATGTCCTTAATGCCTAGCTCTAGTCATGTGAGCATGGACCATTTTATTTTAGCAAAATTTTTTCAAGTTGTCGAAGCCTTCAGAGGAATTTTAGATGCAACGTTGACCTAATTTGAGTATTTCATAGTCATATGCCACCTTGTACACAGGAAAGCCAACTCTACCAGGGTAGTAGACAAGATGACTTCCCTGACTGGTGAAAGGACAAATTATAACAGGAAAAAAGTTTGAGCCCAGCACAGTCTCTTAAAAATTAAGTAGCAATGCATTGCAAACTGGAGGAGGGGAAAGTTTCAGGAGGGCAAAAGTAGTGAGGTCACTCTTTTTTTAATGTAGTTTTTGAAGTGAAGCAAAACTCCTATGTTTTCTAGCCCATGTCTCCTCACCCTGTGGGGTTTTCAGGCGCTCTCTTGAAATTCAGCATAGTCTCAAATCCTCTTTGTCCATCATTTGTGTGTTTTGCATTTGTTTCAGTGTGACAAAACCAAATATATCAGTTTTTAGGGTACATACCTGCAAGATGGAAGACATTGTTTCAAGTTTCCAATCCAGCCACATGAAGGGAGACAGCTAACTCAAAAGGTCTCCCATTTATCCATCCTGCTGTGCCAGCCTGTATTGGTTTGAAAACAAACCAGTGGGAAGCCACAAATCATGATTAAAATTTAATAGGAAAAATTAAAACTAAGTGAAATAATACAAGGGAAAAAAAACACTGGCAAAGTCAGATACAACTTGGTATCCTGTTGGTCAGGGTGTTGGTAGCAGTCCAGATGAAGTGCTCCTGTTGAAGCAGTGAGCCTGTAGAGAAGAGTCTGGTCTTCACTTGAAGGTCCAGTGGTGTAGCTCTAGTCCTCCAGGAATCCCATAGGTAAGGGCTATCTGTGCTATTCCAAACCTCTGATTATATACAGATGGGAACTCTCAGCTCCTCCTCCTGGGCGGAGCATCTCACGATGGGATGGTGAGTCCCGAGGCAAGGCATTGATGGGCCCATTAACAGGAGATAGCTCACAGAGGGAGTTATCAGGGGTGAGTCATGGTAGCAGATAACAAACACTGCCCCACCTGTTGTAGCTGCTTATGAAGATGGTCAATAGAATACATGCTTTTGGTTACATCTTACATTGTAACCTAGGACACAGCCTCATCCTCAGGTGGGGTCTCTATTATGAGAAAGGAAGGACTGAACAGATACAGGTGGTTAACTTGGTTAACTGCAGGAGAAGGCGCTGGCTGTGAACCCCAAAGTAGCTGTGATGCTTCAGCTGCAACAGCCCAGCCAAACAGGAGAGCTTTGTCTGTGCATTGTAAAAGGAATCCTGAATTTTGAATTTCCCTGTAATCAGGGTCCTCACAAGATTAAGCTGCAAGATTAAGCTGTAATACTTGAATAGTGGAAGCAAAGGTGAATCACATTAAATCTCTTATCTTCCACAGAGACCCCTTAGATGCATCAGACTTTTATCAAAATGAAATGTTTGATGTGTAGAATAATCTAGCAAGAGCTAACTTATATGATATGTTTACAAGAATTTTAAGAATTACACTGAAGAGTAATCAGGTATGGTCTCATAATGCTCCTCTTACTCAGCTTCTATTTAGCAAATTTGTTGTGTTCAAGTTATGTCTTTTCATCTGCACTTGCTGCTATTAGCTCTGCTATGACTTCTACCTTTTTTTATGTTTGGAAGCTACTTTTTTCAGACCACTAGTGAGAAGCCATGGGTCAGACACATTTATATACAAAACCACCACGTTTGGGATGGATAATGGCAATGAAATTACCATGAAAATTATTTAGTCTGAAAGAGTGAAATTACATCTATTGTGCTCCAAAGGAAACAATACATGAAGTGCTAAGGGAAGTGTTATAATCAGATACTTTGATTAAGCTTATCAAGAGAACCATGAAAAGCTGCTATTATGAGTGCCCATTCCCACAGTCATTGGCAGTTTTCATATGTTTTCAAACAAACAAACAAAACAAACAACAACCCCATCAATTCCTCCTCTAAATTAAGAGAATAAGTAGTACCAGTTTAGGTCAAAGATAATGTTTGTTTCCAATATTTGTAGTGAGTTGGGTATCAAAATTTTGGCTGTTGGTTTTGCCTTAGACTAAGCATGCAAAGTCTCAGTGGCTTCACTGAGCTTCTTAAATCTTTAAAGCAGATCTGGAAAGACTAAAATAAAATTATTGTACTCATGTTTTTCTTTTTTTCTGTAATTCTGTCTCTTTCTAATCAAATCGAGAATATGGCCATGTCAAAAACATTATCTAACTCTGGCTATTAATTATCTTTATTTTTTAATGTGAAAGACCTTCTCATTCCCAAACTGCCCCAAAATGCCACTGAGTTATTTTAAAAACAAATGTTCCTCTTTCCTGAGAACTATTTTCTCCCATAAAGTATGAAACTGTGTTATCTCATGGGTCCACTAAATCTCTTTCTGGATGAAAGCTCAGGAATAAGTCAGGACAGACTTTCATGTCCTCATTCTTCCAACATATTCAGAGAACAAATACAGCTTGATGGTCCCAGTGAAAGTGGCAGCACTCATTTCTGGAGCACAGCAGGCTCTCTTCTGAGCACTGTAGAACATGGGAAACCTCTGCCTTGCATGGAAAAATCAATTTTACATTGAAATTGAAAAGCTGGAGCGGAGCAGTCAGGATCAAACAGGGAGTTGCTTGACGAATTCTGTAGTCTTAAGACTTGCTGGAGTGTTATCTTACAAATGGGTTGTTTCCCTTCCAAATTCTACTTTGGTGTCTGGCTACTAAGTAAACATCAACGTGATTTGTCTAATAATGCGACCTTAGAATTCCCCCTAGTTTGAAAAAGTCAAGTCCCCTAAGTAAGCTGTCTTGAAGATAAAATGAGAAATTGCAGTTTCTAGTAACTTCTAATACTTTATTTTTATGCTATCTTCGTATAACTCAGAAAAAGTGACTTTTTCTGCTTTTGTGCTGTATGGAATAAAACCACTTGCCAGTTTATTGCAGGTCTGACTCTGAAATTAGGATTCGAAAATTATTTTCTTTTATTGTTTTTATGTATAATACTCAGCTGAGCTCAGTAAAGCCGTTTTCCAGGTAATTCAAATAAAATGAAGTCCCCCTTGTTCTGCCTTTTAGAGGCATTAACGTATCAGAGCAACAGGAAGGTATAATTACATTGAATAGGTTGGCTGCAAAGAGGCTGTCAGCCCACTGCTCTCTGCTTTGTGAGGCCTTTTACTGCTGGGAGCCCATAACCAAGTTTACATGTTTCAAAAGCCGGGCAAGTACCAGCTGAAAATTCAGCAGCCATGGACTGGCTTTTCCTTTGCAGGTCCTTTTATTCTACAACTGGAAAGTCACATTAGCAATATATTGATAAAATTCTGACATACATTGTGCTAAAAACAAGGCCTGCTTGACTCAAGTGTTTGATGCAATAATTCTGCTTAATATAGAACTAATCAAGGCTCCATCTTGACGTGATCCAAGAAAATAACTGTCTTCTAACCATCAGCTCCAATGGCATTAGATAATTATGCTTTTCTCTTGCACAATGTGTATTTATAGTGTAGCAGACAACTGCACTGGGCATATTCTTGGAAGCCAAGATAAAGCCCTTACTTTTCTGCACAAATAATCTGGTTTTCAAAAGCATTCAGAAGTAAAAATGATGTTAATAAGTGTGTTGAAGTAACCTTCAGTGGCAATACCATGGTAATTTATCAAGTAGGAATTTAAAATGCCTACATCCACATTTTTATGATTTTCAAAAGGTACATTTTGACCTCCAAGTGTTACTCTTGACTGAAATAACAACCTATGCTGGAGTTTTGCTGAGTCTTCAGAAACTAAGGAAAATTTTAATCTGAACTGAGACAGCCGCCTCAAGTCAGGCATCTGGTTTGTCTGTCTGTTCCCTACAAACAGATAATAATCTCCTGCAAATGCAGTTCATCATCTAGGCTGGAAACCAAAGTGTCCCTAGGCTCTGCAATTGTTGATTTCAGCTTCCAGGACATCAAAAGAACTGAAAGGTTTGCTGCTTTGAGATTGGGTTTTTTTTTTTCCTTTTGAGGCTTCTTTAAAGAATAAACTGTTACAACGTCTCCTTCCTGGCAGAAAAAAAAATTAATGAATGAATTTTTTCCCCTACTCTATTAGAGTGCTGCAGCATTCAGGAGCTAACTATGGTTACATATATATAACTATGGTTATATATGCTACTAAGCCCTCATTCATATCAACAATATAGCATTCAATATTATGAAATATTTGAAAATATCATGGCTATGGCAATGGCTCTGTTTTTCTTCGTGACAATGGAACTATCCCTTGCTTAAAAGCTTTAATTTCTTATGCAGGAGGGAATTTCTCCAGGGAAAATCGCACACGTTAGTTAGAGGGAAGGAAAAATTTGTACTCATAAATTTTAATGTGTAATTTATTTGCTTGTTTCTATGGATTAGTCTGAAGAAAAATGTGCAGGGCAAAAGCCAGCATGGCTTGATTAATGGTCCAAAAGGCCTTTTGGGGATTAGGGATTTGGATGAATTGTTTAAAAACATCTAGAGTTTTAAGAAGGTCCTTTTAAACGTTTTAACTTATACCAATACCCATGAAAATTGCATAATAATAACTCTTACCATATGGTGAATGTAACTGTATTCCAAAAGCCTCTTTCCAATTTGACTTGCTCTGCTTTAACTCTCTTTTGAATACATGGCAGTATATTCTTGTCATGTACAGCAGGACATGAAATACAAATTAGTCACTGGAGATAAGAGAAATAAAAACATGTGCTACTAACTCCTAGTTCATATCAACAATACTGTACTAACAAAACAGCTATGAAATATTTGAAATTAACATGGTTATGGTAATGGCACCCCTGCTCTCTACTGCTGATTATAACTGGCTACATCCCCCAGAGGTCACTGGATGGAAGGAAAGTGAGATCTACCTCTAAATTCTAATCAAAATTACATTTTAGTTAAGGAATTGGCAGCACTGGTTGCTCTGACTAAGTAGAGATTAAAGTTTTTTTTCTGGGTTTAAGCATAACTCAGTAGAGTGAGAATATGCAGTGAGGCTCTATTGGAAAAAACCCACACAGCTGGTGCACCTACCTGGACATGCCACCTCTTACTAGCACAGAGTCTGGTTATTTGAGAACCTCCTGATTACAAACATTGTACTTTTTTCAAGTTATATTTTTAAAAAAAAAAAGTACTGTCAAAGACATTGCTGGAAAATAATTAATTTAAACAAATATTTACTGAATGACTGTGTCTCATTCCATTCCTGTAATAGTATCTAAATCTAACTGTAGGGAGATTTTGTTTTTAGATGAGGAAAAAAATAATTTACAAACAAATTAAAAGAAAGGAAAAACAAATCTGAACTAAGCAAAGAATCTAGGCAAGAACTTTTCCTGTTTTCACATAAACTCCAACCCCAGCTTACTTAAATAAATCTCCAGCAAGGTAAATGAGGAACTTCAGACCCAGTGGCTGGGAAAACAACTCAGAATAAATGTACAAATATAGCATGAGTTTCCAAACTAAAATGATGCGTAGACATCTGAGTTGTTTCTGGCACAGAAGCTCATGAATTATATTTCCTCATGAAGAAATACATGAAGTAATTTGGAATTCTCCCAACGGAGCTACCAGGTACCATATATGTATTGGAAAAAACTTACATGAGTATCTGGCTATGCCACGGTCCTAATCCTCAGAACCAAATATAACAAACTATATGTGATAAGAAAGCAGATGAAACATAAGAAAAAAAACAGTGCTGGAAAATAAAAGAGTAATTTGACCACAGAGGACTAAGAGTATTGCTATTTACTGCATCATTTTCAAACTGAACTGAAGATTTCATAGGCAGAAAGGCTTGACTCATCACAGACCATCAACACTTACATCTTGAAGCCCTTTCTCTGTGATGGTATCATAAATTCAGGGAAAAAAAATAGTTTCCCCAGAGGCAATCCTTCAGCATGGGTAGACACAGAGCTCTATTAACCAAAGGAAAGCAGCAAAAATACAATTCAAACATTTTTTTAAAACTCCAACAAACTCACAACTCCTCACTGTGAAGCAAAATCAATAAAAACTACATCAATAAAAGCAGTCCAGAAAAATCCAAGAGGATTTACATGAATAGTAAGAAAATTGATATAAATGTTCAAAGATGTGGTAGTAAATCACGAGGCCCACATACATCTATAGTATTAAGTTATAAGGGCAAAATAAATTATGAAGCTCAACATAGGAAAAGTTAAACAACAGAATTAAGAAGACAAATATGCTGCAAAAGCATCTTACAAAGAATGAAAAAAAAAGCTTAGCAAGAGCAGGGCTGGTCTTCACCAGTCTCCAAGCACATTTTCAGCCATAAAAGACTATGTCAGAAATATATCAAACAGCAACAAATACTTTCAGAAAATATTTGATAGCCTCCTTCTTGGACTACTATATTAGCAGGAAGAATATGATAAAATGGCTTTATATTGGGGCATATCTGGCAGAGATGAAGTGTACTCAATGCTGACAACAATAGCACTGATGTCGGAGATGTTCTCTCAGTGTGGCATTTGGCATTGAAAATATAAGTTTTTGAGATGAAGTCAGGCAGATAAAGTGAGAACAGAGTGATGCAACAACAGAGCTCTACCTGTGTTTTACTAATGTCAATCAGCTAACAGGAAAGTGAAACAGCACCATAAGAAAAAAGGTGAGTTAACAAACAGTCATAGAAACTTTGCAAAACGCCAAATATTTTATAATTTTGGCACTGTATTTAAGGGCAATGAGTATTAAGACAATTTGCTTCCCTGTAGATACAAGAAATGATCAGATGGAAAAGCTGTTATGAGCTGGAGTTGCATCATTCATTGAATAAAAAGAAATGTGGTCACTGCAAATTTATTAACTCAAGACCAAACTAATCTTTTTTTTTAATATTATTTCCAAATTCCCATCTGGATGTCTCCATAATTTTAAAAGCAAGTGCTATGGAAAAATAGTAAATATTGAGCAGAGATTAATTTATAACATATTTACATGTTTATCCTAAAATTCTGTAATTCCAGCACTTGCTGTAATGAAGCTACAGGGAGTATCACTGCCTGACAGGAAAACGTGGAAAAGGGTCAGAGAAAGGAACTTCCCATGCAGGAAGATTTGGGGAAACTTAGAGAACATAAATGGGATGAAGGAAGTGGAATAGAAAAGTTTTTTTCTCCTTTTTTCCTAGCTCTTTTTTGATTGTATGGGAGAATCCAGATTCAGACAAAAGCCAAGCCATTGACTATTTTCACAGTCAGGCCTTTGTAGTTACAGTTACACCTTTCACACCTTGAGGAAATAAAGAAAGGAGCTGTTACTTCTCACAAGATCCCTCACAACAGCTCTGAAGTTATTGCTGATTCTCATGAATGCAGTTTCCTTTCACTTTAATAACAGAGAAATATTGACCTTGGGTATTTTGAACCTGCATTTGTGAAGCTGATGATGCTGACAGAATGAATCACACAGGCTTGCATTTCCATTTAATTCATATGCCTTTTGAATTGGGCCTTTTTCACACATCATATCCAGAATTTAGACCTTGGAAAATTGAATTGCTAGTTGAATTATAGTCATAAGTGGCACTTTGGAATGCCTATAGAAAGTTCTTAGTTTTTTCTATTGGCAATATGCAGTACTAATTTTTGAAAGTCGTTAGGGTTAGCTTATCTTTCTGGAGAACTATTTTTGAGCATGACGAACACACCCTCCCTCCCCTCTCCCCATGTGCAGCCCAGAAGAGTTGTTTTTGCTGGTGAAGGGATGGAAGCTGAGCAGGGGAGAGCCTGAGCCTGCAGAGACACTCAGCTCATGGGTGGGCTCCATCAGGGGACTCAGAGCAGCTCATTGAAGAATGGCACAAGTGGAGCCACAGTCCTCTAAGGCCACGGTGGGACCACAACCTGTTTGTTTTGCCTTTGAGCTCTGAGAAGCTGGAGCCACTGCTGTCAGGAGGAGGGGTGCTGGTAAGCCCTTCTTCCACCAGAAGAAGGACCAATGCTTCCACCTTCTCCTCCTGCCAGGCAACTCTTTGTGACTCTTCTTTAGTTTTCCCCTGATCTCTGGCTTTGATTCATTCTTCTTTTGCTCTCTTTTCAGCAGGAACCAACAGGTCTGAGTCCTTGTTCCTCAGACTTGGAGCAGGAAAATTAAAATGAAATGGTGTCTGCACTGCTGAGAGGCCCTAAGCTGGAGCTGCGAGCAGAAATTGTGCCTGTGAATGCACTGCAGACAAGGCCTGGCCAGGCTGGGACCAGAATGGGCCAGCCACATACACGACCTGCTAAAATGACCCGAGCCTGGACTAAGTTTTATGCCCAGCCAGGTCAGAGCAGCAAGAGAAGCACTTTAGAACATCACCTCCATCCATACCAATACACTGCTATGAGGTGAGTTACAACTTCTCCCTTTGCCCAGAGAAGCTGTGGATGCCCCATCTCTGGAAGAGTTCAAGGCCAGGCTGGATGGAGCCCTGAGCAACCTGGTGTAGTGGGTGCCACCTTTGTCTGGGGAAGGGGGGGTTGGACCTGGGTGATCTTGAAGGTCCCTTCTAATTCAAGTGTTTCTATGATTTCTGTGATTCCATGAAACCAGTGTATCATTGTATAAATTTCTCACAGAGCAAAGTAGAAGAACACAATCCTGTTTTTAACTGTGTTGGAGTAAGTCTGAGGTGGTACCACAACCTCTTCTGGAGCCCCTCCAGAGTCACACTTGCATAGCCCTGTGCCCAGAGCTGGGGTGGAATCACTTGACTGTGCTGCCTAGAAAACCAGAGATCTTGTTTCCATTTTACTTGGGGTTTTGTACCTCTGTATCGCTGCTGCCAGCCCTAAGTACATCAATTCTTGCTTTGCTAGGGAAAAAAAAAAGTAATCTGGTGTTTCACTTCTTAGTGCTGGAAGAATTATGGAATAACTATAAATATATATACCCTGCTCCAAGGCTAAGTCCCTTCTGAACGTGATCACCCTTGAAAAATGTGAAAGTTCCCAATGCTTTTAGACCATAAATATGTCAGGATGCATCCTTTTTCTCACTTTCTACTATATGAGTTGAATGTCAAAGCATTACTTTTTCAATCGGCCTTTTTCCAATCTGGAAAGACATTTCTGGGTATACATTTATTTATTTATTTTTTTGAGTGAATGAAAATTCATTCTCTCATTCTTGATATATGGTTTATTTTATGATTGAGGTTATCATAATGGGAATTTTTGAAAACTTTTTCTTTCTTCCTGATACCTTTTTGACATTTTTCTCTGTGAAAAAATTACTTTTTAGTTGAGTGAATTCTGTAATTTCTACTGTCTTTTCCCTTTTTTTAAAGTGAAGTGAGGGAGAAGGAATTCAAAGGAAGAAATGTCAGTTTAGACAGCAGAAACATTTTTCAAAATGTTGTTGAGCTACCATGACTGTATCTACCATATTTCTGTTGTAATCTGTTCATAGCTCCTGATCAGCTTGTCTGAAGATTGAGACTTTGGCAGCTATGGTCTGGCTCAGGTATGGTTCCTAGAGATAAGCAAGTCAATCTTTTTCCCTCAGCTGCAACCTGTTCCTTCTGCTTGTTCATGTATAAATTCAGAAATTATCGATTAGAAGATGGAGGAAGGAGAGAATTTGATTCAGATAAGTTACTTCTGAGGGCTGATCTAAGTTATAGTTCCAGGAAATAAAATACTTTTCTTTTTCATATGTTAGAGTAGGTATTCTAGATCTGCACAGGGGAATTAAAATAAGGTCTTTTAAAAAAATATCCAACAAATAAAAAAAAGGGATCAATCGATACTAGGATTCACATCCAAAATTTTGCTACGAGCTCAAAAACTGAAGGTTCAGAGACAAAAACAAGTTGTGTTGCTTTGCAATATTGTCACACACCTTTGGGCCATTTGTAATGTACATCATACATAGCTTCCTTTTTTTAGCAAAAAACTGCAAGAGGATTTTTGTCATACAACTAACATTCTAGGCTTTCTGAAAACAAAATCCTTCTTTATCTTAAATAAATAAATAAATCAAAATTAAGTTCAAACAAAAGAAACTATGCATATATAATAGATTATTTATGTAATATTTTAAATCTATAAACGATATATTTTTTATATACAGACTTTAATGCATAGGACAAAAGAATCTTGACATTCTGAGCCACTTAGCCTAGGAAATCAGTAAGATCCTAGGCAACAAAGCAAACCATGCTGGTTGGGTCTCATGGGTTGGTGTAGGACCTCCTTGTTCTGCTCTCTGAAGGAACTCAGCCTTAATAAGCAGATGATGCAGCTCAGGGCAGTTCTCATATCCGAGCAAATAACAAACATTCAGGAAAAAAATCAGTGCAACAGTTATCTGCTTCCCAAATCACTAGATATGTTTTAAGAGTATTCTCATATCAATCTTATATTTTGATGGGAGACTGGCCCATCTCCTGTGTATTATGATTTTGAAAATGACAGATGAGACTAAGCAATAACTAAAAATATAGGGGAAGTAAATATTTTCAGCAGGGAGCAGTTGACATGATGAATTGGTTAAATGGGTACAAGACAGCAACTAAACAAGTTAAAGTTAGTAATAGGCAGCTGCAGGCCAAAAGCTTACCCAGTTTCTGAGGAGTGGAAAGATGAAAGACAGCAGAAGCTTTATTCATGCTCTGTATGTTTCTGTTTCCCTCCAAGAGGGTTATGAAGAGTGTTAAGAGAAAGGAATATATTCATACGTCCTACATTGTCCACAATTCTCTTGACAGTGTGGACAGCTGGCAGAAGTCAAGAGCCTTAGGAGCTTTTGCTTTCTGCTCTATGTCCCACAACTCTGACCTCTTGCCTTTTCATCAATATGGAAAAATCTGTGATCTTCTTATAAACCTCCTTCCAAAAAACTTTGGTTGTGTATCTCAAAACATAGCACCCAAATGCAGTTTATCCACTCAAAGTGCAAGAAGGCTGTTTGGTTTACATCAGGGTAATTCAGAACCAAATTCAGCCAATGTTTTGAGTGTTTATTTTGCTTATTTTTCCTGCTTTTTGGCAAGATCCATCATAGTCTGTTTATTTAACACAGTCTTGGTAACAGAAGGTGTTGCTTCATCTGTTTTCTGTAGAAGATTGGTGGCATTCAGGGATTTAAACATGGATAGATTTACCATGAAGCACTGGTGAATTTGTAAAAGCAAAATGACAACTGGATACCCTGCTTCTCCAGTAGTGATTGCCAACAACACTTTGAAAAATAATAAAAATCTACTGCAGCACTCCTTACCTAAAAGAAAGATCTGAGTTATACCACTTATTGTCTCATGAAAGATTTTGTGAGTTCTGGGGCACACAGCCCTGTATACTGAAAAACATAGCCCAAGGGAAATGTAGCCACACAAGATGTCCACAATCTTTGTGCTCACAAAATAGAGGCAAAATTTTAAATTAAATTAAAATTTAAAAATAATTAAAAAAAAAAAAAGGCTAGAGTTATTCAGGGTTTTGATTCAGTCAATTTTCCTATGTAATCAGAACATCCAGGAACTTCCCAGGAGGATTCAGTCTCTTCCTTCCTTCCTTACACAGGAATAAGTAACAATACAGCTGTGGTTTGGTGCCTGGGCAACAGAGCAATGGATATTAATCCCGTTGTTGTACATTGTGATTGCAATTCACCTATTTCTTTGTCTTTTGCAGATAGGAAGTTTGCTCCCCTATAGGCATCAGAATGGGAAAATTTAAACATCCTCTCTCCTGCAACACTAAGTGAGGTCCCAGAGTGCCACTGCTGAGGTCTGTGTCTGGATAGAGTCCAGTCCTCTTGCCACTGTAGGACTGCTCAGACTTATATTAACATTGTCATTGGAGAAGATTTTGGGTTAGGAAATCTCTTACTTTTTTCCTAACAAGTTTTGTTCAAATAGAGGGCAGGTTATGCTTAAGACAGAATTTTAAATTTTTTTTTTTCTGTTGTCTGAAACGAAATTCTGCTTCACCTACTTGCATGTCTGGTCCTTCCTGTGTCCCATATTTGGTGTAATACTCCCGTATTGACAAAAATTTCTTTGTTATCCAGAATACTTCAATATTGGCATAGGCATTTTCACATTTAAAAATAGAGGGATAGAGCACACTACTCTGACAGGATTGTGAATGGAAATTGAGCACAATTAAAGCCAGAACCGAAACATAGAAAACAACTGAATAGATATTATATTATTTTTGTAAGTTTGTGCAACTAAATGAAAGTCACTCCATTAACTCTTTTTCTCCTTATATGAAAATATTTTTGTTTACAAAAATTGAGAGCCAAGATTTTATATTAAAAAAAAAAAAGTAGGTTAAACCTTTGTAATCAGAACCTAAATATAATTTTGATATTGGTCAGACTACCTGGAATGTATGAAGTACTTTTGTAAATTAGCAGTCAGCGTTCACCTCACTTAATAACCACCATTTAAAAGGTAGGAAGGACATCTAAGAACCCTCCATCTCAGTGGTGGGTAAAAGGCACCTCCTGAAGAGAAATAGACTGTTGGGATAAGCTGCTTTTTCCTTTCTGTCTGCTTCTATAAATTACTGGAAAAAGATGACTCTAAAGGTTTCACTCAAATATTTTCCTCTCAGGTGAAGTGAATCCCATTTAAGATTAATAAATCCAGAGAAATACTGAACTAGAAAGAAACCCAAACCAGGCATTCTGCAATGCAGAGCATTTGTGTGCCTTCCCACAAGTAAAATTATGGTTTGCATGATAAATGTGCCTATAAATATCAAGTAGCTATGGGAATTTTTAAAGATTCTATGGTGTTAGAAGGATAAATAGGGACTGACTGTCAGTGCTGGTGACATGGTAATCTTTCTCAGAGCGAAATACTTGTAAGTTGCTATTCACACATGAAACATCGTAGAAGAAAATCTTTAAAGAGTGAAATGTAGTAAAAATTGGATTGAAGCGATATGGTTATCACACTGGGTAGGTTTCAGTAGTAACCAGAAACTAGAGCCCATCAGACCCTGGGAATTCCTGAATGTTCTTTGATAAAGTTTATTTTCACCACACAGCAAATTATTACAACCTTAAAAGGCAATTTAATTTTTGCCTCAGCCTTAAATGACCCTTTCCCCTTACCTAGCCTGTTGGCTGGCCTTTTTTCTTCACACCTTCTGGGATAACAAAATAGTCAGAATCTGAAGTTTTAGGGCTACAACTAAGGATTTAGGAACTCAATAGTTAGAAGCTTTAATTTTGAGCTGCTAAAGCCTGATTCCAGAACAGAGTCCACTGCACTGACCATGCTGCACCGGAGGATGGATACCCAGCTCTTGTCACACTCACCATGGAGACTCCTTGAGCAAACCAAAACTAAGGTCTGAAGTTACCTGTGAAACACAACCCACCTTGCAGCACTTTTCACAGGGCTGGACAGAGGCACTCTGTATACTCAAGTTCTGTGGTCTATAACCATTCTTTGAAGAAGTATGTGTAGGTCACTCTTCCTTTCTTTTTCTTCCTTAGTAAAACTTTTTTCTTCTCAAAACATAGGAACTTTCCCTATTTTTACACCTTTGTGCTATAGGACATACAGCCCTAAAAGAGGGAAAGAATTCAAGCATGTTTTCATCTCAACAGTTCTGCACCCATCTTTTAGAGAAACATCCTCCCTGCAAAGCTGTGAGCTGCCCAGAGGAGTGGTGCAAACTGTTCCAGCTGAATATCCTCCAAGACACAGAAAGTAGGTAATTAGGAACTATTATCTTCTCCCATTTTCTCAAATTGTATACCCGGGGAAAATGACAAACTTTGGTGCTCCAGGTGGCTTCATCAAAGTTACCAAAAGGGAAAAAAAGGAGTAGTTGTAGTAGATTAAATTAAGCACACTTACATTTCACTTGTTTTGCTACAGTTTAATAATTTCGTATTGTCTTGCCCTTTTTGTTAACAAGAAACATTTTGCCCAGATTTGTCTGGTTTCCCACCCAGATTAGCTTTTCTCATGAAAGACACCTACTTCTGCTCTGAAACCTTATCCTTGGTATCTTGAATACAGTCAGATAAAAGTGTTTTGAGGCAAAGTAATTTGAGGTACAAATTGTACAGAAACAGCTCTGTAACCACAGGGATGGTGTGTGTGATCTCACCCTGCCTGTCAGGAGTGTGTATGTATTAAAAGATATAAGTGGATAAGATATATATAAGATACTTTACATCAAATTATATGGGTAAAATATATTTATATTAGCACATAAACTTCTATGTTATGTTAGCATTCTGGAGTCCTGGCTAACTTTGAATCCCATTAAAAGAATCTTTAATCAGTATTTTCTTACTAGAAGTCTGGGAAAATATAATCAGATGATAAGGAAATTCCTCAATCATTACTTGTTGGTATATATAACACTGTCCTGAATTTGTCCAGTGTGAATTAGAAGTCCTTGTGCCAAGTGATTTTATCTCTTTCCTTATCAGGAACCTTCTTTATTTTCGCAGAGGAAAAGATAAACACCATTTCCCTTCCCTTTCCATGGTGGGCTTGAAGCTTATCAAAGGATCAGATGAAATATTAAAAGAAGACTATTGTCCCAGCATTTGCTGTGTATTATTGGCCGGTAAATGCAGAGAATGGGAAAAACCTATAAACTCAGGGGAAAAACCCACTGCTTGGACACTACTCTCTCAAGACATATATTCAAGAGGATTACTTCTCTCCAGGAAGGGTTACAATTTTTTCCATTCACATTTTCTGTTTCCTAGGACTTGCCCATGCTAGAGGCTGTAGTGAGACCTCTCAGCCCCTGGAGGCAGGCTCCGTGTTCAGTGAGATGGTTCCTCTTTCCCCTCACTCTGACCTACAACATGAAGATGGAACACCAAGCCTACAGCTCTGGCTTCTCAGTTACACAACTCAGTCTGCACATCTGCAGCCAAAACTCATCGTACCAGCAGCAGGAATGAACCAGCAATTTCTGGTATCTAATATTTAACAATTTTACAGAGTATTAATGTAGAGTATTAATCATTGAACACTGACTGTTCAATAAAGGAAAAATATATACCACATATAAAACCCAACTTTATTTTGGAATAAAGTATCAGTTTTTATAGAGTGAATTCCCATATCAAATTCATAAGCAACTTTGAAGTCTACCAAAGTAAATCCTCTTCAGGCACAAATGAAAAATAGACAAAACAGAAAAAACCAAAAAAAAAACCAAAACAAAGACATAAACAAAAAAATCAGCAAAAAAAGAAAACTTTCCTCCTCAAAAGCCTGAGAAAATTAAGGTCCTTGATGTTACCTTAAATATAATGAATAAGTCCCTGCAAAAATAAGCTTCCAGTATTATCTTGTCAATGACTCCAATGATTTGTACAAATGGTGTTTGGCTAACGGACAATTTATGTTCCATTTTCTGGAATGAGTCCTGCAGGAGCTGATCCTCTGGACATTCACTAGATTCTGCCACTCTCTTACCAACAAACTATTCCACAAAATCCTGAATGTCAGTGTAGTGACAATAAAGACTTTGCATAAGGAACACTGGTTATATTTCTAGATAGTTACCATCTATGCCACTGCTAGTTTGTGGTTATGAGATTATCAAATCAGATGATGAATGGAGAAATTTTGTTTCACTCTCAGTCCCTTTAAGAAATTCCTTATCCTAGAAGCGAGTCCACTGTTAACTTCACAAAACATTGTTTCCAGGCATGCCATTCTTGTCTGCAGGATCTCTGGTCAGGCACAGGTCAGCCCTACTCATCTTGTAATGTGTCAAGAATAGAAAACCCATTACACCCAGAAAGGAGCAGGGTAAATGTGGCCAAAGATCAAAAGCTGGGATGTTCCTTTTTGATCATGGACCATTAAAATGAGCTATTGAGCACAACAAGAAGGATGCTGAACTTCACCTGTTTCTCCAAATCCTGGAGCTGGTGATGAGTTCCCTTCCCAGCCTTCCACTGGCTGTACACACACAGTGACCGTAGGTGTGACTGCTGCCCTGAGCTCTTCAGACTCTGCCTAAGCCAGACTTCACTGCAGTTTAAGCCAATTCCTAATCAGAGTACAACTGATGTATCTGAATGGGAATCACTACATTTGGCCAGAACCACCACGGAAATCAGTTCATTTACATTTTCCAGGCTACGCAAAAGTCGGTAGACAAGAACGTTATTTGTGTAGAGATTCTTGAATTAAATGGATGTGTGAGTCAGCATGTCCTTTAACATGGCATTCAAAAAGTTATTGCTTAGACTGTCTTCCAGCTGTTGTATAATATTCTGATTTAATTTATAATACGTGCAGTCACACAAATTCTGTTGACGTCAGTTGTAGTTCATTCCTTATAATTAATGCATAATGCCCTTCTCATGTTTAACACAGGGAAGTGGAGGAATTGTTAATTTTTCTAAAATAATTGTCATCAAAATATAATGAAGATAAAAAAATTAAACAAACTCTCTCACGAGTCTGAATGAAATTTAAACTGAAAAAAAAAAAGAAAATAGTCTCCATCTGGGATTTTTTTCCAGAAGTAAATAACCTTATTAAAAAAAGAAAAAGACAGTTCAGCTGGTGCCTTGACAAGTGTGTACATCTGTCACATTAAGAGCAATCCCTAAACACTTAAATAAATGCATAATTAAGGATATCATAACTCTTATGCAACCCCCATAATTATGTCACTTTAGTAATATATCACTGCATAAAACAGTAGACTTGGAATGTATTCCTCTGGTGCAGAAGTAAGAGAGTGCTGACATCCAGCTTAAAACTACCCTTGTCCCGCATCAGCCCTTCTCCTGTGCCTCAGATCAATGAAATTCACACTGGAATCAACAGAAAAACTCTCAGTGATGCTAAAAAACCTTAAAATAATGCAGATGTCCTCATATATGAAAGACAGGATACAGCATTTTATTCTTATTCTGTTCATAGAATGGGTTTAGTTGGAAGGGGCCTTAAAGATCACCTTGTTCCATCCCCCCTGTCAGGGGCAGGGATAATAATTGTAATGTCTCAATTAAAAACAAAACAAAAATTAATGCTCTGGATTACTATTACAGTAAAAAAATGAAATTAAGCCTGGGGGAAAAAAAAAAAAGCATGATGGTAGTCAGTTAATTTTCAAGAAAAGGGTCAGAAACAGCACAGTCACTGCATCCCTCATCATGCAAAAGCTTCCAGTGATCATTACTTTAAAATCTTTTGGAAAGCCTCTTTGATAAAACTGTACATTAGGAAGAAGTTTATTTGGTAATGCCAAGGCTAAGCCATGGATGCTTCTTTTTATTCAATCCTATCGGATACATGAAGAATATCTGTTTTGCAGAAGAGGATCTGAAAAAGTTTTCTTCAAAACACATTTCTTCTTCCTAAAATTTTAAAAAACCCACTACTTTTCACTGTTGCAGAAGACCAAATTTGTATCTTCTGGCATGTCCATAGGGATGGCTCCATCTTGCAGATGACAACTCTGAGAGCTGCCAAATCCTGTAATGACAAAAACTCCCATGACTAGGAGCATTATTTGTTTGTCTGACTTTGAAGAACTCAATGATCCGTGAACAGACAGAAACAAAAGACTCATCTGCAAGGTACAGCCTTGGGTATGTGAAGCTTTTCTGTGCACTCAGTTTCAGGCCCAGTTAGTCCAGTGTATACAGCTGAGAAATTGCAGCTTATTTTCCAACTTCTAAATAGGGAAAGACTTAGAACCTGATCCAAATCTCTGTGAAGTCAATGGGCTTCTTTCCATAGACTCCAACGGACTTTGAACTGGGATCTTTGTTCCAAACACAGCTAGTAAGCAAAGCTGGGAGAAAGTATTATGAATAGTTTCTCTACTGAGCATCTTTAGGAAAAAACTTGTCTGTGGGACGTGGCTTTGCACGTGTGAGTGTGTGGGTGTGTATACAAATTATATACAAACAGGAAAATGCATTTTCATCAGCAAACTGCTTTCCTTAAATGACTCCCTCCTAGCCTGGCTATTTTTGACTGAAAGTACTACAAACAGAGCAGAGCAGATATTTGTGTCATTCAGACAAGGATTTCTCTTGGGTCAGCATAAGAGCAAACACAGTTAAGTCACCTCCTGAATGAAGCATTGGGTATGGACAAGCAACCAAAGCTTTCCATGACGCCCTTGTTTTTGTGTCAACTTTTCACGTTGACATCACCCATACTGGCCTTACTTCCTTCCTCACCACCAAATGGCCAGTGGCTCCTTGTCATTGCTCTCCTCCCCACCACTGCATCCAAATCCCACCCACCCTTTGGAAATTCCTGCCTGTATCCTGAAATACCTGTCTGTTTCTTCAGGATAATTCTAATTACTCAGAAGGAGGGGGAAAAAAAGCCAACTGGAATTTGCCATAAATTCTCAACGGATTTCCACTGAATCTGCCCATCTTTCCCTTTCATCTCCAGTTTAGTCTCTTTTAGCTGTATCTGCAGTGCAAGATGTTTGAAAATTCAGACTTAACCTTGTCCAGCCTATTAACTCCTTCTTTCATTGCCAGGCTCCCTTGATCACCATAGGCTCTAATTATTTTTTGGTCAAAATGATCATCTATGCAAACAGACAGTTTGAGAACTTTGAATTAACTTAGCAAACCATTTTATTATGCCTTAGACACAAAATAAACATTATCCACACAAGTGATGTGTGAAGAAAACTGGTCCCCAAAACTGCTGTTAAAAAACCCAGTGATAACCACCTTGTGTTTGTCTTACTGAGATAGTTGGTGGCTGCAGTGTTGCTGCAAATACATAAGTTTTGAGTTGTAGCCTAAAAGGAGATGATGTTTCAGCCTGAGTTTTATATGTAGGAAATAATGCACTATACTCCACCAAGGATCTTGACATTTATCCTGAAAACCCCCAAATTCATCACCTTCACTGCTGTTTTTCATTTATAATTTTGTTGTAGAACTAGAGACTGCTCCCATAAGGTTAATAGTCTATTCAGTTCTCCTTCCTAATCCTTTGTAGATTTGTAATTAAATACGATGGGTAGGACTACAATACACACATCTCAATATGGTAAATCAGCGATATTTAAGGTCTTTTCATACCAGAGTAACTCCAGTTAAGAGTACCACAACACTACTGAGTAGGCAACAATGCCTCTGCTCAAAACTTAGGAGCAAAATCTCATTTTTATACAGGATTCAGGGAATTAGGGTTGACTGTCTGGTCAGCGGACAGGTTTGGATACTCCGTAGAATTGCATCACTGCTTCAAATTTCTGTAAAATTAATTTGATCTTTAAAGAATCTAGAGGGAAAAAGACCTTTCCTGACAAACTTTTCTGAGAAAAACCTGACTCCAACTAAAGTCAATGGGAGATCTGCCACTGAATTTACCGAGACCAACATTGCACCTCAGGGACTATAGATATAACCCTGCTGCATCTGTTCTTGTTACATCTGATACATTTCTTGTTAGGGAAAACCTAGAACTAAAGCACTGCATCATCTCCAGTATCAATTCCCTTTTAGCTTCCAAGCAAG
This sequence comes from Falcunculus frontatus, assembly GCA_013398115.1. Classification (NCBI taxonomy): domain Eukaryota; kingdom Metazoa; phylum Chordata; class Aves; order Passeriformes; genus Falcunculus; species Falcunculus frontatus. Next base: position 3,261,410 of record VZRV01001518.1, on the reverse strand, counting down.
GCATGAAATACGAAAATGAGCATTCTTCTCACCTTCTGGACAGCCTCTGAGCCATCTGTCTGAAAAGCTACTACATGGAAGCTTGAAAACTATCTTTTTTTTCCCAATTAACTTTGCTTATGGCCTGAAAAGCAAGTTTTACTGTTGAGTGCAACCACAATATTAAGACTTTCTACAGTGAAATCCCCTGTTTTGGGGAAAGATTTTTTTTTCCTTTGAAGCTGAAGGGAATATTCAATACTCTAAACCTTAAGCATGTAGCAGGTGCCTAAATCAGAAGGCCAAGTCCAATGTATTATCTCTGATGGCTCTAGAAGAAGATGCAAAGCATGTAAGTTAAGAACCTGCCTCTCTTCATTGACTGTAAAATTCACTGTGTTCAAAAACAAAGGTAAAATGTACTTCCATGCAGGCAATCCAATAAAGAAACAAATCTTGGTGTTATAACATTGATATTAAATACAGATGGTGGTCAGTAAACCCTAAATTGTTGAAAAAGTTCAGGTCTGAGAACCAGCCAAAAGTCTGGATAGTTTATGGAGTGATTCGAATCCGTTTTATCTGCTAAATTGGGTTAGACAGTCTTGTGAGAACTGGATTTTTATGATTTTTTTCGAAGTACTTTCTGCTTCTGGATAAACTGTAAATAGCCTGAGAAAAGGCTTTCTCATAGAATTTTGGCTATTCCCATTCTAGTCCCAAGGGACCCGGGCCAGTGTGAAAACAAAGATAGAAAAAAATTTTAAGATTACCCAAAGGTTGAAGTTGAAAGAGAGGTGCCTTTAAGAAAGTGGAGGAGAGAGGAGAAAGATAGATGACTTTTAAAAGACAGAAGTTTTTGACTTGAGATGACTCCCCTAATATAAGAATATCGGATGATAGCTGACAGGACCGTAGAAATGCAAGGACAGCCCTACTCAGATCAGATTTGTCTGGCCTGGTATCTGACCAGCTGCAGAAGCCAAGTTAAAACACAAAACACGACAGGCCCGTATTCATCTCTACTTGGGGCTGCTCCCACTGGCTTGTCTTTTATGGCTTTCCTGAGGGCACCCCAGTGCCCTTATTCAGACATGGGCTATGCAGCCCCTTCCCATGGGATGCAGAGAGTTTGCAGTCCCTGCACTTCTCCTTTCCAGCTGTGAATTCACTGCCCACCAACCAGCAGCTTTCTTCATAAGGTACAAACACTCCCTCTTGCTCTGAGCTGATTTTTCCCTGTACAGCACACAGTTCATGGGCCTGAACATCTTATCAGCAAAGAAAATGGGGGAGAGGTTTGTCTTGTTTATACCAGCCTAGAAAACAATTCAAAACCACTGTGGGAAATGAAGGACGGGTGGAGGAGAAGATGAGAGATGAACCTCCCTGCTACTCACTGCTACTGGTAACATCTAATTTCTCGCTGTATTCAGGTCTTGGCTTGTGTCAACTAAAACAGGGGAGAGGTCTGTCTTCCAGGATCAGCACAGAGGCAGCTATGGCAATCCAAGGTAGAATCATCTGTCAGGAAAGTGAGTTTGTTTCCTGTGAACACACTGGCCCCAAATATCTGCCAGCACAGCTCACTCCAGCCCCACAGTCACCTCTCGCTCTTCCCTGCGAGTGGAAGTGTCAGCCCTAGGATGGCTGTGCCTCTGTGCCCTGGGCAGAGGGCCACAGAGAACACAGAAAATTGCATGGAACAATGTTTTAAGAGCAACTCCCAATGCCACAAGGAACATTTAAGCTTCATGAGACAGAGAAGAAGGGAGGAGACTGGTCGATCTTAATCTGAAGGTTTTATTACTGAAATGCATTTATTGCTGTAGTCATAAACCACTAGAGGGTAGCTGCCAATGGCTCAGGTCCTGATGGACAGAAGTCTCAAGTGACGTCCCTCGGGGTCTGTATTCGGACTGGTGTTACTTGATGTCTTCATCAGTGACACAGATGAAGGGATCATCTGCACCCTCATCAAATTTGCAGATGACACCAATCTGAGTGATGCAATTGCTGTACCTGAAGGACAGAATCCATCCAGAGGGACCCGGACAAGCTCAAGAAGTGGCCCATGGGAATCTCATGAGGTTTAATAAGTTCAAGTGTATCGTGGCAGGTGTTGGATGGCAAAATGCCACGACCTTCCCAAAAGCATCTCCAAGGAAGCCGCTTTGGCCAGGCCACAGCACCCACACACAGTCACGTAAGCACACAGGTAAATGCAAAAGCAAGCCAACAACAAAAGAGTCCGGGAAGGGGCTTTGTGTAGGGTTCCATGAGAGGGTTTATTGCAGTCACACACCTAGAGGCTACCAGGTACAGAGACAACAACAATGGGAGGTTCCAGAGTTTTATATGGTGAGGATAGGGGCGGAGACAGCATCAGGGCCAATGGTCTGAGGGTGCAGGGGCGGAGCACAGGCGGGGTTAGGGTGTAGGAGCCCATAGGGAAACATAGAGGGAGTGGCGAGGGAACAAGGGCCAATGGGAGAGCGGGAAAGGGAGAACTTTCTGGGACCTTAACATATAAGGGAAGAAGGGGCAGGAAGGCCAATGGGGGAAACAGAACTGGGGTATATTTGTATAACAGAACAGGGTGCTCTGGGAGCAGGCTTTTGGTCACCCTGACCTAGAGAAAGATTTTCTACCTAGGGCAGCTTTCTCCAAGGAATTCCTGTGTTTTTTGATGCCATGGGTCTAGTGGGTACCACACAACTGTCTCTGGTTTTAAGCCAGACTGATGGATGAATAAATGGGGAGCAGCCCTGCCCAGGAAGACTTGGGGGTGGTGATGGGTGAGAGGCTGGATATGAGCCAGTCATGGGCACTCACAGCCCAGAAATCCAAATGTGTCCTGGGCTGCATTTAGAGCACCATGGGCAGCAGGGGAGGGAGGGGATTCCATCCCTCAACTCCACTCTAATGAGGAATAGGGCATCCAACGCTGGGGTGCCCAGAAGAAGAAAGACACGGACCTCTAGAGCGAGTCTAGAGGAGGCCACCAAGATGCTCAGAGAGATGGAGCACCTCTCCTACAAGGAAAGGGTGAGAGAATTGGGATTGTTCAGCCTGGAAAAGAGAAGATTTTGGGGTGACCTAATTGTGGCCTCCCAGTATCTGAGGGGAGCCTGCAAGAAAGCAGGATAGGGACTTTTTACAACAGCATGTGGTGACAGGAGAAGGAGGAGTGCATGCAAACTAAAAGAAAATAGGTTTAGATTAGATATTTGGAAAAAAAATTTTACTCTGAGGGTGGTAAGGCTGGGGATGCCCCATTCCTGGAGATGTTCATGGCCAGGTTGGATGGAGCTCTGAGCAACCTCGTCTAGAAGAAGGTGTCCCTGCCCATGGCAAGGATGCTGGAACTAGGTGACCCTTAAGGTTCCTTTCAACCCAAACAATTCTGTGGTTCTATGTAATACATCTGCATATTATAATAGCTTTTATTACTACTAAAACAGAAATTATGGAAAGTCCTGTCAGTAAAAAGAAAAAAGCCTTTAACTTATTTGTGTTGCAGGTTTACTTTCTATCTCAATATGTCAAATGGTCTCCATGTAGAGTGTGGGGTGAGAAGGGACTTCCCTATTTGCTGTAAGTGTTAAAGAAGATTAAACAGTATATATAGCCATAAGAGGTATGCCTTTTATTCTTGCATAGCTGTCTCAAGAAGGTAAGGCCTGCAGATTTAAGAAACTGCATAAATCCTATGGCATTTATAAAATACCACTCAGCAACACAGTGGGGTGCAGGAATATTCTCCTTAAAGACAAATTGTCCTTTCTTTAACAGCTCTGCAGCTGGCCAGCAGGGATTAGTAACCTCATTAATATCTCATGCTTAGTTCTGGTTTATAAATAGAGCTGCAATTATGCATGTACATGGTCTATTCAACTAAGTGTTCTTATCGGTTTTTCCCTTCTGTCCTCTTGTCCAGCCTCTCCATTTATTTTATTTGTTTACTGTGTCTGAATTCATCCTGTTAGCTCTAGAGATCAGAAATGTTTGTTTGAACCATTAGCATGATAAGATGATCTTGCTCTGATGAGAAATACAAATGCTGCTAATTTGTAATGTTGTTAATCTGATTGACAAAATCCTTTTGCAGCTATTTCACTAACAAAGGAAGAAGCACTCTGGTGAGTAGTATATCAGTTAGAGCACTGGAAACCCAGGCCAGAAGTTACAGCCTACCTCATTTTTTCCTCTCAACTTCTTTAGATGATATAAGCTGCAATCTCAGTGTTCCTTGTGACTGTTTTTCAGTTCTTGAACTGAAGACGATTGCTGATTCCTGAAAGCAGTTCACACTATGATTGCCTCTCCTGCTCTTGTGTGTTGAGGAAGACATCAATGATATAAATGTTCACCGTGAACATAATTATTTCTTGGGAGATCTCATAAAATCAAGCAATCAGTGGGGAAAAAAAGACAAAAAGTTATGATCTTTCCTTCTTTAACATAAAAAAAATTAAATTATATGTTTTCAACTATCAATGAAATGTTTCATTTGAATATCAGACCTCAACTGTAATGTAATGAAAAGATGAGTGTGACACTGAGCTCTGTAAACTGAAATTAGGTCCTCACCCTTGGTTAGAGCTCTAAGGTTGACTTCTCTGCTGTTTTTAAAAGGTTCCCACATTTCCCACCATGTTGCTGCCCTATTCTGCAAGGACAATATAAAATATCAATATTGTCACTGAGACAAAGACTGACTTCCTAGGGTGGCTATTGTCCCTTCCTGTGTGGTCATGTATCGGTGACCTCATTGCTGTGATTAGTATAGTACAGTTAGTGGCAGGCTATGAATGGGGAGGGAGATGCTTGGAAAGTGGGAGAGGTGGATGTAGATCTCTAAATGAGAAAAGGAAATACGATATATTTTCTCCATTCCTTTGGTAAAAGCCTAGCTGCTGTATCAAAGGATTCAACTTCTTCCAGTATTTTGTGATTCTAACTGATGATTTCTCTTTCACTGTTTTGATCAGATGATCTCTAATATAAATAGGAAATAAGTTACTAATGACTTTTGATAGTATGCAATAAGTGAATAATAAGTAATATTTTTCAATATTTTTTAACAACTTCTCTCTGAATTCAGTCTGCAATTATAAGTGGTTTGGGGTTATTAAAAACATATTTTCTAGTTAATAAATAGCTCATGTGGAAAAAGTCATCCAATGTTACATTAGGGAGAGATGAACATAATTCTCTCTTAGCTGTTTTCAGACTGTTGTTGGACTCTTCCCGACTCCATGTTGTAGTTGTAACACAATGACTCTAAAAAAGTAGTTAAATCATAGAATCGTAGAACAGTTGGGGTTGAAAGGGACCTTAGAGATCATCTAGTTTCAATCCCCCTGCCCTGGGCAGGGACACCTTCCACTAGAGCAGGAAGTTCAAAGCCTCATCCAGCCTGGCCTTGAGCACTGCCAGGGATGGGTCATCCACAGCTCCTCTGGACAACCGGATCCTGTGTCTCACTATCCTCACAGTGAAGAATTTCTTCCTAATATCTAATCTAAACTGACCTCTTTCATTCTATGGAAACACCTTGTAGCTGTGAATTTACACAGTTCAGTAGTGCTCATCCACACTGACTTCTTTTTCATTATCACAATGCAACCCTGAGATTTTGCAGATGTATCTTGATATATTCCACATCAATATTTCGGGGCATCTGAAAATGTTTTCTACACAACTCTGAATGTCAGAAGAGACATAGCATGCAGCTAACAAAACAGCAACCAATGACCACTAGCAGTCAGCAATCCAGTATATCTATCTTGTTATGTTTTTTTTCTTTTGAGAAGCGTTACTACAGACATTGTGCAAATAATTGTGAAGTTGTGCAAATAAGTCTTGCAACAAAACCTTCTCATATTACTTCAGGATATCTATTTATTTCCCCTTTTGCCATCTTGCCTTCTTCCTACACCCCTTCTTTTGACTTCAGGCAGGCTGTGAGAGAAAAATTTTAGGGCCAGATAGCATATGTCTTCATATAAACCTTCACCAAGGGAACAAAACAAAACTCTTTGGTTGTGTATGGAGAAATAGCTTGGCACATTCTTGAGCTCCAGAAAGTGCTTTAAAATGATTTGTAGTAGTTCATAAAAATCATTAATTCACTCAAATTTGAGTCCACCGCTCAAGCTTTGCTTTTGGTATTACTGGACCTATAGTGAAGACTGAAGTTTTGGCTCGCCATGTGGCCTTAAATAGCAGTCACAATGCTGGCTTTCATGGGGAAAACCCACTTCTCACTGAGACTGTGAACACACACTCCTGCTCCTCTGCATCCTCCTCTCCTTCCGTCCCTCACTGCACTCTCACTCCAGGGCTCAGGACTGGAATAGGTAGTGAGAGAAAGTGCTTGAAGTCCTGCTGGTTGGCACCTGGAGCTGGAGCTGCTCCACTGTGCCTACAAATACAGCACCATTTCCAGTTTCTCATATTTGTGTTCTGCCATGACACTGCAGACACTTTTTTTCCCCTAATATATATATATTTACAAATATTCCATCGGCTTAAAACAAATAAACAAGGCCTTCCATCAGGCATATATGTGTATTCAGGGTTAGGGTAGAGGTGGAAAGGTCAAAGTCCACTGACTACGACAGTAACATTGCCCAGACTGACTGTGGTAAGTTAGAAATGTATGATTCCTCCATAAGAAATGCCTGTAACCAGACATTGAAGGCCATGATTTCGTAGACTTAACTATAGGTTAAAAAACATTACTCTCTCAAATTAATACGAAATTTACAGGAATTAGCATACCAATGTCTATGTAAAATTTCCATGCAATTGAATTGCCATTAAAAAAAATGTTAGGGAAGATTATGTGAACTAATTAAGTTTATAAAAAATTTTAAATATATAATTCAAAAAGCAATAAATAATTATGCAAAATTAATTAGATAATCATATCTCTACCGTAGTGTTCTCTGTGAAGTTTTAAAAAAATTTATAAAGCTTATTATTCTCTGTTCATAAAGCATAGAAATATTAAGCATGGATTTTTTTACTGATTAAAAATGTTGTGTGCTGGGTAATTTCACTGAGTTCATTGACATAGAACAGGTTTGATGACAATGGTTTGATACTCAGAAATACCAGCTAGAGATGAAACCAAAGCAGAGCAAACCCCAAGCGAGTGCTTTGTGCAGTACCCTTGAAATGGGAAGATGACTCCTTCCTTGAAGTATTTAGGGATGTTGGTTTTCCAGACTCAGTACAAAAAGCCTTATTTTGCTCCTGTTCTGAGCTGCCATCTAATCTGGGTTTACCACTGCTGTCTAAAAAAGGCAGTGAGCATATTCAAGCATTTATGGAACAAATTTATGCATAACTGTGAACCTCTTAACATCTAGACTGCAATTTCTTTGTTTCATTTAATTATTCCTCAAAAAGGTACTTACTGTTTCCAAGTCTCTGTAACTTGCCAATTTCCAATGAAACAGGAGTACATAGAAAATATTCAAAACTCACTTGATATTATAAGAAATGGTTCCAGCACTTTCTGTGTCATACACAACTGCAATTATTGACCATTTAATAAAAAATGCAGAAATACTGCAAATTAATAGTTTTGCTTGCTAAAAGCCCACCAGTGTTGAGATGATAAGGCTAAAGTAGCATTACAAAACATGTTTTGAGCACTTCGGGGCTGATCGCAAGTAGAAGTACGTTGTTAAGGGCATTATCCAAATACCTCTTAAACGCTGACAGGCCTGGGAGGGTTGTGAGTGGGAGTAGGAGGTGTGCATGTTACAATTGCACATTAAAACAGTCATTCCACTGAATGAAATTAGGGGACCTCTGTGGTTTGGAGGGTTATCCTGGCTTCATTCCTAAGTAAACCTTCCAAAATTTGTGTATGTTGTGAAGTTTTGAAAAAATCAGTCAGCAATAGAAACTTGGCAGTATTTAATAATTGGGTAAGTCTCTTGAGATTTTATTAACACTCAGTATGCTGCAGTCCGTGCCTGCACAGCTTGAGCTGTTCTTTCCTTGCAATTGCTCTTTTTTCATGGTGGTACTGAAAGCATTAAGAAGGTTTTGCTGTTCTCTCCATTTATGTATGGAAGAAAAAGTAAAGGCATGGGAGTGAGGGGAAGAGAAAGAAACAGAAGAAACAGGGAAAAAATATTCAGGATGTAATACAAAAATGGTGCAGAATTAGCAAAACCAGGAATCCTGGACACATTCCAGAAGAGCATGGTGAAATCCATGACAAACACTTCAATCGTATTAGGAAGAGTAATAGGAGCTGATGTTATTTTACCATTTTCAGAAATTGACATGACATCCAAAGTTAACTTAAGTAATGTAATGGTTGAAAACTCAGCCATTCAAAAGATAAGAAATGCAACAAAATGTGAAAAGGTGTTGTGTGCACAAGTGTTAGGACCAGGAGACCTAAACCTCTTTGCCTGTCCTGCCCACCCAGAGCCTATTCCCAGGCTGGTGGGAGCACTCCCACATACACCTGGGGTGGCTCCAGAGCACTAGAGACGCAGACAACAGGAGATTTCTCCTTTTCTTTGTCTTTGGTCAAATGGCCTGGCCTTTTTTACCTCTCCACCCAAAAACTTCTCTTGTCTTGCTCCTCTTAAAATTATTATCACAGTTAGCTCTGTCCTGGGATTTCTCTAGCTCACCATACCAGAGAGGGAAAGACCTTTTCTTTATAGGAAGTTTAAACTGGTTTCTTCTCTATTTCACTGCTTACATTCTGATAACAAGGTCTAATCACCTTGGGACCCTTTGTTATATTTATCACAGGAATACTTAGGCCAAAGACCTTTCTCATTCCACCTCTGAAACCAGAGCCATGTAAGCTGAATGATGACGACAATCAGGAGGTTATATGTGTGCGACAGCCTGGGGTGTGAGGCTGCTGCATGCTGGAGATGGGGATGTGCTGGAGTTCATTTGGTGCTTTCCTAATCAAGAGTGGGTTGCCTGCCTGGTCTTTTTCTACCTGTCCAGTTTTATGGGACAAAATAAGCCCTTGTTTTGAGCTGAAGGCTGAACTACAAGGAAAGGGAGACTTGAGATAGGATTTGGTGGCTTGTTTGTTTTATTTTCTTAGGTAACAGAGGAAAGTGCTTTTCTGGTAGCAGCAAAGGCATCAATTAATATTTAAAGATGGTTATCAGGGTTTCTTTTTCTACACTCACTGGGGAGATCAGAAGTGCTCTGTCCTGACTAGTGTAATAATGGTTTATCTCCCAGAGACCTCCCACATTCTCAAAAAGCCATGGAAGGTTGCCCAGTTGCTGTCACTGAGGGACCCTGCAAGGTTCTGACTCGGTTTGTTGCTTTAGTCAGGCATGGAGGCTTCCTGCAGGAGGTGACATTCACTCCCCAGATGTCACACCTGGGGCATGTTGGCAGGCCTGGCCTGAAGCCACGGATGTCAGAGAAATTCTCTCCATGCTGTCCCTCAAAAAAGCTGAGACCACAAAGGAAGTTCCCCTCTAGCAGCAGTCGGTAGGGGCAGACAGGCCCTTGGAGGTACAGTGGAATTAAGTGGCACCACAGAGCCTGGAGTTCAGTCTGGATTCCCTGTCTCCCACAAGTCTGGCTGATCACATCAAAGGCAGGAGGCTGCACTGCTGTGCCAGTCAGGAGAGCAGCTCACAGGCTGAGCAGTGTGGGGATGAGGGGGTAAACACTGGAAGGTCCTTGCAGGGTGGTAGTGAGATAGATGCCTTTCTGGGAGCTTCTGCCTGACATTCGATGTTGATTTCATGAGGACTGGTCGAAGCACTCTCACCAAAGTATCTTAAAATAGCAGTTTGTATGTTGATGGAAAGTACCATAGGAAGTCCTAAACAATTAGGCTGCAGGCATTTTGGCTTGGAACACAAAATTAGATAGTTACCTTTTGATCTTCATCTCTAAGTACCTACAAAGGGCTAATAATGTACCACCTCGTCTGGGTGCTGTGAAAATTAATCCATTCCATTTGTGAAGTATCCAAATTCTCTGACACTGAGCACATCAGAACAGCCATTGAGAAAATTGACAAATCTCTGTTCTGAGGAGGGTTTGCATAGCATGAATTAAGTAAGATGTCTAAGGTCACATAATAAATATAATAAAATAAATTATTCTATGTACATAAACTGAATGAGCGATAGATAACTGGGGGGAAAATACCATCATGTATTGAAGGTCTGAATTGTAATGCACACACCCAGAAGGTCAGCAGAGAGTTACAGGCAAACTTTAGTCTTCTCTTCTGAAACTTTTGAATCCTTGGCTTTGCAGCTTTGGTGCTTGGAAAATGCATTTCAAATACATTTTGTTTTAATTCTTTTCCATGAGCCAGGTTACCTGGTTGAATTGCAACTTCCAAGGTGCAATGTGGTCTTTATTCTTCTAAAAAGAAGCATAGCAGGTCATTGGAGGAAAAAGGGAATTAATCAATCTCAATGTAATCCATGTCTGGTTGTCAAAATAATGATTCTACCAAACCCAAAATATTGCCTATGTGAGTATTTATATTCAAAATCATATGAAAACCAGAAACATAGTAAAATATAGAAAACTGGATAGAATAATTAATATTTTACTATTTTTTCTTTATTTTATTATTTTACTAGTTTATTCCTTTTTTGTGTGTCTCACCCTCTCTATGAAACCAGAAATATCAGCTGGGCTCTGAAAGCAAAGGCTATACAAATTTTGAGTCATTACCATTGCCAGTATGTAGGATCATATAACTAAGGCTGATACTTAAAATAAAGCTAGACCTGAAGATGTATTCTTAGAATGGTATAAATAAATTTTCTCACTTTAAAAAGTATATCTAGAATAATATTTTTGTTAAATTCCATTTTTTCTTTGTTTACAGTGGATTTTTATGTGTAGTATCATATAGCAAGGACAGTTTTTTGCATTCAAGTACAACCCCCAAAAAGCCAGACCATCCTATTACTATGGAAAGATAGCTACTAAGTTGCCAGAAATTTTATGAAAATGGCTGAATCAAAAAGGGAAGAATTCCATCAGTTTATCCGTCCCCAGAGAAGAATGAAGTAGTAGTTTGGGCCTTGCTATGAAGAAGAGAATTCATGGAATACAGAAATGTTAGAAATATTCTAACCATGGGAAAAATGTCAGTGGAAACTTTACCCTATTAGGCACTGATGAATGCATTCCTCCCTCAAGACTCTTCTTCCATGCGAGTTCCCTTCACTAATGTTCTCATTTAAAGCTAAACACAGATCCTTTAAAATGCTGTTCTCTTCCATTGGTCCAGCAATTACTTTTTTCCAGGTTGATCCTATTTGGATTTTAAGATTCTAGGAGCTTATAGATGTCTAGAATAATAATTTTGTACTTTGGAAAATTTTGTGGCCAGTTTTGGTAGCAAGTTTTAAAGTAATTGAACCAAATGTGCTACATGCTTCTGGAAAACCTCAGCTCTTCCTGTAAGATTTTCTTTGCTAGATAACACAAGCTACAATAAAATTTCCTCCCTCTATATTACATGGGGTTTAATGAAGTTGCAGCTAAGAAGTATATCCCTTTTATTCTAATATGAGCAGGCTGTAAAATCTGTCTGAAAAGATTAGTAAAATAGTGGCATATTGTACATCAGAAGTGACATCCCGAGACCAAAGGCACTGAAACTGGAGCCATTCAGACCAGAAGGGATTTTCTCTCGTACTAACAAAAAGGTTCTGGGTTTTCGTGGCTCTTTATTTTTTGTTATTTAACTTCAGGAGGCCTTTTGAAAAATATTTGGCATCACATCTGAAAAAAGGTATTAACAGATGACATCTTTATTTTCTCAAAATAATGATTCAACAAAACAAAGTAAGAGCTGATATTTAGTGTGGGTTTTTTAAGTTAACAAGGGGGAAAAAAAGACAACTCCCCCAACAGTCTTCTCCTCAAATCCCGTTTTTTACAGCACACACGTGCCAGCAGTGTCATCACAAAGGGCTCACAGCCTTAGAAAACCAGATACAATTTTTGCAGACCACCTTTAGGACAGTGCTTCAGATTTGCAAAGTATGTCCAACAGAGCCCTTTATCTTAAATCTTAGTATGTGAGTTCATGAGACATGAGAAGTTTTCTTATTTAAAAGGCTGAGGCCTCAGCTGACATATGCATTGCAGTCTATAAATAGACATTTGTTTCCATGTCCAGCGAATGAAAAATATTGTAAAGAAATGTGTATAAAAATATGAGCCTAAAATGAAAATTTCAGCATAATGCTATAGAAATTGGAACCATGAAAACAACTTTTATTAGTATTTTGAGGTCAGCTGCTGTGAAAATGAAATAACCTTAATTGTAATTATGTTGACAGCATTTCAAAAAGTTTCTGCCATCTTTTTAATCCAGTTATTTTAATACAGCTTGTTTTCATACTTTTATGCATTTGGGGACAGGAATTGATGGAAGATATTTTACTAGCTGGGGAGGAGATTGGAGGATATCTTATATACCAAGTTTATTCATGTATGATTGTGCATATACAATAGAATAAAGAAATTAAAGGTTTCAGAAAGTTCATGACCGATACTAAAATCTCATTTTGGAAACTGCTGGAAGAAATTTTAGTTTTTGTTTAATTAGCAATTGAAATATACAAAACCCCAGAAGAATTGTGTATTTTCTGTCATCCTGGTATTTTTGGAAATACATTTTGGAAATGCAGTTTATTGGTTCAAACTTCACTCAGTATTTTGAGCAGATGCTGCAACTTAATCTCAAGGAAATTTTAAGAAGAGCATCTCTTCGTTTTCCAAGGGAAGAACAAATGTTGCCTTCAGGCTCAGAAAAGTAAAAGTCAGCTTCCAGCCCACAGACTGAGCTCAAGAAAGTCATGTCATCTCTGAGGAACATTTGAAATGTTTGCAATACTCATTCTGTCAGAACTTTATTTAAAGTTGGTGAGTGCAGATCAGGTAGAAAGACATGAAAGCCATCCAATGCCCAATATTTGGTCCCATAATCAAGCATCAGTACCAAAGCCTTCAAACAGAATATCTGGGCTAATTCACTTCATCTGGAATAAGGAATTGGAAACAAAGACCTGTGCTAGCATTCAGGAATGTATTTAATTTTCTTTGACCTGATACCCAATTAAATGTTTTAAAATCTCCATTTTCTGTTTATGAATGGAACTAGTTCATAGCTGTTTTATCTGAATTGTTTACAATTCAGTGGGAAGGATTTTGAGATTAGATTTATCTCTCAGAGAAAGTTATTACAGAGGAATGAAGCTGTTTGAAACAGAAATAATAAACAAAGATATGTATTCATCTGAGCAATATTGACCTTGCAGGAAATTACTTTATATTTCTCTTTCTGGGCAATTCCAGAGAAAATGTTACTAAACAATACACATTTTTTTACTGAAATACATTTTTTAAGTAGAAATATTTGGAGGTGATTAAACAGTTTGAGCGTTTGTATTGGGACCAAATCCAGCTCCGTGGTGTTAAGGCTGCTTAGTCTTTCCCCAGCAGCACGTTTTTAGGATGGGATCCTAAAATCATAGCCAAAGTCTAGCAACACATTGATGCACGCTTTTGGAAATTAGAATCTTCCAGAAGAATGAGCAGGAATTAGCAACTCTTCTCATTGCAAGTAGTCTGCAAGTACCAAGACCGAGCCCAGAATTTTCTGAAAAACATTTTTCTTCTGTCCATTAGCAATAGATTTTGGGGCTTTTGGGATTGTTTCCATTTAAACCTTTCCTTCTGGCCGTTTGGCCAACATTTTTTAAACTGAGGCTCTGCCATATTTTTCTTGATTTCAAAAAAATAAAAATCAACTGCGAGAGAGATCTGGATAGTCTTTAGAAATAAGGCAATCAAAGCCATCCATACTGCCACTACATCTAGACATGCCTAATGAGATTCAAGGAAGTAAATAGTCCTTTCTGTGTGCACAGAGTTTTTACCAAGATACCCCACATCCACTTTGCTGCAGCAGTGCTACCAGCTCAGACTTGTAAGCAATGTTAAAGTCTGTGAAAAAGTATCCCATGTTCCCACACCAACATGGAAGCAATTGATTCCTTCTATCCAGTTACTTACCCAGCACTGTAGAAAACTACACGTTCCCAAGTTACTAATTTGTGTTGCTTAAATCAGTTGCTTCCCTTTTATTGATAAAAGTATCAACAAGAAGCTCTTTGAGGATGATGTTCACTGATTGTCCAAAATCACTAATGACATTCATGTGAGGACAGCTCCCTTCTGGAGGTTTTTCAGTCCTAACAGGATCTGCAAAAGTCATTCTACTCTGTGTGCTTTATACTTGAGCTGTGAGGAAGCCTTTTTCTGCCAAGTGTGTTTTTACCTGTAGCATTATACTGAGAATATCATCCTTTTCCTCCTCATGTCCCTTTGAAAAAACATATATTGATTTTCCTTTAGAGAGGTGTATTGTCTCTTTCTGTACATTCTGGCTACTTTTTGTTCCATCACTTTGTAGAGTTGAGCCTGTTTAAGGGGTTGTGTTAAATGGGCATTCCTTGCATTTGTTTGGCTTAGGAAAATGTGATATACCACAGGAATATCACATTTGTGCTGCCAAGCTCTAATAATGACCATCTTGGAAGATCTTTCAGTTCAGCCTCTGAGACAGGCCAGCCATGCTGCAGTAATTGGTTATTAATGCAAATTTTTGGGGGAGAGTAGTGAAATACTGTGGGTCATTCCAGATACGTTACGATTCTTTGGAACTCCTGTTGTGAATATTATTTTAAACTTCAAGGATGAGGGGACTCATAGACAGTATGAGGTATGTTGTACCTGATTAATTTATGGAATAAGTGGTGTAAGAGTAAATTTATATGCCAAATAAAATATCAATAGAAATAGATCTTTCCGTGCTTGCTAGTTTGGGAACACAGCGTACAATAGACTTGGCTAATACATATTCCTAGTTGCTGTTTCTGCCCTTTAATAAACTCTTTTGAGGTTGGTATGATTACAGTTTTCCATTTCCTTACAATTAAGTGGACACAAAAAGTGCTTAGGCAAATTTAGGATGACAAATATATTATCATAAAAATGTTAATAATCTTGCCTGTCAACAAGAAATAAACTAGTAAACAGTGTATTTACCAATGTGTTTACACTTACTCAAAGTGTATGAAAACCAAAAGAGCAAATTAAAACTAGAGTGGAAAAAAAACAAAACTAAAAGACCGAGTTTTGATGCTGCCTGGCCTTTTCCTGTTTTTTGTTTCTTTATCTTTCAGTTTCTTCTTACATATTTTGGTTAGAGCTGAAGAAGAGTTAAATAAACAGGGATTATTTGCCTCATTTGTTCATCTCCCAGGGAATAATTTCTAATCCCAAATCTTGTGCAGATACATGTTATTGAAGATGATTCTGGAGGAGGAATCTGCCCTCTTCCTATTAACTACCTGCCGAACAACCAGCAGAAATTAATTTGCTTCTTAAAACCACTGGAACATAAAATCTTACACCATCAGGGCTCCATAATAATCCAACACATTGTCTCTGAAAGCAGCAAACAGCAAATATGTAGAGAAGAGTGTTAAAATAGGACAAAGACAATTGGTCTTTGATGAGTGTTCTCCCAGAATCCAGTGGTTTGCATTTAAAGTGTTTTATAAGGCAGTGGTAATATCTTTGTACTTAACCCTCTGTGGGCTTTTCTTCCACTAATTTGTTCAGTTTCTATCCTGAATAAATTTTTGGCAACAAACATCCTCTGGAAAGTCTAAACATCATCTCTGCATTGTGTGAAAAAAGGAGCTTGGTAGTTTAATTTCATGTCCTAGCTAATCTTTGTATTTAGAGTACCAGTAAATTTTCATTATTCGTCTTCATGACATCCATACTCATCCCCTGGAATACCATTTAAAAGTTTGTATCATATTATCTCACTGCCAGCCTTCTGCACCGAAGATTTAAGTGAAACATCACACACTATTAGCAGCTCAGTGAGCAGCTCAGTTCTTTCACTTGGAAATTCATCTAAGGTCTTTTGGGAATATTGCCAGACCTGGTAGTTACTGTTCTTTTTGTCTCTTTATTCTATAAACTTCTACCAAAATCTTGACTAGAGACAGATTTTCCTGATACATCACTTATAAGCAAGGTTCTGCCAAGGTGAGCTCTCTATACTCACTCCTTCACTGTGTTCACAGGTGGAATGAATCCATTAGGGTTTTTTTCTATGGCTTATCTTTTTTAAAATATTGATGCATCTTGATCCTCTATTTGCTATATTGTTACTCCAGCAGGCTTGCTGCTTCTGATGTGTTTGAGAAAGACTTTCATAGTACTGATGCCATTTGGAAGTTCATCTCCTGTCCTGTTCTGCTTTTTCATGTGTATTACATGGAGTTTTATGATTTTTATGGTTATTCTGTTCTGGGCACATTTTCAGCTTTTCAAGGTTCTTGCTTCTAATAACCTTCCCTACCCTTCTGTTCATCCATGCTGGCTTTTTCTCTTTCTAAAATGGGATGCAGTTGGCCTGAATTCCCATGTGATATCTTTGAATAGCCTCTTTGCTGCTTGCCAGAGCTTTACCCTTTGACTGTCCCTTTAACTGAGCTTCCTTCCCTCTGTGTAATTCTTGTTTTTGAGAATAAGAGGTGTGGCATTCTTGTTTATGCATCTTCTACCACAACTGAAAGTTACATCAATATTTAGGCCTTACACAGAGACATCATTTATTCTTTAACCCAGAGACTCAGGGGCATCACACTCCATAGAAAGCGACAGACCTTTGAGTATCATCCTATAGGCATGTCCATACTTTATCATTCTGAGAACATTTATTGGATTGGATCATTCCATGATCAACTGACTATTTCTTCAACTTTGTATTACCTCCATGAATTTGATTCTTCCCTTATGCATCATTTCTGCAGTGTCATCATTTTCTGCATCTTTCTTCCCTTCTGCATTAACATAATGCACTCAGCCCTTGGCAGAATGGAAAGCCCTTCATATTTCAGAGTACCTACAAGAGAAGAGAAAAACATACCATTAATTTTCAGAAACACATAATTCAGAAATAACTGAAAGGCTCTTAGTTTCAGGTTCAGCTAGGTAAGTGACCTCTACGAACAATATATTCACAATGAAGTAGTACTGAAGTTATTGTGGCTACTGCAGTCAAAATCACGGCCACTGGCTATTCTAAAATCCAGATATTGACCAAATATTGCACTCCCAAGGCAAGTTACCATCATGGTTTGACAAGGGAGAGTTGGAAAATGACCTTAAGAAGGTGTTGAGGAAAAAGAGTGAAATTGCTACCAAATGCTATCTAGTGTCCAGCCACTACAAGGGGGATAGAGAGCAGTGCAAAAAGGCCCCATGACAATAAACATTGAGTAAACAAACACAATAAACATTAAGAACATGCGTAGATGACACTTTGGGTCTGAATCCTGTAATTCATCATCATTCTACAACCGAAACAAAAACCAGGAGCACAGGGTGATGACTAGCAGTGAAGGGACAGAATTTACAAAGACTTAGAGAGTGTGAGAGTTTGGGGCTGTTTCAGTAATAGAGAAGGAGTGTCAAGAACCATTAACATTTAAGTTTAGTACTGCATGAAAACTGGTATCAGCATTTGATCTGACAAACTTTCATGTCTTCCTGTGCTGCTGTGGACTGAGATACTTGTAGTGAGCAGATGCAGTTAGTTCAAGTAAAATGTAATTCGAAGCTCGTTTACCACAGAGCAGTCCATGCAATCAAAGCTCCGTGATGAAAGCTGTTTTTCAAATAAAAAGCATCAACATTAAAGGTTTGTTACCAATTGACACATGCAAATACATTAAGAAAAAGCAGGGAGAAGTGGAATGACTAGCAAGGGAAAGCACGCACTGTGTGTGCTCTTGCTATGCTCTACTTGGACAGAATGTCAACATTTCAATCCTGCCTGAAAAGAAAAAAAAAGTAAACCTTAAAATCCCAGCAGACAATTGCTCATAATCATCTTCTAGGACATTCTGAGCTTGTTCCTTTGTTTTGTGTTCTTGTCTTGTTGTAAGTGCTTTGTGCCCTGTGTCATTGCTAACAAGTTTGGAAGGAATATGTGAAATACCACCAAATTTGGAAAATTAGCACATTATATCCACTTCAGTCATTTTGCTCCAATGTAAATCACTGCATAAAGAACAAGATAATAAAGACTGAGAGCCATTGTTATTTCCATAGCCTGACCTTAATATTAAATCCTATGACTGGTGAGTCAGTTTCTGTCTGGTGTTTTGACATTTGCCTCTCACTAATCATTCTGCACAATTCCATTAAAAACAGTATATATTAAAGTAGGGAAATTACTTTTAGAATCGGTCTCTAGGTTCTCAGTCCAAAATAGCATTGCAACAGGGGAGAAGTTCTACAGGCATCTCAGTTGTGGAGACTGGGTTAGCTACTTGCTGGAGTATTTAGTTAGTGCCTGTCATTCCTCAGCACAGGAGGTGCCCCACACTGTAGCTGATGTAAGATACTTAAAAAAGGAAAGGTCTGTGCCATCATTTCTCTGGTGATCATAAGCTCAGCCAGCTATGTGCTCAC
This sequence comes from Falcunculus frontatus, assembly GCA_013398115.1. Lineage (NCBI taxonomy): Eukaryota > Metazoa > Chordata > Aves > Passeriformes > Falcunculus > Falcunculus frontatus. The sequence goes on along the minus strand of VZRV01001518.1, from coordinate 3,242,861 downwards.
CTCAAAAAAAGCAGTGTGATTTATAGAAATTTTAGATTTGAGCAGATTTTACATGGTTTCACAGCCAAGTGCTTGGTTTTGTTCCCTGCTGAAGCCAATGGGGCTATTGCCATTGATCTCAAGGTGAACAGGGCTGGGCCACAAATGAAGGATTAGGACAATACTCAAGTATCTCTTGAGGGTTCCATGATCCAGTCGGAACTTCCTCAATATCTTCTACACAAACCCAAGGACTCTCAACACCTCTCTAGGGCCACAGCAAAAGAGATTTCAGAGTTAGATTCTCAGGGTTTATCACTTGTTAAAGAATGATTGAGGAAATATGGTGCAAGATCTGGTCCATAGACACCCATTTTCCAGCAAAATGCAAACATCTAGGGCCTACGAGCACTTTATTACATCTGTTCAAAGACAAAGTTGTTAATACCTATATTTTGTGTAATAGCACAGCAGTAAATGCACTTTTCCATAAAGTGGGAATCGCAGGCATCCAGGATTGTGTAAGCCTGAGGGGTCTGAGCACACAACTCCTGGCTGTCCAATCCACCAGGCCTTCTGCTCAATGACATCCCCCTGTGTCCCCCGAAAGCTGGGCCACTATGCAGCCATGGGTCTGGCTCTCATTTTCTATCCAACCCTTTCTAACAACTTTCAAACCAGGGAGCTCATCTCAGTCCAAGACAAAGTACCAGAGTTGTAATCTCTAGAGAAGGACAGAGCACACCTCTGCTCCTAATACTGCATTTTCCATTTATGTGCCTGCTCATCTCAGTGCTCGTCTGTCTTCACCCACTAACGCTGGCAGCCCATGGCACAACTGCCCTGCCTTTTCCTGCCTCTCAGGTGTTTTCTGTTTAACTTGGGACCTGAAGTGGGTGGTATTGATTTTGTCTATGGAACATTCCTGTGGATTACAAGGGCTTGTTTTGTCAATATGTATTTCTTTTGCCCTCCTGTTACTTGGGAAAATTCTTCATACAAGCCTCAGTAATCCTTTCCCGATTAGAGTGTCATTCAGATCACGTTACAATGGACAATTAGGCTTCACTTACAGTCTTGCTACTTTTTCTCTTAATGGAGACAGTAATTTTAGAGTGTTTAGAAGTTCAATTACATCAATGATGACATTTTTCCTTTTGTATCTCCTGGGCAGGCTTGAGCTAAGCAACAGAAACCAAGCCTCATATTGATAACTGCACTGAAATCTCATCTCTCCTCTTTCTAAAATTCTTGCTTTATTTATATCCATTAGGCTCATGGTTAGTCAAAGTTTTTGACAGAATCATGTTCTCAATTTCAAAGGCATTTCAGTCTTCTTCTTGAAGTGTCAAAAAAACCCCCACCACAGTGTAAACACTGTTCTATCCTAAAGATATAAAAACTTGACAATCGAAACAACCTCAAACTGCAACTTACTCTGACTAAAAATTCGCTATGTGTTCACTTGGCTCTAATCCAATATTTAAAGTAACGCAAAACTAGCACCTAATCTTTTGACTGTATAAAAACAATTGCCCCCCTTTCCCTTTACCAAGACTAGTGATGGCTGGGATTTTTCATCTCCTTTCTTGATCATCCTTTAGTAAAAATCTAAATGTTTTTTTATTTTCCCCTATTTCAGGTTTCCTGATACAAATACTCCCAAAATACCAAAAAATGAAGATCCAGATGGAGTTTTTGCAAATTTGTGAAAATCTCTTCTGCTCCAAGAAAAGGTTTCACTGAACAAAAAATCTTCAGGAAGTAGAGCCTAGTAGTGACTTCTGTTTCCCCTCTAGCAAAATTTATGGTTGTTTTGAAAAGCCCCAAATGGAAATATTTGTCCAAAAGCTAAATATTTGTATTTCTGGCAAAAATAGTCAGATTTTTGATGAAAAATATAATTTTCCACAAAGGTGTGCCCTCTGTGTAGAAAACTACTTTTTCTGTGTAAAAAGACAAAAATTCCAGCAATTCGAGAGCAGTGATTTTGACAGAGAATTTGGAGAAGGGCTCTTTATGACAAAGTGGGATAGGGGCTTGGAAAAGACCTATAGAAAATCACAGTCTATTGTTTGTGCACAGAGCCACAGTACAAAATCCTTTCAACTGGCTGCTCATGTTCTATCTTGAAAAAACCAAAAATTCTTTGCCTTCACTGTTAAAATATTTATCCAGAACAGCCACCTGGATATGAATCTACGCATTTACTCTCACCTAGCTTAATCCACCCATTTTTCTGCCAAATTTCCTTTAGTCTATATAGTTCCTTTCCTGATGACATATTTCATCTCAGTTTACATTTTCACAGGCAATTGAACCAAACATTCTCTAAAATTCTTAGGTCCTCATTAATATGTTCTTTATCTGCTGAATTCATCTTTCTTGACTGCAGATTACTAAATTTATTTGCAGTGCTCCAGGTAAGACCCGACCAGTCCTCTGGGTGTTACATGGCCTCATTCTTTGTTTTTCTAACTCTACAGCGAGTCTCTGTCCCGTGTGTCCTGAGATCACGTTTATTTTCCACAGCCGTGTCACATTAGTACTCATATTTGCCACACACTGACTTGCACACACAGGATTTCCTGCTATTGCCCTTTAGCATTTGTTTGTCGTTCTTTAGCACATGACTTTCCATCTTGCTTTATTAAATTTCCAACTACTTTTTGGGACTTAATTTTCAGGTGATCCAGTTCTGTAGGTTTACCTGGATACTGCTTTTGATTGACAGCGTCTTGAATCAGTAGCAAATTTTGTTTTGTTAAAAATGAAAATAATTACTAAAAGGAGTAAAACAGGACCCCAGCCTGATCTCCGAGGAACTTCACTGCTATTTCCTTTTTTTCTCTCCTGTTTATACATCAGCATTATTGGTCAGGCTGATTTAATCACATTTTAACCAAATAGATTTTTCATTAAGCTCTATCAATTCAACTAGTAATTTCTATGGCAGCATATGAAACACATTACTGACAGCTATCTAGAACAAATCTAATGGCTTTCTTTGTATAGAAAGGTATTTTCTTACTTTTTCTCAGTAAAGTATCATCTCATGCTAGTGCAAACTCGCTTTGATAAACACTACTTGTATTTTATTTTATGTTTCATTCGTCTTCCCATCTGCACTTACTCTTCTCTATTCTTCCAAAGCCTTTTATGCCACCTTATGAGTTAATTTTTTATGCCACTTTATCAGTTAATTTTTTCCGTAGTTTTTGTGCTTTGTCTTTAGAGTTTTTTGGGAAGATCTACCCTTTACTTTAAATGGAAAAAAAAAATTAAAATGAAACCATTCATCATAACTAACCATTACAAAACCCCTAAAACTAAATGGGAGAATTTTCTTCTCATTATATCAGAAGATTTTATTTTTTCATGTCCAGTAAACTCTCAAAAAAAAGCACTGTCCAAATCTGGAGCTTTGAAACAAATTAGAGTTAAAATGGCATTAGCCAAGTACTTTCCATTGTGCCAAATACCCAACTTATTTATTTTAAAATTAATCTATAAAAGATCAGATTCGACTTCACCTACACATGTGAATGTAACTGAATGCCTATTAGTTTAATGAGTATAATAAGTATTAAAGGATCTGAGTACAATGGAAATCAGAAAAACTGGATACCCTGGCCAAGAAATTGAAAAAGTTCATTATACTAAAGGGATCTCTCTGACTCTTTTGAAATTATGTGGAAGTCTTCTAAATTTGAGAGAGAGAAAGAACAAAATTGCATACTTTACACTAGGTACTGTAGACTACACTCTGTGTCTTCAGTGAAAAATGTCCCAGTGCCATTTTCTGACTGAGGATTTCACAGTTACAGACATCACTTTAAACAAGCTATTTAACAGGCCTGAACTTAACAAACCAGAAAAGTGTCTTTGTTTTCACTGAATTTCTTCGTATTTATGATCTGCAGAAATATCTTTTTGCGTAGCCAAGCTACTTGCATATTATAGAAAGACCACTCCAGAGGGTTCTCCATATCGCTGTTTCTGGTCAGGAATCTCTGCTTTGGGGTGGAATTGGTGTGTTGATATTGGCAAACTGCCATTTCACAGGCCAAAAAGTACTTTGTAGAGCAGTTTGAGCCTCACAACTAGAAGATGCACCCTCAGCTACATCATAAAGCTACTCTTCATGCCCAGACACAGCAGGGCCCTGCTGGGGATGCTCAGAGGGAGGAGAATGAAAAAGCTTAGGTGAATGAAAACACTTGAGGACAGCCTTTCCTTAGAAAACTCTCTGTCTGCATGGTGTTGCTTCTCTGCCTAGGAAATAACACAGGGTTCAAGAGATTATGGGGACATAAGACAATTGGTAATGGTGGCAAAAGTTTGAAATAACTATAAGAACTTCTGGACACCATCTGAATCGGCAGATAAAATACACTGATGAGTTTGTTTATTCAGAGAATCTGAATTTCATCTTCTCCACTTACTGCAGCTACAACATTTGATGCAAGGGGGTCGGCCAGTAGCACACTGAGCTGCTTCTCAAAGGATGGTGGTGTAGCCACATGTACCCTGGAGCCTGCCAAGGTCTGAAATCCTGTTGTCATGAGCAGGACACATATTGTTTGCCTCAGTCAGGCCTGGAACCTTCTTTTTTGTGTTCCATCTGATCATTGAGAGAGGCTCAGTAAGAACAATCCTGTTAATAGTGACTGAAGCTAAAATTTTACGGAACTTTAATTTTCTCCAGTACGAAAGATCCAAACTGCACATACATTAGTCACAATCCTTTTTTCCTGGAAACCCTTTCTAAAATCTTTTTCCAAGGGTGATGAAATCTTTCCTTACATAGTTGGGCTGAAGGAAAAAAAAAATCAACCAAAAAAACAACCTAACAAAATGCAGGATGGCAGTGGAGAATGCCTTTGGGAGATTTAGGAATATCTGATGAAGACCTAGTGTCTTTGAAAAGTGTGAAGACCTAGGAAGAGCACTCCTTTGGCAATGAAACTTAGTACAGCATTCCACATAAGCTCTCTGTGGTCTGGAAAGCAGGGTTCAAAACACATGAAACAGCTTGAGCAGCTCAAGAAACAGCCACTCTTGCAGGAGGCACCTTGTCCAGGATGGCTTGTAGACATGCTTTGAGGGAAACCCTTCAAAGTTTTTCATGCAGTTTAGGTATTTCTGGCAACTCTTCGTTATGCATTATGCAAGCAATAATTGTTAGATGATTGAACAAAAGAAAACTCTTTTTAATGAAAGCAATGATTTTGGAGTCTTTATACACAGGACACGAACAAGATTTGTGGGTAAAATACAAATTGTCAAAACATCTTGAGCTCCATAAACAATTTAAATAAGAATTGAGCTCAAAGGGGATTGGTGTCATTGCTTCAGTATGGAAAGTCTAAATCACCCACTTATTGCCAGCACTGTGTATTAGAGGTGGTAGAGGAGTAAATGCATTTTGGTTGAAATAAATATTATTTTGGATCAACGGAGCTTGGGTGTTCCTCAGAGGGCAGTAAAAGTGGAAATATAAAGTTCAATGACAGGTAATAGACACAGTGGTAGGCAGTGCCAAGGTACAGCAAGTTCTCTGCTCTCACTACAGATTCAGGACCCAAAAGCTTTTCTTCAGTTCCAGTTGTTGGAAGAGTCTGCCTGCCAAGGAAAGTTACATGCCAGTAGAGCTTTAGGTAACAAGGACTTGCTGCCTGGCTGTCAGTCTCTTCTTTACTGCCCTCTGAGGAACACCCGGGCTCTGCTGATCCAAAATAATATTTATTTCAACCAAAAGGCATTTACTTCTCTACCAGCTCTATTGTGATGAATTTCTATCCATGTTGGACTCCCTCCTTATTCTCCATGTGTCTGCAGTCCTTCCCTGCCTCATGGATACCTCCATAAAATCTTTCCTTTGAATTTGACAGGCCCTTCTTTGAAATGTCATCAAATCAACTCTGTCTAAATTTCTATGACTACTTTGTTCCTTCATAAACCTCTATGTTCTTTGCTGATTAAGAGTGTCAGTCTTGTTTGTATGTATCTCTATATATCAACAGCTGTTCCAGTTTCATTCTTGGGGTTTTTTTCCCTTCTACATCCTCTATAATAATGTTTAAGTGAAAAGAACTTGAACCATGATTTCTGGACTTCATCCATCAAGAATTTGTTTTCTTCTTAGGAAAAAAAGCCACTTAGCTATATATAAACAAAAATATTAGTATTTGATGCATCTCCTTCATCTGATGTCTCTTTCATGTCAAAGAGTCACTGGGAATAGCAACAGAGGAAAGGGTTGAGAAATAACTGATGATATTTCTTTTCACCTAAAAATGCTGATTCATTGAAAACAAAACATCACAAAAATCTGACTGTGTACAATCTTCTGATGGAACAGATGCAAGTTTCAAAACTTCTTTGCTAGTTCTAGGATATGAGGACTGCTAATACTTGAGATACTAGTTTCTGTCATTCCACAGAAGGAATAATGATGACAGTTCCCAAGACTGTTTCTACACAGAACATTAACAGTAATTTGTTAATTGGTTTCCCAGGCTACTCAGCTTCCACAGCCTAATGAATCATTCGCTCGAAGAATCGAACACTGGGGTTTGGTGTCTGGCAACTCTTGCGTCCTCAGCTGCTGGGGCAGCCCAGCTGGGGGACAGCCTGCTGCTGGGGGACAGCCTGCCTGGTGGCTCCTCTGCACAGGGACTGCTCTGGGGTTTATTGCTGAAGAACCTGATGAGCCTTGGCATGTATTAATTCCATTCATGACAACGACTGCTCTCTTAGCGGGATGCCAGTCATCACAAAGTGCAAGAAAGAACATCTAAAGAGAGAAGACAGGAAGGATTTTCCAAAGCCTTGCAGTAATGATGAAGCACCAGATTCTTGTGAATGATAAAAGAAATGGTTTTGAGATTAATTTTTGGAAAGACTGATAGTTCTTAAGAAATTGTGAGGAGCACATCCAGACTGCCTGTGTCAACCAAGAGCCTGAAGAGGAATCTAAGACACCGGTCTCAGGAATCAGAGGGGTTGCACTGTGCAATTCTCCATGGCCAGGAGTTTTGACCTGAGAGCCTGCCTGGGAATCTCAGAGCGAATGGCATAACCAGTCTCTTCTGCAACCCAGCTGTGTCAGGAGTAGGTGCAATCTGGCCTTGCAGTCCACCTGTCACATACAGATCAAAGCCAATCCAAAGAGGTACTCTTTTCTGCTACAATGAAAATGCTTTCATTACCTGACCGTATACCATCCTACAAGTTTTTCTTTCTACATTACTGTTTCCCTCTGCTCTCAGCATGCAGGTTATAATACTGCTCACTAGTCTGTAGTATTTCTTTTTTATGATATCAAAAATGTTATAATCACCTATTTCTTCTTAATATATGAAAATTTTTTTTCATATGCAGTAGAAAATTTAAATTTTCTTTAACTTTTCTCGTAGAAGTGTCCTTGCTTTGCTTGTAGCTGGTTACTTCGGGTGGCATAAGGCTATTTAGGAGAGTTTTATGCTGCCTCCTCAGTCCCTTTTAATACATAGTCCTTACATTACAGCACATATTAAGTCAGTGGAAAGGCAACTCTAATATATTCTCATTCTCAGCCAAAAGGCAAGATATAAACGCTTCTTTTTCTGTAAAAGAAGGCATGGGCTAAAGTGTCACTTAATTACATACTTTCTATGCCTTGTGAGGCAAAACCCAGATCCGTGCCTGGTGTAAACTGACGGGCAATAACATGGAGTTGCCTTAAACTCTTGGTTCTCTATTCAGACCTCAAAAAAAAAAACAGTTGTGGGGAAAAAAGACTCAGTAATACAGCTGTTGCTCTCCACAGTGGTAAGACTGACCCTGCCAGGGATCACTTCACTCGCCCCTCAACATCTTCTGTGTGTGCCTGGCTTGAGGGGACTGTGTTCGATGATCTTACTGGTTTCACCGGCAAAAGGCACCCCGGTACGGCACCGATGTGCTGTCGGGACGGGCACCCAGGTTCCCTGGGCGTGTATCATGGGAAGAGGGTGTTCTCCGGCACCTGGGAGCGGGCAGCGAGGGGTAAGAGCCATGCAGTGCCCGGCAGCAGCCCGGGGGTGGCGGTGGGCACCCGCGGGGCGCAGCGATGGGCCGGGGGCGTCGCGGCTCAGGGCAGCGACTCGCACCTCTTATGGGGGGAGCGCCGGCGGCAGCGAGAGGGAGGAGGAGAAAAGGAAGGCGAGGAGAGGGGCCGGGGAGACGCGGGCGGGCAGGAGCCGGGGGCTAGAGGAGGAGCTCCGCGCAGAGCGGCGGCGGGCACGGCCGCGGTCGGGCCGGGAGCTGAGGCGCCGGAGCGGGGCAGGTGCGGCAGCCGCCACCGCCGCTGCCCGCGGGGCGGGGGAGCCGGCAGCGGCCCCGGGCCCTATGGTGCCGGGCGGGACCCGGACCCCGCTCCCCGCCTTCGAACGGGGCCCGCGGAGCGCCGCGGAGCGCAGCCCGCCGGGCCCGGCACTCGGCGGGCATGAGGACCCTGCCGATCCTGCTGCTCTCGCTCTGCTGGAGCCTGGGGCGGGTAAGTCTCCTGCGCTCAGCCCGGCCGAGGGAACGCTCGCCCCACGCCAGATCGCGGCCGGGGGTGACCCTACGGCTCCTTCCTGAGGAGCCCGTGCGGAGCCCTCCGGGCAGTTCCCCGCGGCTCCGCGGGGCGGGGGCTCGGCGGCAGCCGCGGCAGGTGCCGCACACACTCCGGGAGGGACATCGGTGTCTCCTGTCGCTCGCCCTCCGGCTGTCCCCGGCCGGGGGACGCGAGGGGAGCGGGCCCGCAGCCCCCGCCGGGACCCCCGGGCGCTGCCCGCCTGCGCTCCCTGCCCGCACCCCGGGCGCTCCGCAGCGCCAGGACGGCTCCATCCCGCCTCCGCTCCGCCGGGCACGGTCCCATCCCCGCGGAGCCGCCACCTGCTCCCCGCAGTTTTCCTCGTAGCCGGTGGACACCGCTGGTTTGCGAAGAGTTTTCACGGAGCGCTGCCCGGGAGAGGTCCAGCGGCCACTGGCCGTCATCGTAGGGGGAAAAGCCCCGCATCAACAGCTGCTTGTAATACGTGCAACGGGATTGCGATGTATGGAGTGTTCAAAATACTGAAGTCTTATTTAGGGCGTCTGCTTCTATCATCTTTATATTTTCAAGTGTTTCTTAAGTAGCTTGTAAAAGTCTATTACATTGATGGAAGCATGATACACACAAAAAATTTTTTAAAAGCCCTTTAAATTTTTTTTCATTTTCTGTTACTGTATAACACCAAAAGTCGGGAAAACGTGCTGAAGGTGAGCGTAAGCTGCTTGTCAGAGGAAATGTTTATCTGTCAAACTGCTGGTCTAGATGTCTTAGAAATTGCTAAGCTGCTTAAAACACAGAGGGACTCCTGAGCTGGATTTCCAGCTCAGTGTGCACCTTTACACGCGGTTCTGTATTCATTGGTGACAAAGGGTAACCTGCTGCTGGTTAAGCAGAAGGAAAGATGGATGAGCACAAGTTCTAAAGAGTGGTGAGTGCCCTCAAATCTTGATGTGTTTTGGGAGGTGGTCAGAGCCACGTAGCCTGAAACCCTAAAACTCTTTAGCTTTGTGAAGTCCATCTGAATGAAATGGATGTATTAGAACAAAGTATAGTACAGTTTAGCAGGCAGCCCAGCTGTGAAAAGTAATATGTTACCTTTGGGTATGAACAAATGTATGTTTTGAAATTAACCTTTGCTATTAATCACTGATATTTTGGAAGTACCAGAAAGAGAAGTTGTTTATTCGGCAGCTCTCTTAATTGCAGTACCTACTTTGACTTACCCTTCATTTAGCTAACATTACTGCACCTTCCTTTCCAAGACTCAGTAATTGTAGTACTTCTTGGTGAGTAGGAAATCTACTGTCAGTCACTCAATGTTTGCACTTGGAAATTAAAAATAACCAAAATATGTTCTGTGAAAGTGCTATTAAAAACATTATGCATACATGGGACTTTTATTTTTCATGGGAGCTCTCTGCAAAAAAGATAATACATACTAAAATGTAAGTATTTTCAGTATAATGCTGTACTTTCAATTGTAAGTTCTAGAAATCCTAATTTATGTTAAATATGTGTCTTTGAGAGGAACAGAATTCTGCACTTGAAACATATAATTTCAATGCTCAACATAAAGAAAAGATGTGGAAAAGGAAGTAAGGTTCTGCTGTTGTAGATGGCGAAATGAGACATTTGGAGAAGAGACAGATTTTTGTGAGTTTTCATAACAGCCCCTGCTGTTATGCTGATGGCTCTTGCACTGTATTTTTAAAAGCTGTGCAAGTGGTTTGTCCACAAGGAGACTGCAGAATCACCAACTTCTCAGTCCTAACTCTGGATCTGAGGTTCCGGGCCCAGAATCACAGCTTAATTAATTACTAGCATTTAAAAAAAATTACTGGGTCATGCATCAGAGATCATTAGCAGATTCTGTTACTAAATCTCTCCTAAAAAATGTGAGAGAACAGAAACCTGGAGAGAGACCACCTTTTGCTTGGTGATTACAAGTGTGAGGATGAGTGAAGGACTGCATATTTCCATTTTATTTATTCAAGATGTGATTTCATTTGAGCTAATCAAACTGTCCCATCAGCTCCACTGACGTTTCCAACTTTTCCATTTGTCACCTCCTGCAGTAATTTCTCCCATGCAGTCTCTTAGAGACTCCATGTGTTTCTCTGTGAGGCTCTGAATTCATCTGACCCCAGTACAACTTCCCAGGGTCTCATTTCTCTCCCCAGTATTCCTGTCTCTTCCCGTGGACATACATAAACTTTTCTGAAAACCAAAGAACTGGGGTCAAGGCTTCGAACCAGCAAAGGCATTAGTGCTTTAATTTTCAAGTAGTGGGGTTTTCTTCCTGTGTAGCATTTGCTTGAATCAAATAATCATGCTCTAGGGCCTTCAGGAGATAAAATATACATGGTAGAAAAGGGAAGAAAAGTAGAATTTACTGTGTCAAAGAGAATGAAGTTTGATCAATTTTCATGTTTTGTGATTTGTATTAAATTTTCTGCTCCCTAACTTACTACAAAAGGGAAAAAAGCAAATGTGTCTACTCTCCTGTTTCAGTTTCAACTCAGAGTTTTTCTGGAGAAAAAGATCAGAAGGCACAATATTGAGGAATGCACTAGAAAGCGAAATGAATGCTACAGGAAGAAGCCAGTAGATTATTTCAACATTTTGTTCTGAAAAGTCAATGTGTGAGAAGCTAAAATGGACATGGAGTGTGAAAAACACCTAACATGTGCTTGGGTGAAACCTGTGCCAGTTAAAGTTGTGGCTTTCGTTATTGGTAGTCGCATTCTTCATGAAGCATTTTAATTCTAGTTTCAAGACATAACGTGTTCGTTAATTTGACACAGGTGAATGGTGTCCATCCAGAATGCAGATTTCAGCTGGAGATTCACAAGGAGGAAACAAGGTGCATGGAACTTCTAAAGAATGCAAAGCCAGTGGACTACAAAGGTAAGAAAAGAAAAGCTGTAATGTAGAGATAACTGGAGTACTGAAGATTTTCTCCCTTTACCTTCCTTCCTGTTGCAATTGCAGTTTCTGTAGTTGTCTGAAGTGTGCTTGGGATTTTATGGGTTTTAGAATTTATGCAGTTTTGCTTTAAATGTACTGCTGCAGCAAGCACGTGGTGATAGGTGTGCAGGTGCTAAGAATGCACTGACTGGGACACCAGCTGGGAGCAAACACGTTCACATGTGTTGAGGTGTTGTACTGTTTTCTGACTGGCAGAGGAGCTGCAGGCTGGTCGTGACAGGACCAGCAGAAAGAACAAATCTGAGGGAAAGCTGAAAGCCTTGGGTCCAAGCCTCTCTCTCTAGCTATGGTTGAGAGTAACATACTAGTGGCAGGAAGGATTGCTGGGTCTCCCAAGTGGACAGTGTTTCAGACAGAAGATCAGATTCACACCCAGAGGGCCATGGAGTTCTGCAAAGGGAAACCCGGACAGTCGTGTTACACCAAAAACCCCGACTCTCTCTGCTACTTTATTGTTTTCATTTTCTTTCTGCATAGAAAGATAAAGATATAGGTAGTGATAGCGAACTTTAATGTAATGGAAGGAAGAGGAATAGTAGATGTAAGGGTTTCTGTTAGGTCTTTGGGTTTGGGCTTTGTTGGGTTTGGGGTTTCTTGTGGGGTGTTTTGGCTTTTTAGATTTTATTAGATTTCCTTGCTACATTTTCGAGTTAATAGAACAAAAGTTTATGGAGAAATTATGTTTTTCTTGTAAGTTGAAGCTGCTGGTAAATCCGTTTGTTCAGCAAGCAGAATACAAAGGTGACAGATAAATTCAGCTTGGCAATATGTGGTTTATCTGGGCTTTTTGTGTTCATTCCGTTTTGAATGCACTCTGAAGATGGCTATGGGACCTCAGAGACCTACCATCTGCAGTGCCCTTTGAGCATAAACATGAGTCTCAACTCATGATGCTTTTTCTACCTCTCCTCAATTTAAATGTGTAACTCTCTCAATGCATATTCTAATATTAATATGTATAAAATAAAAGATCATCAACATTTTGTATTTTATTATAAGTTCTCCTTTTTATTAATCCAGATCAGTAATTTAAAAAAAAAAAGCAAAATCTTACTGGAATAATTCATCTAGATTTATGGCTTTTATTTATATATGAGTGGTGAGGAGAGATGGCTGCTACATAAATAATAATAGTGCAAAGCCAGATGGAGAAATAATTAGTAGCCCAGCTTAATGAATTAAATCATGAACCAATAAATTCACTGTTAGCTGTTTCATGACTTCGAAAGTCAAGACCTCCTCAAGATACACTTTTGTGATCCAGATGCTGGACTGCTCCGAGGGTATCTTTGTGATGCACACCAGTTTTACTTTGGATTCCCTAGGGGAAGAAAGAAATTTGCTGTCAGTATTTTCTTCCCAGTCTCTTTTCAGTGGAAGAGGGGTGCCTTCTGAAGGCAAATTTCTGTGAAAGAAAACTCATGTCTTGGAAGGACACAGGATGTCTGATGGTGTTGATTCAACCCTGCAGACAGTGGCAAAACAGCATTGCAAGGATTTATACATTTCACTGAATGTCTGTCTGAAATTAAAGGAATATTCAGTTTAGTTGGAGATGGGAATAAAGCCCCTGGGGTGATGAACCTTTAAAACTGCGTGTTTAATATTACAGGAGAATTTGTTCTATGCTTCCTGTTATAGATACCCTTACCAAGAACCTTCAGAGAGTAGCCTATGTTAAATGTACGCATTTACATTTACAAAAACAGATGTTCTCTGTTTGTCCTTATTTTCCTAATAACCTCTCAGTAATCATACAAAGAAGTAAGGACTGGTTTGAACAGTAATACTCTGACTACTGATAAAGAAGAATTACTAATGAAAATTGGCAAGCTGGAACTAGTCCAAGTCGTAGCTCCACATGTAACTTGTAGTACATTTGAAACATAATTCTTTACAATAAATTCCCAAATGCTGTTCCACTTTTTCCTGGATGGGAAAGATGGTTATACAGCCCTTGTCATGCTTTTATACCTTTAGTATGTGCTACCTGACTTACAAAAGCTGTTAATGAAATCTCATGAAGGTAGTGTCTTTAATTTGGAAATAAAGGTTCCCTGAGATTTTCCACAGAAGGCTTGGACCTCCATTATCAAAATTGGTGGGAACATTTTCATTAATTTATTGGGCACCTGGGAAACCTTCACATCTCTATGTCACCTCTATGCTCCAGAATTTGGCTGGCATACAGCTACTGAATTTTGGAGGACCCAAATTTCATGGGACAAGTAGTCTCTTCTTTCTACTAGATGGCAATTATATACTGAATATCTTGGCTTATCTTCTCAGCTCCTAGTTAGGGATATAAAAAGGAAACATTTAAAAGCAATTGAGGTTTCTTTGACATGATGAAATGATATTATACCTGAGCTGCCTCAAGACATAGGCTGAAGAATTCCACTGAGTACTTTTTGCATTGCACCTAAAATCACTGACTATGAAGTCTATGAAGCACTTGCTTACTTCATGGCTTAATAAATCAGTAGTGTGTTTTGCCAAGCAACACTGTATAAAGACTTTGTAAGTACCCTTTGAACAATGCTAAGGATATGCTAAAACCAAAGGACACAGTTGATCTAAATTCTGTTCATTTGCCAGTGTCAAACTGTGAGACACCCAAACCTCTTGCTTTGCACCCTTTGGGGGATTTTCAGGCATTAGCACATACTTTTCCATTAGTGAACAGCATTACACTCCATTTAGGGAAGAAGTCGCTCTCCAAAGACCTGTGGCAGTGCTTTCCTCTCTGTAGTGCTCTTCAGAACATTTGGTTGTTTATTTCATGAAGGCTGCATTAGCTTCTATCCACATTTGTTTTCTTCTTTCCTCCTGTAATTTGGCCCCTGAGGTATGGATGCACCTTACTGGGAGCCTAGGAGAGGTTGGTTTTTCTTGGTGCACATTTTATTTTTGAAGGGCAGATGAATTGCATTCTAACTAGCTCATAGTAGCTACAGATTTTGAGGTCAATATGGAAAATCTAATTTGTTTTTTTATCTGCTATCCATGGCTTGTCTTCTTAGAAAAAAAATTGAAAGCTCCCAAGAAATGTGATTGAAAATACATAAAAATTTTCCTGCTGCAAATTTCTGCCTTTATTCCGTATTTAGAATTTTTCCGTATAAAGAAACTGGCTCATTTCTCTTCACCTTTAAGTGAAAAATGAAAGTGAAAAATGTTCAATCACTCAGCAGAGTTTTTAACAAGATTGTACACCAAGAAGTTCTAAAAAGATTTCATTATAAAAATTGAAGTTTAGGGGTTTTTTTTCATCTTGGATTGAGTGGCTACACAGTTAAGCATATCTTTTCAGATCTTGCTTTCCAGAATGTTTTTTTGTGAGACCCATATGTCAGACAACATTTTTAATTTTAGATATGGCATCTTAACTTTGAGGAAGGGATGTAGATGAAAAGAAAAATGGCTTTGGAAAGAATTTCATGAACCTCTCAAAGAGAAACTTCATAATGCAGCTAGTAATAGGAAATTAAAAGAGACAAGACTACGAAAATGATGCTCTTAGTTATTCGTAAGTTTAAAGCAAGAGGGACCAATATTGCTGTATAATCCAATCTCCCGAATTGCTTTGTCAATAGAATTTCCCTCAGTGACTCCAGCACTGAGCTCATGATCTTGTGGATGAAACAGAGCCGTTCAGAACAGTGGGATGAATATTCAAATGTTGGACCCATGGCAGGTTGTCCAGAAGTTAATTTATCTGACTAACTTTCCTGTTAAGGTTGTTCGTCCGGTAAGAAAGGTGCCTATTTTGCAATTACAGCCCCCACACACACCTCTGTGTATAACTAGGCAAACCTGATGATCACTCTATCATCCACATTAGTCAATAGAAGGCTGACACAAAGCCAGAGGAGGCCTTTCCTTTGCTACATGAAAAGGAATTCCCTCAAGGTTCCCCCTTTCTTAGTGCTCTTTATCTCATCAAGGTCTTGCATCAGGTTTTGTTTTGTTTTGAAGCTATTTTCTCTGTAAAATCAGTAGTTCAGACTGCAGTGTTGCTTACAGTCATCTGAGGTAGCATGCAAAGTAGAATTAAATGAGGTGCTGGGGTCATGGAACTTCTGTCACGCAGCACCAGTAACTCTTGGAAGAACAACTTCAGCTTCCTTCAATCTCTATGCTGCTGCTTTTCTGGCTGTAGTACAGACATATTGGTGCTTTTTAGTTCACACATTTTTTATGAAGGAAGCCAAAGGGGCTGCTTTGGATATTTGTCTGGTTTGGCTTTCACTAATTGGAGTGTCATCATTAATGACACCACATAAAACTGATCATCCTTACGGTATTGACAATGTCTGGGCTTTGTGGAAGATGTACTTAAATATTTGAGGGCAGGAGGGAGGCAGAGCTTCGTCTTTTGAGGAGGCTGGATGAGAAAGGTGGGAAAGAGCCTTGAATGAAAGGAGTTGCTTACTGAAAAATAACAATTAGTAAATAAGATAGCGAAGACCAAGAAAATGTTGTGATCAACCTCATTCAAAAATCTCACATAATAAAGTGCATTAAGAGTGACAATAACAAACCCTTTTGGAAAGAAGAGAAGCACCAGGTGTCCACAATGATTTTAAGACATAACATTTCTGCTCTACCCAAAATGTAAATAGAAATTCAGCAGTAGACATTAATATATGGTATTTGTAGCCCTGAAGAAGGAAAATGCACAGCCATAAGTGAATTTTTTGCGTTTTCCAGAAGATTCTGAAGGAAATACTGCCCAGCATAGTTTTGCACTTGAGTCCTGATAAAGACAGCTGTAGCCATGGCAGTCTATTCTCCATGACATCCAAAGTTCAAATACCACAAGGAAGACATTTTGAATACCAAAACACTGAAAAAGCTTCAGCTAATACAACAAATAGCACATGGGTTAGACATAACTACATACTAGCAGAAATACATGGTCCTACTTCTTAATTTAGACTTCTAATATTTTGTGGTGGAGTTTATATGAACAGGAGATGGATATTTAATGGTATTTTTGAACAATGTACAGCAAGCCAGAATTGGGGCAACATAAAGATGAAGGTACCTCTTATAGCTTTGACTGTGCATACTTAAATGTATTTGCATAAGAATAGAAACTACTGTTCTTATGGTAAGATTAGCATGCTGTTCAGTCATACAAAAATAAATGCTCTTGTCTCCAAAGGACATTTTGAGTAATTGGAAAGCAGGCTTTTCTTGGAAAATTTGGATGAAAATTTGTTTTCTTTTTTGGGAGGGTTTTTTCCCAAAGTTTTAGCTGGCAACTTCTGTATTTCTGTACAGAACCCTAAAAATACGTGAATTACATTAAATGTGAAACTGTCCAATAGATTTTTGATTCTCTAAAGGGAAACTGTTCTTCCCAAGGGAAATAAGACATTTCTTCTGAAGTGTTTCATTTAGTGAAAATCCAGAAATCCCTCAGAAATCTCACAAACAGTATTTTTGCAATTCCTGATAAGAGAACTGGCTTTTGAAGAACCTATGAACCGCAAACTTTTTAGATGAATATGAGATAAACTCTGTTTTTTTCATCATTCTGTTTAAACTAGTTAAATCCGATGTATACTGTAGAATTCCAAATTTCCGTTTGCTGTCTACGAGTAGTGTTCGTTGACCAGAAATGAAAAGTTTTTACATTGGCATTTCCTCAGTATTTCTGAGTAATTGGAGCTGCTTCTTGAGCACCTTGTAGGCAGTGTTTTCATTTTCACCCGACTGCAGGTGGGCAGCGGGCAGGGTCTGGCAGGGTCCTTCCCCCCCAGTCAGGGCAGCCGCAGCCCCGGGCAGCTGTCACCTCCCTGCGACAGGGACATCAGCCTGCAGAGGTGGGTCAGGGCCCGGCACAGGGCACCAGGGTCGGGCAGAGCCCTGGCATGGCTGGGCAGGGCCACAATGGGGGGCTGGGAAGAGGCAGGCACGGCCCTGAGGAGGATGAAGGCAGTGCAGCCCCAGCGTGGCTGAAGGGCCAGCCCTGGGCTGAAGGCTCAGCCTGTTCGTGCTCTGACAAAAGCAGGTGGCAAACAACCTCAGGGAGGCAGCGTGGAGCAACAGCTTTTTTGAGGACTTCCTCACTCCTATTCCCTCTCTAATTACTCCCAATTTGCTAGCTTGCTACTTGTGTAGCACCTCCTTTTCGTTTCTTTTTTATCACTTGTGTGAAAATGCAGAAGGAATGTCAGTCCATATATATCCGTACTTCCCATGTGACCTAAGTTCCATTCTGTGGCACACAGACCTGCAGTCTAGAAATTGTTGCCCATAAGAGGTGAGATGGCTCCTGCTCTGCCAAGTTAAGTACAAAAATCAAAACGTTTCTCTCTTTGAAAAATAAACCCTAGGCTAGCTGTCGACTTTCTGACTCATTTTCAAAGCACTCTGTTGTTTTTTCATGTTCTATGCACGCCCAGACAGTTTTAAAAAATGCCAAACCTCTCTTAGAAGTGACAATTTTAAAATCCAAATACGAAGTGCCACCTAGTGGTTATATATTTATAAAATGTGTCTATAAACAAAATTTTCCAGCACGTGCCCCAGTGTTTCACGTTTTTATAGATGAAGAAGCGCACGTAGGTAAGTGAACTTGTTGCTCAAAGACTGGATCTCAAAAAGAAGGATGATGAATGTGGTGGCAGTACTTATGTAAGCTGAAGAAAAAATGAGAAATAAAATGTAGTTTATAGTCTGTTTCCTTTCATTATGAACTATCTGCAAATGCATGACAAGCATTAAAGACCAAACATTCAAATAAAGTAAGTGATCTCATTGAAAGTAGCTAACAATAGCATCTGCAGTATTCTCTGGAGGAACAGGAGAGGGGGTCAGTAGAAGAGAGACTTTTGAGCGAGTCATTGAGCAAGGGTTTTCTGGGAAGTTTGGTTGTTCCCTTGGATATGCTGTGAATGACACATCAGAGAAATAAATGGTGCAAATGAAGAGGTTGAAAAGGGATTGTTCTTTGCAGGGTGCAGGAGTGTTCTTCTAGAAACCACAGAATCAGGGATGAAGAACCTTTTTTCTTTTTGCCTTTGCTAGCTTTATTAACAGTCGTTAATGGCTTAACCCCAGAGATCAACCCAGCCCTGCACAGACACTTGCTCACTCCCACACCAGCAGGATCAGGGAGAGAATTGGAAAGGTAAAAGTGGAAAACTCTTGGGTTGAGCTAAGGACAGTTTAATAGGGAAAGCAAAAACCCACTGTTCAGCACAAATCCAAAACACAGCCCCATATTAGCAACTGTGAAGAAAATTAACTCTACCCCAGCCAGAACCAGCACAATAGTTAAAGGTAATGAACATAATAGTAGATGTGCAGAAAAAGTTGAGGAGCTAACGCAGATCAAGCTGGACCGGCTTTATATGTGTACATATCAAAGTGAAAGGACAAAAGTACTCAGTGCTTGAGAATTCATTGAAGCACAATGCAAACATAGAAACTAAATCCATTAATGAACATAAATGAAAAAAGGTGTACATTAAAGTACATATGGGTACTTAGAATATTTTTTAAATATTACGAATAAAGAAAATTACAGACATTATGAGAAATAAACATAGGAGCAAAATAAGTTTTACTTAAAAATGAGTTACTTTCTATAGAAAGTATCTTTTTACTGGTAAAATTTTTACCAGAACAAAAACTTAAAACCTTATTTAAAGCTAAAATATGTAAATATTTTGTATCTCACTTGATTAATAGCCTTCAGAGACAGTAGGAAACAGGCCTATGTGTTTGAGAGATGGATAAAATTTCCAGAACATTATTTAGATAATGATTTTATGAGTGCTGCACTGATGGATGACAGTCCAGAAATCTTAACACTAGATGAATTAATAGGTGGACAAAGAGTTGTAGAGAGTGGGTAGAGAGGAGAATCTTAAGTTTGATCAAATTAGATACTCTGTGTAGAGAAACAGAAACATTTAGCGTAGCATTTACCACACCTTCGCTTCCCAACAGTGTGGTGTTTAAAGCACCATAGACTACTTTGTGGTCACTGGAAAGAAACAGGCAATTGTTGGGGGCAATTAACCTGTCCTAATTTCATGTGTTTTAGGATGAAGTGCATCATTCTCTGGCGTATGTCATTGCATATGTCATTATTGTAAAAGGATACTATCGTGGGTGAAGAGCAGTATCTAGAGACCTGTGAAACTCACCAAGATCTCCAGTTGTTCCACATCTTTAATTCCCCAGATCAGTAGGGAATTAGTTGCTAGTTTTAATTGTGCCGAACTAAGCTTGTGCTGTACAAAGGAGATGCATTGTTGGGATGGAGGAGACAAATTGATGCAAGTGTAGTAAGAGTGGACTCGTTAGTTGTATCCCACCTCGGCATAAGCCTATGTTTTCCTAAGAGAAGAAGAAGATGTACGATTGCAATATTGTTAAAAATCTGTATTAATTGGAGGGAGGGGGCAATGAGGAAAGGTATGATTTGAAAGCCCAGAAAGTGCATTGTTGTTTAATAGTTGTAATTCTAGCAGTAATTACACCAGTAACACCATTTCAGCATTCAGACCTGACCAGTTTTCAGATGCCCACTGTGGGCATTCAGTCACTACTAACTGCCTCCAGGACATTTTGGCAGTTTTCTCAGATGTCCTGTACCATAATCAATAAGCCTGTAGATATACATAAATTGAGACTTAATATTCTTGGAATTCTGACAACAGCCACTCGAGTTTCACTCACATGATTTTTGATGCATTTGAATGTAGTCTAGATGTGGGAAATACATCTTTGGTGTTATTTCAGGCATTTGATTTAAGGAGTCTGAAACAGTATCATTCTCTCCTGGGCCATAGATGCCTGCAAAGTCCTAAAATACTGAGGAAAAATAGGGAAAAAAACACATTCCCCAGAAACCATTAGTGACTTGTGATGTTTTGAGCATCAAAAACTTGTATACTGAGTTCCTTCCATTTTGAGATTTGATACAAACTGTGTTGATTAATTCTGGTAGGAATAGGACTTGAACCTCAATTTTTCTATATAATACACCATTTAACTGAGGCTTGAATAAGAGTTTTAAGTGTTGTGGAAAACGTAGCAATGGAGCCCTGAAGTCCACATAGTTCAGCTGCCTGTTTGGCAAAACCTTAGCCCAGTCCATATACAGCAGCATAGGAAAAATTTATAAAGGCCTCTGAACTGTTTGCAGATTACTGTAACAAACCCATCATTTTACAGAGTGGATTAAACAAAAGGGAAAATTTGAGAAAGTTATCAGCTTCCACGGGTGTGCACGAACACTTTCATGACTCATCTCAGCTCTCACTGTTAGTGGAAATGGGGTTGAAATAAAAACGTCTGAAGTCTCACAAGATGATAATTATCCTTGTGTACTCCAGGGCTTGTTTATGCTGGCTCAGGCAGTCCATCAATCAAAGCCAAAAGAGTTTCATTTTGTCACTGTAGTTCTGAGTGCCGGCAGATGAAGAAAATAGTTCCTTTGTCTTTCTGATTACTTGTGTGTCGTGTTGTTTCTGGCTTAAAATCAACTGGGAAGGAAGCATGACCTGAATCGGTTCAGGTAAACATTCTTTTACTTTGCGTAAGCCCTGGTGTTGCATCATAGAGATTTGGACTTGATTTTGACCCAAAACTGCAGCTCAGGAAGCACCTAAGCATGTTGAAATTCCATTGACTTCAAAGGCTATGAAGGTGACCTGCTGAGATGTAAACCTCAGAAACTGTATACAGATGGCCAAGCCACCATCAGAGATCTCTCAGGGATACTGTCAGTAATGTCAAAAGAGGCTGAAGCAGCATACAGGGCAGTGGAGGATAAGGCATTACATCATCTACACACAGAGATAAACTTTGTGAAGTATTCTCTTTAGTGATCTCTTATTTTTGGCATCATCTTTCTGAATATAGAACAGATGCTGCATTTAGAACTGCACAGTTGTAAGAGGAGTGAAGAAAGACCCAATCCCCATAAGCAAGTGAGTCCTCTGGAGAATTGCATTTCCTTGGGAAAATGTATAAAGAGGACTCTGCGGAATTGGTGATCAAATGCAGAATTTCCCCCATAATCCTCCTCTCATCATCTCCAGACCTTGCTCTTGGTACCACACTGAGGCTCCCTCCCAGCTATCACACTTGGATGGATGTTTCCAAAGGAAAGCAAGGCCCATGGGAATACTGTGCAACTGGCTTTCCTTCGTGCTGCAGCTAGGACATAGCCCTGGGACAAATCCAGCTGCTGGTCCTGTAACACATTCTTTGGTTCCCTAGTTTACGTGTGCTTTGAAAGTAACTTAAACTTTGAGAGCAGGATGCTGCACATTTTAAGTCAACACAAGCTGTCCAAGTTTAATTGCACTAAAAAGTTCTTGTACAAATACAGAACTTCTAAATATCCCTTTTCAAGTTTCATTTAACTCATGTGGCTTGATTTTGGGCATGACCTCACTAGCACAGAATAAATTAATAATGAATTGCTAATGCTATAAATATTCTGAAGAATAATATGGCTGTGAGCAGTTCCTAATCCAAGTTTTATGTTCTCTGCTGAAAGGAACAAACTGTCCCTTATACTGCTAATAATCTTATGGAGATAATACCAGTGGGATAATAGTTTGGTTTTTCTCTTTAGCATTAATTACAAATTTAAATTGTTAATTGCCTTATCTGAAGACATAAATGCCCAGAATTTTGCGCATGATTTTTTTTTTTAATAACTTGAACTGCGATAATATGAGTAACATTTCCTTACTTCTTTGTCCTCGCAAGGCTTATATTAAGAAACTTTCATAATTCTTTGCTTAGCTTAGAAGATAAGCATAGTAAATAGACACCTTTAAACAGGGCATGGGTGAGCCAAGTGCCTATAGCACCTACAGGAAGATTTACACTCATTCACAAGACACAGCCTTTGAGCCACATTAATACAGATAACAACATGGGCAAAGCTGTAGCAAGTTACTCTCTGCTTGTAACAAGCAGTTACTGCCACTATAAAATATGTCGATGAATTTTGAAGGCCCCCTTCCCTTCCTGAAACCAATATACGGAAGCATTCCTTGTTCAAATATCTGTTATTTAGTTTGAGAGATTATTCTGTAAGTCCATGCCTATTGTTCCAAACATTCTCCAGTCATGATGCTTTCCTATCATATGTCATGCTGAGTCAAACAAACTACTTACATGTTTATTTGTGATGTTCAATCTGCTTGATAGAAAACTCCATTTTAACTGTGATCAAGAAATTCTCAAAATTTTGCAATTCTTAACAATCCATATCAATGCTCAGGAGTTATTTTTTAAAATTTCTTACTTTTTCTTAGCATCCTCACATCACAATGACATTGCTTTAATGAGACATTTTGCAAACAATGTATTAACTGACCTAAAAACTGCCTGATTAATCAGCAGACTCTTATGATTCCTTTAAAGTTTTCATGGAAAATATCATCTCTGCAGCTTTCTTGAAAGAGTCTAATATTTTTTGAACCCCTAGTCCAAAGCTTTCACTAGGTCTTTATAAGGTAAACCCAGCTTTCAAGTCTGTTAACGCTGATTTTGTTTCAGGATGTGTTGGAGTTTGGGATAACATCACCTGTTGGCGTCCTGCGAAGATTGGAGAGACTGTCACTGTCCCTTGTCCAAAAGTATTTAGCCTTTTTTCTGGCAAACCAGGTATTTTATTTTATGGTCTATTTTTACTGGCTTCTCTCTGGTGTTCTGTAACACAGTGTGCTAAAATTGGTTTATTTGGGGGTTTTCTTTTCTTTATAGAGTTAAAATTCTTGTCAGAGCTGTTCAGGATACACCATGAAGAGACCAAATTATCATCTTTGTGTTCTGTTTGGTGTTCTTTGAGTTAGTTACTAAATATATTTTCTGATACAGTGACACTCACCAAAGCTGCAGGCATTGCTTGCTCTTTTTTGACCTATTTTGTTAATTATTAAGGCAGCTGAGCCTGACTGACATGTCTAACAGCTGCCAGCAGGTCACATGTAGGTTCTTCCTTCTGTGCCTCAGGAGGAGAGCTCTGCCTTGCATCGTCAGAATAAAGAGCCCACATTAACAGATAATACCTAAAAATTACTGCTATTGCAATTTAAGGTAGTTATTATGAAACCTTTTATTCTGCTTTTTAATGGAACTTGAAAAGAGCTCATCAGTGTCTCAGACTGCTGAAACAATTAACTGGTTTAAGTCTACCACATTCTGCATCATCTTGTCAATACATAATATTTTGCCCTGTGGCATTTAAGTGGGATTTTGAAAATAGATGATGCACACAGAGTATTTCACATGTATCTCAAAATGCTGCAGGAAAAATCTTAGCCCCATTGCTCAGGTGGGAAACTGTTGTCATGAAGAGCTGGTGAAAGATGCAAAACTTACCACAATTTTTTTTTTTTTTTTTTTTTTTTTTTTTTTTTTTTTTTTTTTGGTGAGGGGATGTCTCTGTGGTGAGCTGTAACGATATTACTTTTAACTTAGAGGCTAATCTGGGGTATGAATAAATATCTTTAGACTCAAAACTGTTGATTAAGTCTTGTTCCTGTAAAAAAAATGGTAACTAAAACAATCTACAGATGAGCAAAGGTCTTCATTCCTGGAACTGGTAAATGTTGATTAGTTTATCATGGATAGTCTAAACAATTTGTAAAGGGGAAAGTATGTGTAATCATCACTAAATCTTGTGAAATCTATAAAAGTTTTCAAATTACTCAAACGAAGATAATAAAGTGTTGTCATGAGACAAGGCAAACTAATAAATATCAAAAATTCAAAATCTGAATTAAATCATGCTGCTTCTGTCTATTTGCCAAAAGCTAGACCATGCTCACTCTGGAGTTTATTTCACAATCTTTAGTTATACTGCAACAACGTTTTAATTTTACTATAAAACAACTGCAATAAATATTTAAGTCTGAAATCTTCACAGTGCGTTATGACCCTGTCTCACTTCACCATGGTCGGCAAGACTGAGAGGTTACTTCCTTTTTATAGTTTGCTATAGTTTTCCCAGATCCAGCTTTTTTTCATATCTACCTGTTTACTTCCTGCTTGTGGAACTAACAGAGTTGATTTTTAGAGGTTCCTGTTCAATTAAGAGTGTTTTTTAAACCTTGTATTTCTGTTATTTCAGAGAAGGGAGACAACAAACATTTTGCATGGTTGATTCAATTAAGATCTAACTAAGCATCTTAGCACCTTTATAAGTTGATTATGCTCAAGAATATGTAATTTATTTCATGCATACACAGCACATTACAAATTAACTTCATTCTTATAGTGGAAAATAATGAAAATATCTTTAAACAAGAAATTTAACTCTTTTTATTTAGCCAGATTTGTGAGATGTATGTTTTAGCTTTTTAGTGTTTAAGAGGAGTTAAAATTCTACTACAAGATAATCTAGAATACTTATTTTTATACAAAAATTCCAAACAACCAGTAGGCTTTTAAATGCTGTCAATTACTTAAAGGATTTCCCAATTTAAATTGTGAATTTTAAAAAGTAGTTGTCTTCTCATCTTTAGAACTTTTGGAGAGCTGACTCTAAATTTCTTCTGTGGTGGTCTACATTATAGTTTAAGCATACCGCATTATTAATTCTGTATTGACTATTAGTAACTTCTGATTAAAAGAAGTTTTACTGTGAAAGCGATCATATTATCCTGTAACATTTTTCCTGTATTGTACAAGTTTATGAGTCTCAGAAAGTTATTGTGTAAAGTTTTTATTCAAATGTACGTGTCTGTGTCAAGTTACAGGTTTTAAATCAGGTTGCCATCTGAAATATTTAACTACCTGAAAAGATAGTGTAGAAATAAACATTGCCTTCCATAGAACATTGCCCAACTCTCTTTAGGTTAGAAGGTATTACAGTATTTGAAGTAGAAAATACTTCAGCATCTTGAGTACATCGAGTCTTTTCTTGCAAAGCTGGCTTTGACGCAGTTTGTGGTTCTGTTAACACATTCCTCTGCTCTGCCTAGTCACAGAATCCTGATGCGCTTTTAAAGTGAAGACTCTTCACAGTGTATAAATAGGTTACATTTTCTTTTAAAAATGTCATTTCTATGCCAAAAGGCAAAAGTGGTCCCGTTGTTTGAGGAGACTGTGGGTTTAGGTCAAGGCCTTTTTATTAGCTGGAAAGATTTGGTTGTTGGCTGGTGAACCATTTGTAGGATATTTACAACTTTCCACTGAAGTCTTTATACAAAGAAGAAATTCCAGTAACCGATCAACAAAGTAAAAATCACAAAAGCTTTAGTTTGGAGTGTATATAAACAAGTTTGGTTATTTTTGACCAACACTGATCTGTGACACATAAATTTATTTTTCTATGGTGAAAAACAGGCATCTTTAAGTCAATTAAAGACAAGTGGTAAACTCCAAACCAAAGAAGTATCTTATTATAGATTTCAAGTATCATGGTATACAAACTGCTTTTAGAAATTTGAGGGGAAGTTGGCTATGAATTAACATTGTAAGAGTAAGTTATAATAAATGTGATAACTATTCTTTAGTCTGACATCAAGCTTTTCTGTTTTCCCCTATTGAAGCTGTTCCTTATTGCATGAACATTTAAATGAGATTAAGAAGCAGAATCATGGGTTGCCCCCATCTCATCTGTGTGACTTTGTCAGAAAGAGTCAACTTCCTCTCTCAGTTCCAAACAGAAACTTTCTGAAATTAACAGATGTTCAAAATTCCTTTCCAGCCATACTTCCACATGTCCTGTGCACTCCTTGGACTACATTGTTTCAGTATTGGTTCAAAGAGTGAAATTCAGCATGCATTTTTATTCCTCTTTCTTCAACCTATAACATAATTTGGCCTTTAAACTTCATTACCAAACCTACCAACATTTCCTGTAGCAGTAAGTCATCACCTGAATGTCTAAGAGCTTTTATAACTCTTCAGTAGATCACTTGGTATTGGCTTCTCAGAAGGATTAAATAGGAGGTTAGAACAATTCCCACTGAAATGACTTTTCTTCCAAATTGCTTTATCTACAAATAGTCCCTTTACAGAGTGAACTGAAAGACTCCTTTCGGAGTATTTTAAATAAAACAGCAGAACAGTTCAGGCTTTTGCAGATGTGACAGAAATAGCTGTTACACCAAGAGAGATGTCTACCATCGCAGTTTGGGTTTACTTTTGTTTTTCTGTAGTGCAAAGGCAACTCCGAGCAAGAATAAAAAGTCAAGCTAACATGAATGAAAAGCACATGGAAGGAAATGGCTGGGTTGAGTCCTAGGAAACAAAGGAAAAAGAACTAGGTTGTGACTAGCTAATGACAAATTTAGGTTGTCTGAGGAGTCACTGATGAGAAGAGTTTTGAATCTTTCTGATTTAAGCTCTCTAATTTTGCTTTACAGGAAACATTAGCAAAAATTGTACAAGTAATGGATGGTCAGATATTTTTCCTGACATCTTAAGTACTTGTGGATATAATGACTATGAAGACGATTATAAGGTAGGAAAAATACTTTTTTATACACATTTAGATGATGGTGTTTAGTATAGCTATCAGACATATTCTAAATAAATCCCATTTTACTCTGACTAAATGGAAATCAGACAATGAAAATCTGTAGTAATTTTTCTCAGCATTGGTTGCAATATGCTCAGACTGCAGTTGTCTAGTGAGATAAAATCAGAAATACAGAACTCAGTAACTGCAACTCAAGGCTATAAACAGTTGGTAATTGCAGTAATGCATCTGTATATCTAATACTGCCGTGCTACTCAGATGGTGCACCATATGTTTTGCATTGTGTTATTTCTAGAAGTTATTTCAAGAGTATTTCAAAAAAAGTTATCTGAAAACCTAATACTAATAATCTGTTTTAATCTGTTAATAGCGCATGCACCACTTGATTGATGGTATAAGCAAAGCTATAAGTAAAATAGAATTGATTTAGGTCATTGGAGTTATTGCAAATTTATATTGGACTTGAAGTTGTGTTAGCAGTTGTAAATGGTTCAGAAAGCTATCAAGGTATCCTAAACACACTATGCATGGAAAATTGAATTTGTTCACTTTGGAGATATTATGTCTTTTAGTTGAGGGAAGGGTTTTTACCATCACGTTTTACGTATTTTCTGTCTATTTTCCTGCTGAGGCTAACAGAACAAGGTTCTGTTTACAAGCATGAGCTCATAGCATCAGTAAGACTTTTGTTACCCAAAACAGATTAAGTCCTCTCATGAACAAAGATACTTGGCCAGTTGGGTTTTTTCCCTGGATTTTAGTATGTGTGGAATAGCTGTAGCAGATCTGTTCTATCTGGTTTGCAGAGATGCACCGGCATCCCAGCTAAGGCAGGCAGGTTTTGGCATTTCTTTCTGTATTTAAAAGCCCAACCATTACTGTAGTTGAAAACTGATAATAGAGAAAATTGAGAGAATATGTTGTTTTCCCAAATTTTCTGAAGACAAATTCTAAAACATCTGTGTCATCTGACAGCTTGGGAACACACATGTATTACTGCTGAAACAGCCACTTTAAACACTGTCATTCAGCCCAGCCATTGCCATGTGGAGTGAAAATGGGTCAAAACGTAAAAATTCAAATTAACAAAATATAGTATTTCAAGTAGTGAGAAACAATTATGAGATGAACTAGTATAGTAGAAAAGCAGTTCTTGTTTGACATATTCATTACTAATTGGAAGGAGGTGAATTAAATGCAAATTGACTATACTTGCAGGAATTAACCTAGAGAACTGGAAATAAGAAGTAGCAGAAACATTTACAAAAGCCTTGAAAAAAGCAAATAATAAAAGTGTGAGGATGAAAATCAGAAAGGCGATGTGGAAAGCAGGTACTGGAAAAATTATTAGCAAACATATAATAGCTATAATATCATTGATATAACTCATAGAGACAATAGAAAAAATGCAAGTATCATGCAGCTGTGAGATTTCAGGAGGCATTTGAGGTTCTGCACCAGCTACTTGTTTACACAGAAGATGTTTTCTTGAATTCACATCTTAGTGCTCAATGGTAGCCCCTCAAACCAAAATCTTTACTCAGCATAAAACAGTATAGGTTTTTTTTGTTAATCTAATATTTCAACTTTGAGAGCTAAAAATGAAGTCCTTATGTTTGGATACTGAGTATTCTGGGCATAAAAATGTCATGCAACAATATGCTTTGCAGTATGGGGTATGAAGTGTACGAGGTTGTCCTCAAAGTTACATTAACTAAGGAGATAATATTTTAGGGAAGGTGGCAAAATACCTTTCCTAGGGTAGGTCCTAAGGGTTTTTTTTTAATGTTTTCCTTTGAAGACAATGTTAGAGGAGTAGGTAGAAACTGTCTTTGGTGTAAGTTTGGTGCCTGCATCTTCACTGCTGAATGAATTTCCATTATAGATCCAATTAAGTATTTGTTCCTGTGGGGGTTTTTTTCTGTCTTTTAAGATACAGACTTTTATCTTTAATGCAAAGGGGGCTTATTTCTATACATATTCTTCATATTGTACATATATGCATACACACAGGCATATATCTCTCTCCAGATATACATTTAGTTTGGGCAGTTTTGAATATTCTAGGGAAGGTTTAAATGATAAAGATTGGTGAGCAAATACTGAATAATTTATTAACAGGTACCAAATTTCTATGCTTAAAAATGCACTGAAATGAGGAAGCTTATTAAAAAATACCATAAATGTGTCACCTCTTATTTCTTTGCTGAAAGAACTTGCATGCTTCCAGTTTGCATTGATTTTATGTTCAAATTAAAATGCTCAGTTTTCATTCGATGTCAGTGGTATATTAGCAGGTTCTATAAAAAGAAAAAATTTGCTTAACATTTTGAAATTAGCTGTAAATGCCTGATACAAAACCCTTGATTTATTCAGTGTTAGATCTCAGTGTTCTCTACTGCTCCTGCCATTATTTATGGGAGATCAGTTTGATAAATATGACTGTCCTGGTTTCAGCTGGGATAGAGTTAATGTTCTTCCTAGTAGCTGGTACAGGGCTGTGTTTGATTTTAGTGTGACAATAATGTTGATAACATGCTGATGTTTTAGCTGTTGCCAAGTAGTGCTTTCCCTAAGTCAAGGACTTTGCAGCTTCTCGTGCTCTGCCAGCGAGCACATGCACAAGGAGCTGGGAGAGAGCATGGCCAGGACAGCTGACCCCAACTGGCCAGAGGGATATTCCACACTGTATTGGTTTTGCACGACTTGGTTTTTGGTAGCGGGGGGCCACAGACGCAGCTCCTGTGAGAACCTCCCTGGAAGATTCCACCATGTCCAGCAGAGCCAGTCTCTGATGGCTCTGAAGATGGACATGCTGCTGGCCAAAACTGGGCCAATGAGAGAGGCTGCTAATGCCTGTGTGATGACATATTTAAGAAGAAAATCAAAACAAAGTCACAAGGTCTTGCTTCTAGTCAGAGAAGAGGAGGAGGCGAGAACATGGTAGGGAAAACGACATGGAGACAACCAAGGTCAGTGGAGAAGGAGGGGGAGCAGTTGCTCCAGGCACCGGAGCCAAGATTCCTCTGCAGGCTGCGGTGAAGACCATGGTGAAGCAGGTTGTCCTTCT